>ML782214.1:97678-149300 GCA_009831015.1 Picea engelmannii | reverse complement strand
TATGAATAAAGAAGAATTGAGATGTTTTGGCTTGTCTATCTTATTGCATATGGTTGAGGTATGTTCCATGGTTATCTCTTTCTGTTATTTTCTTCATACAGACATATAAACACATCTAAAAGGTAGATCAACAAAGTGTTTGATGAAATACCTCACTCAGAAAAAGTTTTTAAAAGACACCAAAATAGTGATGATCCTTGCATAATGGCTTGGGATCATTATAGTGGTATTAGAGCTTAGATTCTTGCCAACCAGTGGGGATTAGAAAAGTTACAATAAGATGGATATTCTTATGAGGATTGAGGAGTGTGAAAGGGAATGTAAAACCATCAATAATTTCAAAGGGCTCATAACATTCCAATGGTTCCTATCCTATAAAAATCCTAGTTGGAGCAAAACAAAGATTGCAAGTGGGCTCAAGGCAATTGAGGAAATTAGAGCAGCCTTTGGGTGGAATACCACGCCCACTAGGAGGGAAAAACAGAGAAACCCCACAACCAGTAGGAGCACGCAACGTTGCTACAATTGCAAGGTGCCTTGGGAACCTGATCATAGGTGTAGGGGTAAGGGTAAGAAGCATATTTTTGAGGTACGAGAGGACAGTGATGATGAGGAATGTGAGAATGGATCGATTGAGGCTTATCTGGGTCAGTCTGATGATGATAGTGAATCTTTCACAGAGGCTAGTGATAGTGACTCTACCTCAGAGGATGGTGATGATGACTCTTGCACAGAGGCTAGTGGTGCTTGCATGCTTGAGGAGGAGGATGGCCCTTGTGTAGTGGATAGGTAGCTGGATGGACAGGATGATAGCACCAGTGTCTCAACAAACATATCACATACCATTGATGACCTTACGCCTCAGCAGTGTGGTGACACTAGTGAGGAGTCACACGTGTTAGCACCTATAGATGATGAGCTTCCTATGGGGTCTGTGGCACATCTATCACCTATTCAGACACCCATGATAGCCACGTCACATGAGGAGATCAGTGGCACAATAGGTATAATGGATGAGCTTAGTGTGAGGGATGCACACCATGGACAGGTAGACCCACAGGTCGAGGAGGAGGTACAGGACATACAGGGAGTTGACCTCACACATACAGGTCAGCCAAAGGAGATGGAGTCACAACTATTGGAGACTCCATTGGTTGAGCAGGTTGCAGAGGCTGATAGATTGATGGAGCACTTACTTCTAGGATCGACCTGCATTGATGAGGATGCACTCTTTAGTATTTAGGATGACCATAACATGTGTTTGGACATAGCTATATGGGATCCAGGCACAAATGATAGTAGTAGGTTGAGTGCACAGGAGGATACAGCTGCTCATACAGGATACAATGTGATTCAGGGGGAGATAGCACCTAGTGATGGGGTGCAGTGGCATACAGGAGTACCCAGCAGCACAGTAGACAATGGACAATTCAGCGCGTCATCGTATGCAGAGAGTGTTTTTGGGGATTCTAGAGTTGGCACTAGCAGGACTGACACTAGTAGTGAGGGGTCTGAGATGGAACCTCAACATGACCATGATCAGGGGTCACACCAGTTAGTAGCACAGTTGAGAGTTAGTGAGACTATGATCAGGGCAGCCACTAGACGTATTGATGACATGCATGCAGTGATGGAAGATTACTATTGGAGAGCATTAGTGGCACAGGGTAGCTTATATGGAGGATTTTGCATGGATGATTTTCACACTCTCTAGGAGAGAGTGTCTATGATGAGGAATGACTACCAGCAGTTGTTGACAGACATGGATTATCTACTGAGGGTTGGTGAGATGTATCATGAGTCTCTGAGGGAGCAGGAGTTGGAGATGGACCGACTCACTTAGGAGTTGGAGAGCACTCGAGGATTCTTGAGAGGCACACACGCCACTCCTCAAGAATCAAAGTCTAGATCAGATGAGTCTCTTGAGGAGATCCATCAGAGATCCACTTCATCTGTCTCAGTGGACACTCAGATGTATCAGTCAGTCACGTTGATAGAGGATGTTGATGATCTAGTAGAGGAGCACCAGTTGATCAGGGACACTTCCATTTCTGTCTTGGGAGTGGTTGACCTCCATGTAGAGGTTGATCCAGAAGCACACCCCAGATCTATGATGTGGCATGAGTCTACAGGAGACAACATGAGTATGTCGGAGCATATAGTGATGAGTGATAGTTCACAGAGACATGTCAATATGTATGATGAGATTCAGAGGGGTATAGTGCCTTTCAGGGAGGAGACACACCTAGGGGAGTATGCATATGTCACTCATTTGCAACATCACATAGTCATGGGGGATCACCTTCACCATTTCAGCAGTTGCATGAGAGATGAGAGAGGGAGGTTGGTTGACCAGCAGTTAGATGGGTTACTTCCAGTTGTGTTGGATGGTTGGGATTCGGTGATGACCATAGGAGAGCATCTATCATGGATACCGATGGAAGAGATTCTGGTTGAATCCTTGGGATTGACCAAAGCATGTGACACTTCTCAGTCCTACATTCAGTTACATATATGTTTGTTATCCTTTTATGACATATTTATCATTGACAGGAGCATGAGGAGGATAGAAGATGAGCATATAGGGCTTCTGACAGTGATTAGTCAGACACAGAAGCAGTTAGAGGAGATTGGAAGTGATAAACTTCCAAGTTTTCTATGGGACCCAGGAGTCCGTTTTGTCAACACGATGTTCATGTTGACCCAGGTTGCACCAGAAAGCCACAGACTCCACCTTGGTTTGGTTTGGAGTGGGTCTGAAGGTACTTGTTCTATGGGGCGAGACCTTTCCTTCCACTTGATCATAATGATAGGGCATGGAGATGTTTGGATAGGTACTTCTTCTACAGAGACGCCTATACAGATACAGTTTCTAGACAGTAGGTCCAGTGGTCACAGGTATTTTAGTTTGAGGATCCTGGAGAGGAGGATTCAGGATGTATGCAGGGGGAAAACATTCATGGCCAGTGCAGTGCAGTGTCAGCATGATGATCTGTGATAGAGGTTAGCATGGGACCCAGGGATTACAGGATTGAGCAGTTCATTGACCGATAGGGGAGAGTGGACCATTGCAGGGGAAAGTTATTCTAACTTTCCATTGATCTTTAGTGTCGAGAGGAGCGCATCGCTTGTGGGTGCCTCACGGAGGTCTTGCATCACCTCGGTCGGACATCAACATATGCAGTTGATGGAATTCGTGTGGATATTGGTAGAGATTTGGAGGATGGACTCATTTCGAGATGAGGCCATGTGTCATATGCAGGAGGTTCACAGGGTTGATATATTTCAGGACTATGCTTCGCAGAGTATTGCAGTTCACTTCCTGATATGGGGTCCAGGGGGTCGAGTGCACTATTGTTCATCTTTCGAGGGGTTCTACTATGTATCCTACAGGTGGAAATGGGATCCTGGCATTTTAGTTGAGTGGATTTGGCTATTTCTTGAGGACAAGCAATTTTCTAGTAGGGAGGACTGTAATGTCCCCACTTTGGGACATCATCACAGGGTAGAGACTTATGATGACTAGAGTATCCATATGGATGTTATAGCGAGTACAAGGGTATTTGAGAGGCATTGTGGGGTCCAGTTGGCATTTATCATCATATTCCATCATTATGAGCCATTTCGCACAGGTTGGCTTTGGTTTTGTTCCATTCCGACGATTTCCATGATTTTGACTATTTTGAGCTATAAGCTAATTAAAATCACTGAAGAGGGCATTTGGGGCACATTACTTGGAGGAACCTATTAGTGTAATAGCTCATTGGAATCGGGAGGAGCATCACTATAGGATGGGATGGCTAGAAGTGACTTTCAATGGCCAGGGAAGCCACAAGGAGAGATAAGGATATTTTCAGAGGTAAAAAGGTTAATTAATTAATTAATTAATTATTAATAAAATGAAAGTCACTTTGGAGGGACAAGGTGAGCCAAAAAGTATAAAAGGAATGCAAGGGCCTCTACTCATCATTCATGTATGATCTTATTTTGATTTCTGGCTTCTAGCTAGTGAGCCCAATATTGGGGGTTTTGAGGGTTTTGACATAACAAACCCTAGAGGACGATTCGGTGGTGAAATATTCCACCTATCTTGTCCCAAGCTTGGTCTAGGAGATGCAATACTCTCCCACACCATTCTAGTTCTAGATCTACTCAGTTGCAGAAGGATTCTACATCAGTTTCATGTGCAGATAGAGAGAGGGTGCACCAGTTGAGGGATTCCAGCAAGAGGGGCACACCATCTTTGGAGAGAGAGTCGTTGTAGGAGATTGGCAGGTCCGTTGAGGATTCTATCACTTGGGTTTTCATTGCAGGGCCTTGGACATCAGATCTAGTGCTTTCTAAGACAATTTTATGGCTCAGATTATTTCTTGACTAGTGGAGCGAATTGAAGAGAAGGAGGGTGTTTTTGAGATCCAGATCTAGTCCGTTTGGAAGGGTTACACTTCAGATCTAACCCTGAGACTTTACCTATTGACTTGCAGTGTCCCGATCTATATTTTTGGAGATTTTCGGAGCATTTGGAGGCCTCCTTCAACATGGCCAAATTATCTAGGGTTTCAGTCATCCAGTGGAGCACACCATTCAGTGGGGGATTTCAGATCTACAGAGATTGAGAGGGATCTTGGAGATTCGGTCATCTGGGTTGTTCTTACCATCACCCAATCTATCAATTGGTATATTTATTAGGGTTATTGGAAACTTTTGGCAGCAGGGCCGAGTTATTGAGGGTTTCAGCCTTCTATTGGAGTGTGGCATTCTTCATCTGGAGAGTTTGGCATTCAGATCTGCTTGTATTGATCTTCATTTCTTATTCATCCTTTAGAGGCATATTTTGTATTAGCGGGAGCATTTTGTAGAAGCTCTTATCTATTGTCTATCTTCTTGGCCATCTGTTGAGCATTCCAGATCGACATCTTCATTGTAGCAGGTTTCTCTATTTTATGAATAAAGAAGAATTGAGATGTTTTGGCTTGTCTATCTTATTGCATATGGTTTAGGTATGTTCCATGGTTATCTCTTTCTGTTATTTGATGCATACACACATATAAACACATCTAAAAGGTAGATCAGCAAAGTGTTTGACGAAATACCTCACTCAGAAAAAGTTTTTAAAAGACACCAAAACAGTGATGATCCTTGCATAATGGCTTGGGATCATTACATTTCCTCCCTTGTTGCTAAGACAAATTCTATTAGATTTCATTTGTCTATGATTTTTTTGTTTCACCTTGAAGTAGAGCATAGGGATGTCAATACAAAATTCCTACATGGGGATGTAGAAGAAGAAATATATATGTTGCAACCAAAAGGTTTTATATTGAAAGGAGAGGAGGACTTGGTCAGTCGGTTGAATAAATCCCTTTATATCTTGAATCAATCATCAATGATGTTATACCAAAAGTTTGATACTTATGTTTTAGGAATTGTTTTTTCACAAAGCAAAGTTGATCACTATGTGTCCACCAAAGATGTTAGTGATCACTTTGTTATTTTGGTGTTGTATATTGATGATACATTTTTAGTTGGAAATAATAGGGAAATCATCAAGATATCAATTCTCAATTATCATCTTAGTTTTATATGAAGGATCTTGGTGCTGTGAATTTTATTTTGAGAATGTAAATTAAGAGGTTTGTTTAAACATGAAACTTTGGTTGTATCAAAGGAAATGTGTCAAGACAATATTGTAGATGTTTAAGATGTAGGAATGTAAACCAAGAAATTAAGACTCATTTTCTTATTGGTGTAAATTTATTTTTGAAACAGTGCCCAAAGACACAAGAAGAGGAAGAGGACATGTCTAATGTTCCTTATGTAAGTTGTAAGGTACCAAATATTAATATGTATAACCAAAGAACAAATATTATCAAAGTATTTACAATAAGGAAATAAAACAATGATCACAATAGCAATATGGACCAAAATATGATACCTTTATTACTTCTGGAAAGCACAATTCACTTACCTCTTTGAGGGGGAAACCTCCAATATAGAAGATATTTGGTAAAAAATATTTCACAAGAAAACAATTTACAATGCTTTCTACCTCTATATACTACTTCTATATTCTTAAGAAAATTCTAGAGGAGGAACTTTCTAGAGGCAGAACCTTTTCGTAAGTCTTCCTACAATAGTTGTGTTCACATTATTAAACATGCTTTATTTAATAATGTTGGCCTTTATTACCTATAAATACATAGTATTCTATATACTTGAGGAATTAGGGAGGTTAGGACCCTAACATGCCCTCCACCTTAAAGAAAAACCTTGTCCTTAAGGCTTGATGCGTGGGAATTGTTGTATAATGGTGGTTGGCTCCCGTGTGGCATCCTCTAGCTATGTGTCCTTCCAATATATTAAAAATTCCTAAATGGTTTTATGACAAAGATGACGTGTGCATTGGGCTAGGATGACATGTGGCTACAACCAAATGGAACCTTCTTCATCTAATTTGGGGAGACTAGTTTGAATCTGACACTTGGATCCAATCACTCTCTTTAAGTGGGAGACATGAAAAACTAGATGAATCTTAGAGTGATTGGAGAGGGATAATTTGTAATACACTAGACCAATGTGCTTGATGATTGTATAAGGGTCATACAACTTTGGAGAAAGATTTTGATACCAATATGCTTTGAGGGAAATTTTCTTATATGGTTGTAGACAAAGAAACATCGGATCCCCTTCATCAAAATGGTGTTCATAATGAAATTGATTAGCTTGTTGTTTCATTTGAATTTGATCCATAACCAAATTTTCTTTGAGAGTGTGTAGAATGTCATATCACATTATAAGGGCTATATCTACCTCTTGGACATTGGAGACATCGGGCTGGTAAGATAATACAACGATTTTTTTCTACCATAGACCGTCTCAAAGGTGTTGGAATATTTATCAATATTAAGAGGGGGGGTGAATAAGTATTGGACATATTTTAACCACATTTTTTCTTTTACACTTTAACTAATCATCACAAAGTTAATAATAAGAAACACAAATAATTACATACCAACAGAGATCAACACAAAGGAATAGTACACATATATTTTATGTGGAAACCCAATAAGGGAGAAAATCACATAGAGTTTTTCTTATATTAAACAAGAGTTACATTCTTTACAGGCTTCAACCTGTGAGGGACACCAATCCCTATAGTAAGCACCCACTTACAAATTTTCAAGAACCAACTTGACAGACACCAATATGTTGATCTATTGAGGACATCGATCTTCACTGTAAGCACCTACTTACAGTCTGCAAGCACCAACTTTCCATGCACCAAAAGAAGATGAGGACACCAATCCTCACTATAACCACCCACTTATAATCTACAAACACCAATCTACCAGGAACCAACCTATTAAGAAGATGAGGACACCAATTGATTCAAAAATCCTTAGACACCACTTATTTCTTTACAATATATACATGCAACATATAACTTGTTTCAAAATTAATTTCTTGATCATATTGAGGTGATTTGTAGAAAAAATATGATGTGTTCTTTATCCAAAAACTCATAAAATGATTATTAATTTGCGGAATGATGAGATAACACGAAAAAATAAAAAAAATAAAAATAAAAACAAAAAACAAAAAACATATGTAGATGACATATATTACTTCATCTTCAAAGTCCCTTTAGATAGCATGATTGTTCTCCATCATCTCAAAACACCATTTACATTACAACATGAGCTTGCAAAAAACTATCTTAATGGACTCTCTTTAATTCCACTACTCAAAACAAGAAAATGAATTCATCACTAGAATCCTTGAGAAATTATGATAAATTTGACTATAAAGTCGACCAAATTCCGATCTGGCTCAATTTCACCCTCTTTGGCATGCCAAACGATGCACTATGGTGCTCAATAATGAAAATTTGGAATAAGATGTTTAAAAAGGACCTCTAATCATGAAATAGACCTCAAATTCATACTCCTTGCAAAAAATTGTGAAAAATGAGTATAAAGTTGCCTATGTTTCGTCAATATACCGTATGGCATGCATATCGAGACAATGCCAACTAGGCTCCTTCTATGCACACAAATTTATGAAAATCTGTACCTAGGGATTCATTCCTACATTGGAAAGTGTGTCAACCTTAGGATTCGTGTCCTCATTCTTTGTGTAAGCAATGGAACTCGTGCATATAAATAGGACATGGGCCAAGTTCGAATCCTAACCCCCTTCCAAAATAGTGGGAAAGTTAATGCTAATTTTGGTGAAATATCCATTAAATGTGGCGCCCATGGTGAAACGGTTAAGTGGTTGGTTTGTTGGAAGGTGGGTCGGGGGATCAAACCCCTCCGACCTCCATTTTTGTTGTGGCTTCTTTATACTTGTTGGCGGATGTACCATATGATTATACATATATGCAGAGGCATATAGTTTTAATTCCCTATGGATCTCGACACAGATTATATGATATACCACGCGACCGAAAATTATGGATCGAGGGCTTAGCCCTCGGCCCTATTCCCTAGCCATTCAAAACTTACACAAATTTAAATATATTTGAGACCATATATATATTAAGTTCCATCATGTGGTCTATTGGTAAGGCACTTGGGTAAGGTTATGGGAGGTCATGGGTTCGACCCTCTGTCGACTCCCATAAAATTTTAATATACATAAACCATAATTGGCTAATGGGAGGCCGGCACATGGCAGTCTCTCATTGGTATATCCCTTGCCACATGTCAACACATAACTAGTCCACTTGGTTTGTATGATATGCCCAGTCACCTGCCAAACTATGTGCCATGTTACATGTATGATCATGTGCAACATGTCACCCTTGTAGTGGTGACACATGTCACCTTTTCCCTTCGAATTTTTCCATTTGAATTGAACTTTGACTGCTCATAAATTTTGCATACGAACTATGTTTGACTTGTTTTTTGCATCGTTGGAAAGTTGATGACGAGATATACACAATGATGTCCTTTTGCTGATCAGTTGAGACAATCAAATTTTGAGCATTTATGGATCCCCTTGGGACTTCCCACTGAATAAATTTTGGACCTCCAAAAGTATAAATATCCAACAACTTAGTGATGATAACTCACTCTTCCATCTTGTTGAATCTTATGGAATTTAGTCTTCATCTTGGGTCTTCAATCTTAGGTATTAGATCAATATACTTTTTTCTGCTTCTGAAATATGGCTCTGAAGCTGGCCTCTAGAACTTTCACTAATAGGTCTGGTTTTGGCCTATAGATTCACTGACAACAAAAGGTATTTAAAAACATGTATCTTGTATTCAAAATTCATTCACATCTCCTATTTTGTTGAAGACAATCTATCTTAGCCAATGTGAAACCAAGTCAAATGTTGATATATGCCTTGCCCTTTTGGACTCAATGTTCTTGTATTGTTGGTGTATCTGTAGGAGTATTTGAATGAATTCCCTGTCCATTAATCTCCTTCCTTGAAAAAAACTTTGTATTGTTATCATCTATCCATGTCTTGCTTCTTTTGTTCAAGGTATACATCCACACGAACATGACATAGTGTTTTGAAGATGCTTATAGCATGCACCTTTATTCCTCTTATTTCTAAAGAGGATTATTTCTCCTTTACCAACTCTAGAAAGTTTTTCATTACTTTGATTCCCTTTTCTCTTCCGATCTACATGTTCCAATGCTTGCATCCTTCTTCTCCTTCACCTTCGGTTCTTCAGAATCAAGAATGTTAACTTAGACAATTCGATAAATATGTAGCCTTTTAATTGATGGCAAGAAAACACGATTGTCTATATTGTTGTCTAAAGTCCTAGAAATATTTATAATGAGATAATTTTCACTCTAAAACAATGTGGCTATATAGAAATATTTTTTTGCAAGATTCCTCTCACTTAGAATGAAGTGGATATATAGAAATATCGTTAATGAGATTCCTCACACTTCTAAGAATATGTAAGATGGCTATCTATAAATCTCTTTTAACGAGATTCCTCTAATTATTTTCATCATATAAGGTGGAAATATAGAAACTCTCTTACAAAATTCCTCTCACTCCTATCAACATATAAGGTGGCAATATAAAAAAGTATAGATTTCCTCTCACTCTTATAATTTACAATGAGTGGCTTACAAGCCTTCTAATAGACTTTTAGGATATATCTACATATGCATATCACATTTACAAATATACATATTTACAATGAAATATTTAGATGGTTTATTTATGGACTCTTTTTTCACATTGTACAGGGAGAAGTCTCACAACTTCCCACCTCTGACAATGCCTTTGACATTGATTCTAAATATTACATTGAATTTGATGTTCAATCCAAGAAACCATTAGACCAAACTATAGGCCTTCCCAGTAACCAATATAACCTCTCCTGCAAACACCAAGCATTACTATTGTGTCTCGAGCAACTTCCCTTGAATACATAAGTACATGGACATTATGAAAATCAAATGCATAGCCTTCATCTTCAAATGTCGCAATTGAGTGTAGGTTTACCTTTAAGTATGGAACATATAACATATTCTCTATTCGAATAAATCCTCTCGACTCGAGATGGAATCTTACATATTGTTAGGTACCTAGAGAGGTAGTAGGGGGCCCAGAGAGACCATAGTAATAATAGTGGAGGCCACTCAATGTAAGGTGGAATAGATCCACTATATTATTAAATAAGGCCCACTATAGTAGTTAGATATAATAAATGTAAGAGGACTTACTAGAAGATTCCTCCTCTAGAATGATCTTAGGTTGTTCGTAGCACTATATAAATGGGTTCAAGCAATTTAATGGGATATGAAGAGAAGTTATTTATTTGGAGAATTATCTCAATAGGAGGAAGCCCCCTCAAAGAGGCAAGTGAACAACAGAGGATCCCTTGCATAATAGGATCCATTGTATGGTGTTGCCCTACCTTAAGGGTTTTTCTATAATAAAGTGTGGTTTCTTCTATATTGCTCTGTGTATATATTGTGTATTTAGTATTTGTGGTGATTATATTTGTAGATATACTCGGGCACTTAACAATTGGTATCTGAGCACTTTCCTTGGACAAAGAAGGGGATAATTGTTTGGCTCTTTTTGCAGATTTTTTTTTCTAAGAAAAAAGAGAGCGATGCACTTCAGGTTTAGATCTAAAAATTTATGAGCAAAATTTGGCCAAAAAAATTGGATATTTGAATTCCTCTTGGAAAAATACCCAATTTCAAAAAACAATTCAACCAAAACAGAGTCTGGAAGGTGAAGTTATGAGCATTTTAAATTTGGCCATTTTTAAGGTTTTTTCTAAAAAAAGCCTCATGATTTGCATAGTAAGTTATTTTATAAACCCTAGTTTTTGTTGAAGATTTTTCTAAGCAAGATGTTTTTTACCGGAAATGATGATAGCCCTAGTATTGAAGAATATATACAATCTCAAAAGTAATCATGGAAAGATCATTGGATAATATGTCTACACTATGGTTTCCAAGAAGATGATCCAATATGGTGGAACTTATTTAATTATAATGAGTTGATGACACTTTCTGATGAAGCATATGTAAAATTAATTTTAGACAAGTGGTCTCATACAAAGTGTAAGGATGAAGAGAGAAACAAGGGTTTATTTTCATGTGGAAACTCTATATTACAGGTTCATGGTTGTATTCATAAGGATAAAGTTATTGTTTCTATTAACCATAGTTGCATGTGTTAGCGCTAGAAGTTGTCACTAGACTAGGCTAGGAACAAGCCTAGCACATATTATTTCAAAAGTTTAAAAGAAAAAGTATTTTAAAGAGGTGGGAATATCACACTCTTGATCTTAAAAGGGACTTGTAGGATAAGTTGTCAAGACCTCTTCTCTATGTGCAACATATCAGGTAAACAAAACCATCAGTTGATTCAAGTACGAATAGGGTATATGTTGGAGAAGAATATATCAAACAAGACTGATAACCATAAAGATAAATATGTTCTTTTATGTAATTAACCAGTGGAAGAATAAATCTTAAGCCCATAAATCCGTCCTAAACCAAATTTAAAGGATCTTAAAGAAACATGTGGTGAAGATTGAATTATAAAAATAGGTAAATTCTCTCAGCACATACACACAACCATGCAATCATATAATAGTAATAATGTGTTCAAGTTGGAGAATTAGAAATGACAAGCAAAAGAGAATGATACACCAACTAATGACTTCATTAACCACTGAAATATTTACACAGATAAGGTCGATCCAAACAATTCTATAAGAGAAAGTCTTTTAGGAAAACAGGGATATAATGCTTTCTTCTTCTACATCATTCATTATATAGTGTTTTAAATCGGTTAGATGTATTTATGATCAATCCTAAGAATCAGGGATACCTCAAAACAAATCTCTACAAAAAATCAGGACGAATTTGAGCTTCTAATAGCTGGTATACAAAATAATATCATTTTACAAAAAGGTTCTTAAGATCAAGGCAACAAACTTACATGCAACACTCTTCAATTGATTTTTTCTCCATTCGAATGATGCCAATGTTGTTTTATCTTTATCCATCCCAGATATATCCAATCTTTGATTCTCCACTTGAACCTATCCTTTGACAACTCAGCAACAAGTGACTGATCTTCATTAATATCCGCATCCCAATATACCTTTTAGATCCACAAATGGTGCATAGCCTTACCAACTGGTCAATTAGATGCTAACATAGTTTATAACCTTCTTCTATTTGTAAAAATAGAAAACTGGGTGGTATTTGTATCAAAATAGGTTTCTACAGGTGTTTTAGTGG
The DNA here is from genome assembly GCA_009831015.1 of Picea engelmannii. Taxonomy (NCBI): domain Eukaryota; kingdom Viridiplantae; phylum Streptophyta; class Pinopsida; order Pinales; family Pinaceae; genus Picea; species Picea engelmannii. Next base: position 136,551 of record ML782214.1, on the reverse strand, counting down.
CGCCTCTGTTTTTTCTGTGTATATGATTGCAGGAACTTCCTGTAGCGACTTATCAAAAATAAATTTTCCCACTTTTTAAATCCCTTCTCCTGGGTTGCAACTGACCATCACAAAAAGAAATGTGATAATTTTATAAATGATAAACAAAAAGGGTTATATCATAATCCATCCTCTATCACAGTTTTTAGGGTTCTTAAACTGTCAAATTTTCATGAAGCATAGATGAAGCTGCTTCAACTAATAAATCCAAGCTATTTCTTCCGATTTTCTTAGACTGAGATCTAGTTATCTTTTTGGAAAGTGTATCATCTTTAGATCCCATCCTAGGATTTGAGCCCTTCACATTCCTCTTACCTTGTATTCTGGTAGATGTTATGTTTGTGCCTGTAGGAGTCTTTTTATCCATGCTTGAGACTCCTTTTTTAGAATTACTCTTCTCAAGCTTGACTATATGGATTTTCTTCTTAGTAGGTGTCTTCTCCGTAGGTTTTACAGTCTTATCATCAATAATGATGGTCTTATCTATGAGAGTAGGTTTATATGTCTCTTTAGCCTTCATCCTGAACTTTTTTTGAGGCCTTGTGCTTCGTTTCCTCACCAAAATTATATACGTGGAGGTATCATCTTCAAAGGAACTCGATATGTAAGGAGAGACATCTAGAATAGGTTCTTCAATATGTACATGGTCTTCAATTTTTGTTGTTGTTTTATCAATTTGTTGATCTTCTACTAAAACCCTAGATTTTGTTAACCTCTTAGCCCTTTTTGAGTAAGTTTTTTGTGAAAAAGGGAAAGGGTGCTTACCTCCACCTAATATGTGAGAGGACATAATATCTACCTTCTGGTTGACTGTATCTTTTGTAGGTTTGATTAAAGTTTTTAAGCAAGCTACTCATTTACCTCTCTTCCTAGTGAATGATTGATTGGTTCTAGCTAGAGTTTCTTGATCAAGTTCAACAATAGTTACATGATTTTGTGAAGCAGGGGGATATTTTTCCCTCTCGAACCCTGACTGTATTAGAAACTGATTCCAAGTCTTGTGCAATTTTCCTAATTCAACCTTAAAAATAACTTTAATTAACCCTTGATGAAACATTCCATGAGGAGGGGTATTGGGGTTTGCTTGAACTCTCATAGCCATCTTATTGAGGTCTCTCAAGAAGTAATAAGGTAAATTCATTCTCTTAATTCCTGCCAAATGAAGCAGAAATCAAATTTGGAATAGGAATACAATAGAGTAATTCCCCTCACATGTGATGAATCTATTAAGCATGAGCAATGATTCCATCCACTCATCAACAATCCAATCCCTGTGGATTCCCTTGGCCAAATTAGGGTCTATGTGTTCAGGATTTAAAAATTGATTAACATCTCCTAATATGATCAATTTATTCTTAAACCATATTTCTCCATCATTGGGGAGCTTGCAAGAAACAACTATAGATTATTTGGTAAATTGCATGGCCAAATTTCCAACTCGGGCCCATTGTCCATTGAAAATATCAACAAACACCCCGACTATATCATAATGGTGACCGTATAGCTTAGTGCAGAAGAGATACCACCCTGATCAATCAAAAATTATTTGGATATCTTCGTAAGCCTCCATGACTTCAAGCCCTTTGGGTTCTTTCCTATTCACGTGTCCACCCTTTTCCATAAGCACAGTTACGACCATAAGACTAAACTCTTGGATATAAAGCAGGGATCTGTTTGATGTGTGATGAGGAAAATAGGGGATTTATCTGTTGTATGAGTGCCAATTCAAACCAACCAGCTGCTACAGGTAATGAAAAAATGCGCCCGTTTGAAAATATGTTATTTGAAAAACCATATTCGTTTAACCCTCTGTACAACTAGCATGTAGAAAATACCACCCATATTTTCATTCTATAGCTGACACATGGTACTTGTTAACTGTTTTGCATAGACATGATATTTGAAGTGCAAACCACAACCTCCACGATTCTCCACGGTATTTGAAACAATCATGGCCAACGACATGTGGAAGTTCCTGTAGCGCTCGACCATATTTTCCCCTTTTGCTTTCTTGGGATGAATAGACTTTGAAAAGGTAGCCTACAAGTTATATAATCATGAAGAATGGATGATGACATGACTTATGGCTCAAATGAAAGGATTTGAAGCCAAGTGATGTCGCCAAGTAATCATTTAAACATGTGTAGGATTCCTTTTGTCTCTTTCTCACAAACTAACACTATCTTAATCATTTTTAAGATAAGCTTTCAAACCTTTAAGAAAATAATGCTAAAGATATATAACTTATACCAACTTTGAAGTAACAAGTAGGAGTGAATAAGGAATAAAAAAATGCAAGACAAAGTAGGTGTTAACAAGATGCATAATTTTATCAATGTTCAGTTAGTTAATCGAATGCAAGTTCCTGCAAAGGATATTCAAAGCACATAGGTAGACGGTGAAAATGTGGAAAATTTGAAAGATTTAAAGCTCGGTATGGATAAATATGTGTTGCATTCAGATGTTTATGCTATGGATATGGATTAAGTGGATATTGTTTTGGGATATCCTTGGATAGAATCATTGGTTACCGTTATTATTGTTGATATTTTGGGTTTATTTTGAGATTTATCTTTAGATATATTTAGACACTTAACACTTGGTATCAAAGCACTTTCCTTGGCAAGAAGTGTGGGCAATTTTTTATTTTTTTTTGCATATTTTTTCAGAGAAGAAAAAGACGAATGCGACATTCCAGAATATTTATGTATATTTGTATGAAAAGTTTTCCGAAATGTCTTGTAGATATGATTTCATCTTATAAAAAACACCCAATTAAAAAAAAACATCCGAGAAGTCAAGATGTCGACATTTTAAAATCTGCAAATTTTCAGGGTTTTTTCTGCGGACGACGACGCGGTTTTTTTTTTTATGTAGCATCTGCAGGTCAGATTTTATAAAGAAAATTACAAGTCTGAGTTCCTCTTTCAAAAATAGTTGATTTCTAAAACAAAATCACCCAAATCGAAGCTCCTAAAGTGAATAAATCATTGATTTAAAATCAATCATTTTTTGGTTTTTTTTGTGACGACAACAAGATTGCAGAGTTCATAAATTTGCACGAGGTGTTCAAATTGCTCCCAGTTAAATTCCATTGGATACATTATTTTAATATTTTTATTTTTGTACACTATATGTGGTGTTTCCAATGGATATGCACTCTCAACTCAGGGAAAGTTTATGGCATATTGAAGCCCTCAAAGCCGATATGCATGACCACCTGCAAGGCATCAAGGCTAGTCCTTACGACCATGCACACATTTATCACAATATTAAATGGTCATTGGATATCCTACAAGAGGGATGTCTTATGGAAAACATTAGAGATGAATATAATCAAGAATTATATGCTTGGTATGATTTTGAGGCCGATTGTGATGCTTGGTATGATAGTTATCATTTTTGGGATGACAACTACATTCATATGTTATTTGATGACTCTACTCCACATTTTGTAGAGAACATAAATGTGACAAATCAGGAACCAATTATGATTACTAGTGTCCATCCTACATACTATACAGTGGTATTATTCCTTCTAGATTCAACTATGACCCTTTCCCACTATGTGGATGGATCTTGTTATTTAGATCCACATGACAAGAGTCAGTCTTTGGAGCATCATTTTCAGTTGGTTATTGGGTTTTGATAACTTTTGCATGAAGTTCACATGAGCACTCAGACATGTGACCCTGGTTTACAATGGTGGTTGGACTACTTCATCATGGTGTCTTTCATTTCTACATGGGACCCTGTCTCTCTAGTCTACTTCAGCACTATGGTCCACACTTATCCATGGAACCCTGGTATATGGTTGTACACCCTCATAACAAGCGTTGAGGACAACACTTTCATAAGGGGGATGGAATGTTAGGTATCTAGAGAGGTAGTGGGGGGGTGAGAGGTTCCATACTGATAATAGTGGAGGCCACTCAATGGAAGGTGGACTAGATCCACTATATTATTAAATAAGTCCCACTATGGTAGTTAGATATAATAAATGCAAGAGGAATTACTAAAAGGTTATACTTCTAGAAGGTTCCTCATATAGAATGATCTTAGGTTGTTGGTAGCACTATATAAACCGGCTCAATCAATGTAATGGGATATGAAGAGAAGTTTTTTATTTGGAGCAGTAGCTCAATAGGAGGAATCCCCCTCAAAGAGGCAAGTGAACAGGAGATGATCCCTTCCATAATAGGATCCATTGTATTGTGTTTCCCTAGCTCAAGGTTTTTTCTATAATAAAGTGTGGTTTCTTCTATATTTCTTTGTGGATCTATTGTGTATTCATTATTTGTGGTGATTATACTTATATATATATATAGGAACTTAACACATATCCATACCCTTTTGTTTCTTTTCTAGTGTTAGTTCCAGATCCTACATAGAAATTTGTGTCGGACTATGAGAAAGTGAAGAATATTGATCTATTCTAGGTCATGTGGTGATATGGGCCACTATACATGAGCCATTCCTCAATTTATTCATATATCACTTTTCCAAGACCGACCATATGGAAGTATTCTTTCTCAAACCTTTCAGTAAGACCATTAACTTCATTTGGAGCTTCTTGTCTTCTTGTAAGTGACTTTACATATTTCATGTTCTATTTCAAACATAAGTGCGGGTAAAGTGTCCCACACTTCTTGATTTGATGTCCACTCTTACCACAATATGAGCAAAGTTTCTTGTTCCCATCTTGGAACCATGATCCATTTTTATCATTCCCCTATTTCCTTTGTTGTGAGAAATGGTCTTTACCTTTATCCTTCTTCTTGGAGGGATTATCTTTCATAGACTGTCTACTTTGACATTTTTCCACGTCATGGTTTTTATTTCCACAAGAAGCACATGGATATATAGACCATTTTCCAGTGGAAAAAGTCTTCATTCTTTCTCCTGTAGCATGCACACCTTTCTCTGGAGATGTCTTACACATTATATATCATTTTCAGGATTAACTACATAGAGTAAGTCATTAATGTATGACCCATATCCATGAGTATTAGTCGCAACTGACCAGTAATTCTCATGATTTGAATATTCCACTTAGCACTCATTGCATCGAGTGATGTCTTACACATGTTACCTATTGGATTACTGAGAGGGGGGCTGAATCAGTAATAGTGTAATTATAATCCTTTTTCTTCAAATGTTATATCAATGTAGAATTATTATCCAATAATGAGCAGTAAGAAATAAAAAATCACACACATACACAGTACACCAGTGTTTTACGTGGAAACCCAAATAAGGAGAAAACCACAGAATGCTTTTTCTTATATGTCTTGAAGAATTACATTCATTGGAAACACCAACTTCCTTTTTTTTCCAACTGCAACTGGAAGGTGGCTACAACCACCTGTCATTGCCCCGTCCAACTTCCTTGAAGTAGAAGTAGAATGATGGAACCAACTTTCCTAGACAACACTTTTCATTTCCAATTTCGCTTAACACATATATGTTGCTTGAAGTTCTTGCAACTGTAGCGACCAATTTCCCTGAACCTTCTTTTCTTATCTCACACTTTTGTGAATAGAAAGTAACTTTATGACCTTGGTCACACATTTGACTCACACTTAAAAGATTATGTTTCATATCTTCTACTAGTAGAACATTTTTTTCCTTTTCATTCTTGTTCCCAATTCGAACTGTGCCTTTTCCAATGATTTTGGCTAAATCATCATTTATGAAGGAGACTGGTCCATCTCTTTCCTTTCGTAATGTAAGAAACTTGTCTCTATCACCTGTCATGTGTTTTGAACATCCACTATCAACATACCAACCACATTTCTTATGTTTATCTTGTAGAGCAACTGTGCAATCTTCATTGCTATATTGATCTTGCTTTCTTATCCATGTCATTTTCTAAGGTTCTTGTTTGTGACTCTATTGAGGTTCTTTAGGAGGGATTTTCATTCTGCAATTTTTGGCCATGTGTCCAAAATTGTTACATTTGTAACATTCCACGTCAGTGCTCAAATATTCAAACCTGTTGTAACTTCTTCTCTGTGTTTCGCTAGGTCTTCTTGAATAACCCCTTTGTGTATGGCTCTCAAAGTAGTTATTGTTCCTGTTGTTAGCTCTCCAATTTACAGCTTTATTTCATAAACTATTACATGCATAACATAAACTAAAACATATAGTTTGATACCTGGTAGTTGAAGATCTTATGAAAGGAGGTGATCTTAAGAATCCTTCTTCTTCTTGAGGCTTTTCTATCTGTTGTTGATTCTGAAATCTGAATCTTCTCGGTGGAGGAGTGTCCCTGTAATATTCCTTGTATATCTTTTTATCCCCTTTGATTGTTTCTGCATAGCTTTTTGGATTTGTTTCTTGCTCTGTTGTTTTGGAGCTTGATCCCTTTTATGCCTAATTGTATCCAAGTCCGGACTTGTCAATATGAGATTTTTGACTGTTGATAATGCCATCCAGAACTTTTGAGCTATTCTGCATATTTTTCTTTTGAATATCCTTTCTTAGTGTGACAATCTTTGCTTCCAGCTTTCCAATGATTATGTCCTTTCCTTGTAGATTTTCTTTGAGTGCTTCTTCAATTATTTTATCTTATTCTATTTGAACCTTCAATTTTGTGATCATTTGTTCTAGTTCTTGAGTTTCTTGTTTCTTATCTAGTTTTGCTTGTAGTTTCTTGTTTTTCTTCTTTTTTCTTATGATAACTTCTATGGCACTCATTAATTCTTCTCGGAAGTCAACTTATGCCTCTTCAATTTCTTCTTCATATGCTTCTTCATATTCTTATTCAGAGTCTTCTTTACTATATTCTTCTACTGCCATGAATAGAACTCTCCATGTTTCACTGTCACTGACTTCATTTTCATCCGATGATGAAATGTCTTCTTTGGTGCAAAAGTTTTTCTTGAAAACTTTCTTTGTAGTTCTTTTACCTTTATATGTTTGTCTTCCTTTTGAGTAACCTTCATCATTTCTCTTTTTCTTATGAGGACATTTGTTAGCAAAATGACCAATACCATCACAATTAAAACAAATTACAGGAAGCTTACCTCTATACCTACCATTGGTTCCCTTGTTCAGTATTTTGATGAAGTTGACCACTTCTTCATCATCTCCTGAGACGTTGATGTTGTTGCTATATTCTTCTTGTTCCTTTTTCTTTTTATTTGATCTTTTGGATTCTTTGAAGGCTACTTCTTTTACATCTGGATTTTCCTGTTCAGTTCTCATCTCATATGTTGTGAAAATTCCATGCAGTTCGTCCATGCTTATTGAGTTTAGATCTGATCTTTCTTCTAGTGCTAATATCTTAGGGTTGAATCTCATAGGAAGAGATCTTAGTACCTTTTGAACAATTACAAATTCTTCGAATTCTTCTCCCGATCCTATGATTGCATTCACTGTTTCATCGACTCATAAGAAGTAGGCTGTGATATCTTCATCTTCCTTCATTTTTAGTTGTTTGAACTGACCTCTGTAAGTTTGAAGCTTTGTTGCTTTGACTTCTGAATCTCCTTCATAAATATTTCGTATCTTGTCCCAAATCTCATTAGTAGATTTACAATGTGCAACTTTGGTGATTACCGTATCACTGAGACCATTCAAAAGTGCATTTTTTTCTTTGCAATTATTCTCACCGAGTTTCACTTCTTTGTCATTTGTTGGTGGAACTACTGGTGCTATGTATCCATCTACAATTGATTTCCAAAATTGAAATCCCTGTGCATGTATATATGTCTTCATCCTTATGCTCCAAAAAACATACTTATGTCCATCAAACTGTGTTATTCCATTTTTATACGAGTTGGTACTCTCCATGATCTACCTTTCAGTGGTTAAATTGATTTCTAAAGGAACCTGCTCTGATACCAACTATTGGATTACTAAGAGGGGGGGGGTGTATCAGTAATAGCGTAATTATAATCCTTTTTCTTCAAATGTGATATCAATGTAGAATTATTATCCAATAATGAGCAGTAAGAAATAAAAAATCACACACATACAAAGTACACCAGTTTTTTACGTGGAAACCCAAATTGGGAGAAAACCACATAATGTTTTTTCTTATATGTCTTGAAGAATTACATTCATTGGAAGCACCAAATTCCTTTGTTTTCCAGCTGCAACTGGAAGGAGGCTCCAACCCCCTAGTTTCTCAAGAAACAACCTGAGGGAATATTCAATTCCCCAATTCTCTGGCTACAAGCAGAAGGAGGCTACAACCCCCTATTTTCTCCGGCTACAATTGGAAGGTGGCTACAACCACCTCTCCTTGCCCCGTCCTACCACCCTGAAGTAGAAGTAGAATAATGGAACCACTGTCACACTATCACTGTGAGATATACCATTGTAAACCTATACCAATAAATCTAAACCATGCATCAACCATGCATCAACCTGTACCTCAACTTGTACCATAAACAAATGCATCAACCATGCACCAACCTGTACCAAACAACCTGTAATCAACCTATACCATAAACAAGTGCATCCAACCATGTACCAAGTATGTACCAATAATGTGTCAACTACACATCAACTATGACTCATCAATATGTACCAACATCATCAACTATACACCTCATGTATGTGCCAACTCATCAACTACTTGTCTCAACCATGTACTCAACATGTACCTTAACCAAAAGCCCTCATCTATTTCATCATCCAAATATGATTTGTAGCTCTGTAATAGACCTAGTTTATATGATCACATTCTTGCAAACCTTCCTTAAATTTAACAATAAGAGACTAGCATTTTTATCAAACTTTTCTTTAGTCTCACAGGCCTAGTTTTGGATTAGTCGACAACCCTAACTTGAAGTAATCATAACTTTGAACCTGTAATGTATAAATATCTGAAACTGATACATAGTTTTCTTCAGTGTGTTTTATTCAATGCCTCCATATGTCACTACTTGTAACCTCTCATAAAAGGATTTATAGCAAAAATGGCATACCTTGTTGAATTCTAGATTATTCTAGAGAGCGACCTTGTAAAGTGTGCCACGCACTAAATTTTTGTTGAATTGATCTGAAAGTGTTGAAAAACATACTAAAGATGGTAAAATAACCAAAACATTTGGTCTCATGGAATTTGGATCTGTTATGAAGAAGTTATGACATTTTTACCCGAAACACCTGTTTTTGACTAGTTTCAGGACTAGCCACAAACCCTATTTTCCACAGAGTGTAACTCCCAAAATACAACCACCCACAAGATGAATTTTTTACCATAGATACTTGGGTATGTATTATAAATGGAATATCAATTTCATGGTCTTAATCATTATAGAAAAAAATTTATAGCGAAAATGATGAGATGACTTGTAAATAACATAACTTAGAAAGCACCATCAAAAGAATTTATCCTTCCTTTCATTTCGACCTTCTTTTCTTCACCTTCCCTCATAAATTAGGCTTAGATATCCTTGGTTACCTCAGAAACCTATATATATTCAATATTCTCAATTTTTATTAAAATAAGAGAGACTTGTCTCGTATTTATACTCTCCAAGTAGCTTCCTTAAAAACATCTTCTAGGTCACTCGACCCACTTTCCTTATTTTAGGGTTAACCCACTTTTGATTTCTCCATTAAATTTATTATTGAAATAATTTATTTTGTATTCACTTTGAATTATAATAAACTCATCACTTCACTTTATTATTTACCTTTTAAAATCTCTTAAACCACTTTGACTACTTTGACCTTTTGGGGCTTCTAGATGACATATGAGGGTCCTCCAACTTCGTAAGGCCATAAATCTCAAACCGTGAGGAGTTATGTGACATTCCACATACCACCAGAAATGGAATGACATGTACTATCCATATAGAATATTATTACCTTCAAATATAGCAAAAATCATACCATTATCCATCAAACAAACTTGGCTCCATTACCCAAACTTGGGTTCTCCAACTTCACATGGTCATAACTCTCTAACCGTGAGGAGTTATGTGATGTTCTACATACCACCAGAAATGGAATTACAAGCACTATACATCTAGGATAGTTTACCTAACAAATTTACTTTCCTTCATCTCATTATTCCAAAATTAAGCATGGGTTCTCTTACTCCGTAAAGCGTCTTCCTGTGAGCGATTTCACCATAAGGGGACCACTTTCGAATTCATATATATTTACTTCTTATCAACCATGAAAAAAAATAATGAGTCATATTTACATCAAACAATCTTGGTTCCATTACCCAAACCTTTGTGCTACAGGGATTTCTTCAAGGGTTGACATCAATGACAACCAACCTTAATCAACATTACCTTTCTTTGAACTCGAGGGTAAGACTAACTGCTTATGAAGGACCTCTTCATTTGAAGTTCTCCTTGCTTCATCTACCCTTGATCATTCTCCATCTTGAAGGGAAAAAGAATAATATGAGGAGTCATCTATCTCGATCACGCCTTTTGAAAGAGGTAGTCCCTTTTTCATCAGAGACTTTACATTCTCGGCCTACCAATATTCATGGATTGGTACTAATGGTGCTAATACTTGGTTCCTAATCTGAAACTTTCTTTCCAACTCATGAAAAATACATGTATGGAATTCCTCATGACATATCAATCGATATTGTAGCTTCTGTTTCTCTTCCTCAAGAGCTTGTAATTACATTCTTAACCCATAATTATCCTTATGGATTTGTCGATTAATGCTCTATTGTAGCCTCAACTTCATGAGATTTTTAATCATCTTGTCCTCTTGATAAGAGCCTTCAAAATCTTCACCAAATGAACTCTTGGATCTGTTGTCATCAACAACTTGCAAATACATGTCAAAACTAACTTTGATACCACTTGATCTAAAAATCCTTAGACACCACTTATTTCTTTACTATATATACATGCATCATCTAACTTGATTCAAAATTAATTTCATGATCGTATTGAGGTGATTTTCAGAAAAACGATGATGTTCTCTTTATTCAAAAACTCATAAAATGATGATTAATTTATAGAATGATGAGATGACACAAAAAAAAAAAAAAAAAAAACTCAAATTACTTATGTACATGACATATATTACTTCATCTTCAAAGTCCCTTTAGATAGAATGAATTTTCTCCATCATCTAAAAACACCAATTACATTACAACATGAGATTCCAAAAATCCATTTTAATGGACTCTCTTTGATTCCACTACTCAAAACAAGAAAATAAATTCACCATTAGAATCCTTGTGAAATTCTAAGAAATTTGATTATAAAGTCGACCAAATTTTGAACAAGCTCAATTTCACCCTCTTCGGCACACCAAATGATGCACTATGGTGCTCATCAATGAAAATATGGACTAAGACATTTACAAATAACCTCTGATAATGAAATAGACCTCAAATTCATACTCCTTGTAAAAAATTATGAAAAATGAGTATAAAGTTGCCTATGTTCCATCAATATACCTTATGGCATGCATATAAAGACAATGCCAACTAAGATCCTTCTCTGCATGCAAATTTATACAAATATGTACCTCGATATTTGTGCCTACATTGGATAGTGCACCATTTTGGGATCTGTGTCCTCAGTTTGTGTGCAATCATTGGAACTCGTGCATATAAATAGGGTGCAGGTCGTACCGAATCCTAACCCCCATCCAAAATAGTGGGAAATTTAATGTTAATTTTGGTGGAATATCCATTAATTATGGCACCCATGGTGCAATGGTCAAGTGGTTAGGTTGGGGGATTAAACCCCGCCAACCATTATTTGTTTTTTGACTTGGTTATACTTGTTGGTGGATATACCATATGGTTATAAATTTATGTGGAGACATATAGTTTTAATGCCCCATGGATAATGGTACCGACTGTATGATATACCATTTGACCATAAATTATGGGTCGAGGGCTTAGCCCTCGGATCTATTGACACCATATATATATTAAGTTCCATTGTGTGGTCTATTGGTAAGGTGCTTGGGTAATTTTATGGGAGGTCATGGTTTCGACCCCGTCGACTCCCATAAAATTTTAATTTACATAAATCTTAATTGGCCAATGGGAGGTCAAGGCTGCCATGTGGCGATCTCTCATTGGTCTATCCCTTGCCACATGTCAACACATAATGAGTCCACTTTGTTTGTACGATCTTCCCAGTCACTTGCCAACCTATGCATCATGTCACCTGTACGATCATGTGCCACGTGTCACTCTTGCAGTGGTGACACATGTCACCTTTTCCCTTTGAATTTTTCCATTTGACTTGAACTTTAACCGCTCATAAATTTTGCATACGAACTCCATTTGACTTGTTATTTGCATCATTTTAAATATTATGACGAGATCTACGCAGTGATGTCCTTTTCATGATAATTGGAGAAAGACAAATTTTGAGCATTTATGGATCCACTAGGACCTTCATGAGCGTTCTAGATCCTCCTAGACCTCTCTAATTATTCCTTACATCCTCCTAGATCACCAATCCTCTCTATATGAACCCACTTACAATATATAGACACCAATATACTAAGAACCAACTTGTTGAGAATGCGAGGACATCAATCCTCTCTATAAGAACCCACTTATAATCTGCAAACATCAATATTCCAAGAACCAACCTGTTGAGAAGGTGAGGACACCAACCCTCTAAGTAAGCACCCACTCACAATTTACAGACACCAATATGCTAGGCACCAACCTATTGAGAATATGGGGATACCAATCCTCTCTCTTGCCCCACCTTGCCACCTTGAAGTAAATATTCTTTTCAATCTACACTTTCTACGAGCCTTCACAACTACATTATGTACTTGTTCATTTCATAGTAGTTCAATTAATATCTCACATCAACACATAGATGTTTCTCTATTTATTTTTTGTTTTATATAGTTTTCTTACTTACAAATTTAGTGCTCAGTAATCTCACATATTTGCAACTTTATTTTCAGTGCATTACTCACCATCTGTAATTCACACTCTAATTATCAACTCAAACTCTAACATTTTGGTTTCCCTATAATAAATTTGTCTAGACACAGTTATTTTCTTCACAAAGGATGACAACTATGTTGTTCTTATAGTTGTGATTCATGTAGCTTTGTTGTTCCTGTAGTTGTGATTCTTATAGCTCTGTTGTTCCTGTAGTTGTGATTCTTGTAGCTCTGTTGCTCCTGTAATTGTGATTCATGTAGCTCTGTTGTTGATGCATGTAGCATTGAATATGTACGTCCACATTGGCATGTGTCTATCATGTGCAAGTCGTAAAAATCCTTCTAAGTGTGAGACTTTACTTCAGTTAAAGTAATTATTAAATTGAAATTTTTTTATTAGTAAATTGAATTATTTAAGGAAATGCTAAAAGTAATTAGCATGTAATATTTTCATGTAAATCTTAAGTGAGGTGAGAATTAATCACAGCCATCAATCACTTTGGAGATTAGGGTTAGGTTATAAATCAATCTTATAAAATCAAGGCTAAGGGAAAGAAGAAGAAACTTTAGTGAGAGATCAAGGTCAAAACGTTTTATGAGATGCCAAGGTCGGACATAGCAAAGGACTTTGGCTAGTCTGAAGAGGGTTGAGAATGTAGAGTCAAAGAAGGAATTTTTCTTACACAAGAGTGAAGATATCTCATTAGTTGGGTGAAGAGATTTCATCCAAGTGTTGATGTAGAAAGGGTTGGATCATGAAGGAATGTGATTCAAGATCTTGGATAGGAGGAGAAGGAATTCTATCTAAAAATCATATAGGTCAAGGAGAAGAGAGAACATGGGAATTGTAGGTGGGTTTTAGCTAATATAAGCCAGAGGAAAGTGTAGCACTACACCAAAAATTGCGTTCAATATTTTGGTACATGTATGCAGGTTCTAGCGGAGACAAGTGTGTATACGCCAGTGTGACAAAGCGAGTTCATGTACACCTAGAAAAGTGTGTTGTTCAGGTGTCGTACGACAGAGTAAACTATGTTATATTTGTCTGTAGTTGTATTTCTCTTAGTGGTCCATTTTCCCTATTATGTGAGCCTTGATTTGACCTTAATAAAAGAATCTAAGTACTAGTTTTCCCTCTAGGGTTTTTCTAGCGGTTTATCCTTGAAAATATTGGTGTCTTGTGTGTGAGATTTTGGTTTCCTTGTTTATACTTCTACTACATGTTTAGTTGATTACTCATCTGTGCTTTAATTCAATAAGTGATTTATTTGGAGTTAACTATTGGGTAGAGGGGTAAAATCAACATGGTATCACAACACGTTCTCTGAGAGGGAGCCAATATCACGAATAAGTGGATGTTTGAAGGATAAAGAAAAGATCCACAATAATTGCATGAAGATATATCAGATTTGCAAGGAGATCTTGTCATATCTATAATTAGCAGGTGAAAATCGAAGGACAAATTTTAGGGAAACAACAATACTAAATCATAACTAGGTTTTTACGGGTTTACTGAGTTGTACGTGGTTCACATAAGGGACATGCATGTACATACGTGGGAATATTTGGAGACAGTTGCATGTACATGGGATGCAGTGAGGACAAGAACGTACATACATGGGAATCATTGGATACAGTCATGTGTATGTGGGATGCAGTGAGGAAAGATGTGTACATACGTGAGTTGTAGTGGTGACAGGAACATACATGGTTGTATAGGATAGTACAGGGGCATTTTCAGGAGAGGGTTATCAGATCAAATCTTGGAGATGACAACTGGGTTGTGATTCTAGGATAGGTTAGATGGGTTTTGGTTGGATCTTTCTTTCACTTCTTGGTCTGACCTGGGTTTGGATCTCAACAAGTTTCCAACAAAACCCTCTAAAAACTATCGGCCCTCCTGGTAAACCAGAAGGAAACGTTACACACAGAGTGCACCACGCAGTCTCATCCGAGATAGCTTTATGGGTGACTACAATACCCAGGTGTTTGAAGTCTAAGAATGAGTGGGGATATGGGGGTGTATTCTATCTATATTTATGTATTAATTTTTTTATTGATTCAAGTATTTCTAATATTCCTTCATATTTTTCCTTATGCATGCATGCTAACACATCTAGATTAACCATTCATTCATAAACTAATCATTGGCAGAAAGTAAAAATTCGAGAACCATCACATAGAACATAAGTTTTACAGTGGTTCACCCCCTCCTGGGATACTTCCACAAATATTTGGCTTCTCTGCTCTTTTATTTAGTCTGCTGCAAAATATGGCGTTGTGAGCATTACATCTTCAATCATACAATCATGATGAGGTTAAGGAACCTCTGTGAGGTAGACTATATCACACTAGGCTCCTTAGCCTGTGACCTAACCCTCAAAATATAGCTTACTTGACTCTTATATAGCCTTATTACAATCATAATAACCAAAAACTCACACCAGGCTTCTCAGCCTATGACCTAACCCTCAAAATCTAGCTTACTTGACTCTTCTACAACCTAATTACAATCATAATAAATGAACACCTTCAACAACCCTTTTTGAACCGATGTTTTACCTAGACTTCCTAGGTTCTTAGTTATACTATTTTACAAGCTTATAGTCATTACAACCTTTTTCAAAAACCCTAACCCTAGCATGGTTAGGATTTATTTCCTTCTTGCCACGTTGCTTCTCCTCTTGCATGTTGCTTTTCCGCTTGCATGCTTCTTTTCCTTCTTTTTCTGCATGCTTCTTTCCTTCCACCTATTCTTTTCCAAAAATAGGCTTGCACCCAAAATAACCTTTCTTCTCAAAATAGGTCTGCACCCAACACTTGTCATAGTCTCTCACCCTAACTTCCAAAAAAATGATTTTTACCTCCACGCTAGCAAAGATCAACAGAAATACACATCTATAACACTATGTTTTCCCCCATAATTGTAAATTATGTTAAGAATTCATATAAGGTGACTATGAATCTTGTAAATATGTTTTGATTAATTAAAAACACCAGGCAACTGACATCACATGATATCACATGTGGAATTGATGAAGTGGAATGGTAAGGTGGATATGAGATGTTTCAATGAAGAAAATAGGAAGTCTTGTTAGCAATCCAAATTATAATTGAAAACATAAACACACACATGCCAACGTACTTGAACCTGCATTGAGCCACATGACCAGTTATGGAAGACAGGATTGGTGATTGAGGCAATTAATATTGTTGACAGATTTGATCTCTTGTAGAGGCAAGGGTCAACTAAAAAACCTGACAGAAGTACATCCCTTGGATTTCCCCTTAAAAATTTGGATCCCTAACTGAAGGTTACTTTTGATAGAAGCCATGAGAATCCCAAGGATTGGAGGAGGAAGAGACCAAAGGTGGAAAACATCACCCAAGGGGTAGAAGGGGGAGAGACATGTGAGATGGACATAGAGAGAACATCCACCTAAGAAGACATATATGTGCAGAGGATAATGGGAAAGTGAGGAATAGTTGCAACGGTAAATGAGCAGTGAAAATCTTGGAAGAGTTGGTGAGTCATAGACTCATAGATAGGTGGTGCAATGAACAGAGGAGTTCATTTGCGCATATATGAGAAAGAGAATAAATTGGAGAGAGTTCCTTGAAGAAAATAGGAAGATTGTCTAAATTATTGATGATCACCTTGAAATAGAGAACACTCGAATCCAAACTGGAGAGAGAGAGGGTTGCATCTTGGTACTTATTGGGTAGAAACCAACATTGGTAAGGGGAGTTCACTAAGGGAATGTTCAACGAAGAAGGGGATCCCTTGTGCAGAGGAAACCCAGTTGGGAAGGTACCTGATAAACCTATGGAAGCTCCAAGCTCAGTAGGAAGAGGTCAACTTCTATTGTTGTCGATGGAGGAAGGAGAGTAACATGTTGAGATCATTCTAATATGGAAACCATCTAAATAATTCCCTTGTGAAATCATGGCTTGACACAGGGGTGGCGTACTGTAGGAAGGGACTCTACAGTATGGCCTAAGGTTGGCAGGAAAGATGTCCTCTCTCATTCAGTTGGTTGTTGATATTTATTGGACAGATAAATATTTCAACCCAATGTATGTGTAATGCGAATTTAGCAATGTAAACTTGATTTTTTGTGGTTTAATTGAAAGTGTCAATATGTGAAGGAATGGTTGAATTCCTGAGTAAAAATGTAATATGCTTGTATGTTCTCATTGTTAATCTAATAATTCATAAAATTAAGTAAGTAAGGCATGAGTGTCATGCAACCCAGGTAACCTGCAATCCTTGAGAGGAAAGTTTGCAAGATATGGATAAAATCTTCATTTGAGAGTGGATAGGAGTACCTTGAAATATGGAGAGTCCTTGTAATGGTTTGAGAGCCTTAAGACTTGTGGAAAGTCACATGGCTTAGGTGGAAATATTGCAAGGTATGAAAATATGTCATCCAGGTGAAAGGAATATGTTTATCTTGTTTAAGAGTGAACTTCTAGACTCTTGAGAGTTGGTATAATCTTATAGAAGACTTAGAAGAAACCCTGCAAGGTTTAAGTATGGATTTAGACTGTTACCCTCGAGGAAACCAATGTTTTATGAGGGGTGGATTCACGCCCATTGATTCGGTAAATCGAATAGATCTAGACTGTTGGTTGGATGGTACCACCATCGAAGTGATATTCTGGGAGATTTTGTTAGGACCCCAATGGGGAAGCTCCAAATCGACGAATATTGTCAATCTGTCAAAGGGTGACCATGGTAATTCCTAGACCGATGGATCCAATAATGATATTTTCATAAGAGGATTCATCGTAGGTATGGAAGGAGAGACGTGACAGGAGTCCGACGATAGGAACTCTAAGGACCATAGATCAATTGGGAGGTGCCACGTGATGTGTTATCCATTGTATCTAGTAAGAATCGTTGTGAGGAGGAAGAGTTTAGGCACCTACACTGGTGAATAGTTGTAAATCTTGAAGATGATATTGTTCGTCGAATTAGATGAACAAGGATTGTTTGATCTTTTGGAGTGTGTGTGGTTAGAGTCTGTTGTTCAGAATAGTTCGTGGAACCATAATGGAGGCACTCTAATGGGGAGGCACTTTGAAAATGAAAGAGGACCATTGATTGGTATGTCAGTCAGATCTAATCTCAACCATAGATTTTGTGGGTCTCATTCGTTAATATGTGGAATGGGAATTCAAGTGGAGCACAATTATTGAGTGGGTGGAGACTCTAGAATAATCATAGCCATTGGAACCCCAGGTCTGATGACTACTGGATCGCAGAGGATGATTTATCTGTATATCATCGTTGGAGAGAAGATCGACCTAGGTGATTGGTCACTCCAACATGAATGAATATGAACACCCATAGATCATGGATTTGAGGGCGAGGAATAAATATGACCATCTGATTGAGGCATTTAGACACCTGAACACATTTGTAAGATATGTGGAGAAACTTATCTGAGAATTAACAATAATTAATATAGTATAAATAGTGATAAGAGAAGTCCTCACACAGGCACTGATGGATCTGAAGTCTCATTCCAAGTGTTAAGAGAGTAGAAAAAAAATACCCCACCAACCTAAGTGATTACTAGGGGATCGGGTGTGTTACAACCTCTATGGTTTTCAAATCCCAAATGAAATGTAAACAAGTGATTTCAAACTTCTGGGATTTCCAGATCTTAGACACATGATTTCAAAGCTATTTAATTTTTTTTATCACAGGCAATCTCACCACAACTTCTCATCAATTCATTCGTTATAAATACAAATCATGTAAATTTTGTGTCCAACCAAATGTGCTAGAAATTACAAATTCATTTTCCAGCATGTACAATTTGTCATTTTCCCTCCAAAACAAAGAAAACTCGACTTGATCTATTAAAAAATTATTTGCAATAGATGTGGACCCATCATGGCCAAGAAGCACATGGTTAATATAATCCTCGACCTAATTTATCAAAATGGTTGTTAAAATGATTTCATAGACTTTCAAAAATGTTACCAATATGTTATTACCAGAATCCCAAATTCCTGTAGTTGAGTTATTTTGAGTGCCCAACACATTATTACCAGAATCCTAAATTCCTGTATTTTATTTGCGTCCTGTAGTTCTACTTCACAATATTTATAAGGCGTTACCCATATTTTATTAACATAATACGAATAGTAAAATTCCACTTGGAGAAATATCCTCACACAGTGAGCTTTCTTTTCCTTTTATCATTCTCATTAACAAATATGTTGGAGGCAAACATACTAGCATCTACGCTGCTTCAGGTGCTCTTTGACAATCATACATCAATCAGCCATTGACCTTAATAACACATCATCGATACTGCCAAATAAATAGTTAGTTTAATATCAATGAATGATACAGATGGATATTGGTGGCCTCCCACCTATTCCAACTGGCACAAAACAGCCTTCTGGCAACTTACTATTTTTAGCATGTTTTCGGTTCCTAAACTTCTGGGGCTATTGTGAGGGCCTAAATGAAGTTTTTTCGAGATAGATCACCTCAATGGTGAACAGAGGATCTAATTTATCCCCCAAAATGAATATCCTTGATGATACCTTTCCAACGAGGTAGCATGTGCCCAAAACAGAGATAGTATCCCAAAGTTACGCCCCTTGGAAGTTGATACACCAAACTACCCAAAACGGGGTCCACAAACTGTTGGATTTTCATCTTCCAGGGTTAGCGTTTTGGATTTTATTTATGTTAAAAAGGCCTTTAGAGTCTCATTTTAATCCATCTTCTTGTGAATGTGATTAGCCATCACATCTCTTCTCAGAGATAAGTTGCCACCATTCTAGCGAGTCTTTCACTTTGTATTTCTACAATTTTGTACATTTTGCTCATTAATAGAAATTGTGTATTACTGTATCTTTTTGTTTATGGTTGAATATCTGATATATTTATGTTATATTATTGGATATCCGAGATATATCTGTACATTTATTTATTATATCTCCTCTCTCATTTCGTCCTGAAAATAATCCAATTCAGTGGTTTCATAGCAGGTTGGTCTTGATCATTTTTTTTCAGTGCATGTCCTCGACGAGGTTCAAGTATAGAAATTTGTGTCTCAAGGTTGTCTCTATTGAGGAAAATTGCTCTCACACACCCAATAAACCCTACATGGTGGAATAAAATAAAAATGACAGAGAATATGATTCTATTAATTTGTTGCTTGAGCGAGCTCTCACGCGACAGAGGGACAAAAAGATGGAGAATGTTTCCCACATCCTTCAACACCTACTCATAAAAACAGGTGTGTCTTCATCAAGCGACCACTTTGGAGGAACCTCGCCTTTCAAGGTACAAGTTAATTTTGATATTCCCATATTTGAAGGACAGATAGATGCAGATGCTCTAGAAAAATGGTTAAATCTGCTAGAAGGTTATTTCTCTGTTCATAATTTCTCTGACAGGGAAAAGATCACCTTCGCACTCCTTAAGGCTCTCCCCCATGTCAAACATTGGTGGGAAACTTACTGGGAGAAAATTTCCACAGAGGAGTCTAGAATATATGGGGTCGAGCCCACTTGGGATTTTTTTGTGGATGCGGTCAAGGAACAATATTACCTTGTTGGAAACTATGATGAACTATACATGAGATGGACTACACAACAGCAAGAGAGGGGCCAAGAAGTATTGGATTTCACCAATACCTTCCATACCTTGTGCATCAAGATGGGTATCAAAGACTCCGAGCAACATTTGGTTATGAAATACCATGGGGCTCTACACAGATACATCCAAACTGAATTGGATTTTTTGGACATCTCATCACTGGGTGTTGCTTATCGATATTTTGTTAAAATCAAGTAGAAATTTAAGCACCAGAACAAGCGGGAGTTCGGGTATGCAAATATGAAACAACCAAAGTATGGTAAAGATATCCCTAACAACTAGACTTTATAAAACCAATCCAAGCCATAGGAAAAGAAGGGTAATCAAAAGACGAAGAAGGACACTGGAAATTGGTGTGATTTCCACAAAATTCCCTTGCACAACAACGATGAATGATGCTCAAAATAGTCATCGGTGGCCAATATCAAAGACAAGGAGTTGAACCATGATTTAGAATTTGATTCAGAAAATACTGGTAGAATATATATTATCGGCACATACCCCACAGTTATTATCGCGACCACAACAATTCAACCAGAAGAACCAACAGATCTTGAAGAGGGGGAGCACCTTTTTCATTCACAAAAGTGGGTGAAGGGGACCATGCTGCATTTTATTGTTGATAGAGGAAGCTAGAAGAACCTCATCCCAGTAAAGGTCATCAAACAGTTGGGATTGTCAACAACACCACACTCGTGGTCATACAACATCGGGTGGCTTTTCCAGGGTTGAGATCTCTGTGTCAGCCAACAGTGTTGATTGTCATACGACATCCAACCCTTCAAGGATGAGGTATTATGTGATGTTGCCCCATTTTATGTCTACGATATTCTCTTAGGCCATTCATATATGTGGAAGCACCATTATTTTTATGAGTCTCGACCCTATAGTGTCATTGTTACTCTGGGGGGTCATCTCTACATGATACCAGAGGTAGTTCTGACTATTGTCCCACCTAAACAGTGTCACAAGGTAGTATCTCATACTACAAAATTCAACTTATTCACAATTTGTTCAAAAGGTGAAAAAAATGTCACTACAACCATTGTAGCCTCGGTCCAAGCACCTTCTATCCAACAGAAGCAGGTCGACAATATTGCAACAAAGCACAAAGATTCCTTCTACACAAAGTCATATCATGTAGCTCAACTGGTTGAACAGATCCAACCTCACCAACAATAGTTTCATGATAGCCTTCCACAAACCAAGCAATGCAACATCTCCAACAAGGAAAGAAACTCACCAAGATTCAAATTCAACAATCGCTTTCCCCTCTCCCCCTGGAACTCAACAAAATGGAGACCATTGCTTCCTAAGGAGGGAGGATTGATCTAGGTGGATATCGGTGGCCACCCATCTATTCCTACTAGCACAAAATAGTCTTCTGCCAACTTAATATTTTTAGCAGGTTTTCGGTTCCTAAACTTTTGGGGCTATTTTGAGGGCCTAAATGAAGTTTTTTCGGGATCGAGCACCTCAATTATAGCTAAAGTCTCTAATTGAGCCCCCAAAATGAATCTCCTCGACGGTACCTTTCCAATGAGCTATCGTGAACCCCAAACGAATATCGTATACCAAATTTACTCACCTTGGAAGTTGATACACCAAACTACCCAAAATGGGGTCCACAAAACTGTTGGCTTTTCATCTTGCTGTGTTAAGGTTTTGGATTTTATTTATGTTAAAAAGGATTTTAGAGCCTCATTATAATCCATCTTATTTTGAATGTGAATAGCCTTCACATCTCTTCTCAGAGATAAGCTACCACCATTCTAGCGAGTCTTTCAGTCTGTATTTCTATAGTTTTGTACATTTTGCTCATTGATAGAAATTGTGTATTACTTTATCTTTGTGTTTATGGTTGCATCTCTGATATATTTCTGTTATACTATTTGATATCCAGGATATCTCTATACATTTCTTTATTATATCTTCGCTCTCATTTTGTGCTGAAAATAATATGGACCAATAACACCACTCACTGTTACACCTACAAGCACTTTGACATCAATGACAACACTTTCTCAATAATCTCCCCCTTTTTCATTGATGGAAACCTAGTAAAACCAAAAAAATATTTACCATACTACTCCGTTGTAGGAAATATTTATGTACTTTGTTGTTGAGCTTCTCCCCCTGTCACTATATTGCAGAATCCACATGGTTTTACTATTACTCTCCCTTTTTGACACCAATGAAAAAAGGGACACTCTTCATGATTGTGTACACCTTTTGAAAATAGGGAATAATCCCCCTTTGATTGTGTTGCCTTCTCTTCCTTTCTAAATTGTATCCCCTATCTTTGTGCTTCATTTTCTCCTGCATAGTTCCTTTTGTTGTGCTTCTCCCCCTTAGATTGTGATTTCTCTTGTAGTTTTCTGAGGTTGCTCCCCCTGTGAATGTATTATATTTTATTGTTGTAATTTATTATCCTTCTTTGATTTGTGGTCACTCTTCTCCTTTGATTTTGTTTCTTCATGAAACTTTCATCAAACCTCTAGTTCTTTATTCCTTGTCTTTTGTATTTCATTTGTAAAGACAACATTCATCAACCTATCATGATAATGGAAAATTCATAAAAATATTACCTTATTCTTCATCAATGACATGTTCAAGAGCTTCCCTCATTGCATTACTCTCATCATGAAATAATAGGAAAGTCAGAAGCATCATCGTAACTAAGGATAACAACTTTCAATTTTTCAACATTTTTTCATCTTGGAGATCTGCTACCAACTCCGCCTTACATCCTTTTCAAAGAGAATGATTTTCTTACTCTTTCTAGAAAAATCTCTTATCAATATCCCAAGCATACAGAATTATCTTTCACCTTATAAATGTTGGCATATCAAAGTTGAATTCTTGTTCTTCAAATATTTCATGTAATTTAACTATTGACTTACTTAAACATATATCCCACATAATACCTATTTCAACCATATTGTGCAGTCTTTCAATGATCGCCATGGTCACCATCACTTGGGTGAGCTTGCTCCTCTTGTTGCAAGGCATGTAATGTATCATTTATATTAATAATGTTTTCATATTCAAATGGCATTGGATATTTAAGAGGGATGTTGTCACATGTCAACATGCATGCTATTGGTTTGATAGTGATTAATGTCATCAAGCCACCATTTTGTTGTCCTTCAAAAACACTTTTCTAAACATGGTTAATGTTCGTCACAATATCTATGTGGACTTGTCTTTTATTTTGCAGAGTAGATACCTCAAACAATGCCAACTCCCAAAGTTCGATACACCACTCACAAAGGATTCTAAGGTTTCTTAGACAAATGTATAGAGTTGTCATCAAATTTCATTCCCAGTTGTCAAAAATCCTTTAAGGTATGAATAATGGATGTCCAAAGCACTAAATGGAAACTATATGCATGATTCCTAGAATATAACATCCTCCTCCTCTTGACAAGGTCATGTTTTACTATTGTTCAAAGATTCCCTTACTATTGATATTCAAATATAATGCATCAAATTATCTTCTTATGGTTTGTTACATGTGCTGCCAATATCCAAGGAAAAAAAATCACATTGTTCTTAACAATTGGTCAATGTATCCAAGAATGACCTAACTGTTGGAAACGTCAAAATTTTTGCGCCATATGTTGGTCTTTTATTTCTGGAATCACCTCACACTGTTTTTATTTAAATGTTTCCGTACATGACTGAAAAAAACTCAGTGAGGAGTCAAGTAACCAACAAGGTTTCCATGAGATATTCAACCTTAGGACTGGAGCCATGATACTATCCCAATTGTTACTACATGACTCTTGTATTTCTTGTTCAAATATGCCCTGAAATATACCAAAAATTAATATTCTCCTTGATAAATCTTGTTACCATAATTTTGAACATAAAAATTTCATCAACATCCACTATTGTTGTCATTATTATCACAAAGGTTGCCAGTCAATATGTTTTCATTGTTCTTATACATTTCCAACAATTCATTTTCAACTTGAGTTCCTTCAAGCTTGCTAGGGAAACTTCCATCTAGATTCTTAAGAAATATTTCCTTTCAATTCAATAGATCATCAATAAATTCCTTTTTCTACCCTAGCAAACCCTCTATAATTTTCAGATATGAGATTCAAAAGGACGGCCAAGAGAATTGTCTCTTAAAGCTTTAGCATGTGGTGCAATATTTGATTTTTCTGCAATCTTAATAGTGTCTTTGTTCTTAACCATCATGCTCCCTAGCTTCAAGACAAGAGGCTTGCTCTGGTTTCTTGAAATGTGATTTATATATCCATCATCAACATATAGTTCTAATCCACCTATTTCCTTCTTTGGTTCTTCTAATTTCCTTTTCCATACTTTTGTGCATTTTTCTTTCTTTGTTTTTGCATTGGTACTCCTTTCTCTGTTTTGAGCATATAGGGCTACATGCCATTTTTCCTCATTCTTCTTTTCTTTTTTTCTCATCCATACTTTAATTGATTCCTTCTTATGGATGATATTATTATTTTCTTTCATAAGAAACTCCATTAGGATTTTACAGTTCTAAGCTTTGTGACCAAAGTTGTTGCATTTGTAACAAACTGCATTGTTGCAAAATCTTGCAATCTGCCCAAACTTCTTCCACTTCCATCATTCAATGTTTCTATAAACATATGTATGGAGTGTTCTATTTTTTTTGTCCACGTGATCATTCTTGGCACCTCTTTTTCTCACATGATCATTTCTTTCATGAACTCTACAATCTACTTCTTTATGTCTAAAATTGTTAGAAGAGAAACAATAACCAAGAAATAAATTTTGATACCTAATAGTGATCTATCTCCTTGGAGGTCAAATATTCTAGTTTTATTAATGTTAGACCTTGGCTGATTTTACTTTATTTCCATGATATTGTCTTCGCAGCAATTGGGTCTTTTAAGAACATTTGTATTGATTTCATTCTTCTCCTCAATTAACTTGGAGCTTTCATCCTCTTCAAGAGTGTTATGATTGTTGTCATAACCTAGACCTGTCTTGATCAATGGTGACCTTTGATAGTTAAGAATTTAATCTAATACTGTATTACTCTTTTCAAACTCCAAATTTGTATTCAACTGTGTATCATTATTTTCTAATTCTTCTCTTAGAGAGGTAATTTATGCTTCAAATTTCTCAATATTTTCTTCCTTTTCTTCTAACTAAGTATTTAGTTCAATGATGATCTTTTCTAATTTTTTAATGTTGTGTGACATTTCTACCTTTTAATTCCAATTTTCTTCTTGATATTTTTGTAGTTGTTCCTTTAGAGATTGGTTCTCTCTTCTGAGATTTGTGATTTCATCTAGATAAAAAATATGTTCTTCCTCCAGATCTTCTTCTCCTTCAGTTTCAATGTCTTCTTCATTTTCAGAATTTTTGACTTCATTATAATTTTTTTTAGGAAGAGAACTTAATCTTTATTACTTACATCAGATAAGAAATTGACATCTTCATCATGAAAAATGAGTATCTTCACCTTTTCATAGTTTGTTTCTTATTTATTTGATTCGGTTGCATGTTTTTTGGTCTGTGTTGGCTTTCATTTGTCTCCTTTGAGGCTACTTCTCCTTTTGATGGCTCTTCCTTTTGATCATATTCATACTCTTGATAAACATGCTTTGTTTCCATGGTTGAGAGGAGGGATTCTTGTGAGTAAGCATTTTGTAGCTTATCCCAAATTGTTTTAGCTGATGTACATTGTCCCACTTTTTCCTTCTCAGATTCCAATAAACCACTCAAAATTGCATTCAATGCTCTTGCATTATTTTTATGTAACTTATTTGCAGTTGCACCTTTTGGTCGGGTTTTTGGAGTTGTGTAACCATTCTCAACTGTGTCATATATCACATCCTCGTGCCACTAGGAATACTCTCACTATGATTCTCTAGAAGGTATAAATGGTTACATTAAATAGTGGTGCTCCATTCTTGGAGAAATTTCCTTGTTTGTCCATGTATTCTATAGAGATTTTCCTTCCATTGGTCAAATTGTCTGAAGGAAGCTGCTATGATACCAATTGTTGGAATATTCAGTAATACTAAGAAGGGAGGTTGAATCAATATTGGACAAATTTTAACCACCTTTTCTCTTTTCCACTTTAACTAATCATCACAGAGTTAATCATAAGTATTGTAGATAATTGCATATCAACAAAGATCAACACAATGGCACAGTACACAAATATTTTACATGGAAATCCAATAAGGGAGAAAACCATGCAAAGTTTTTCTTATATCAAACAAGAGTTACATTCTTTATAGAATTCAACATGTGAGGGAAACTAATCCCTATAGTAAGCACCCATTTACAAATTTGAAAGCACCAAATCGATAGGTTCCAACCTATTGATATGTTGAGGACATTGATCCTCATTGTAAGCACCTACTTATAGTATGCAAGAACCAACTTTCTAGGAACCAACTTGTTAATAATATGAGGACATTGATCCTCACTATAAGCAACCACTTACAATATACAGACACCAATATGTCAGGCACCAACCTATTAAGAAGAAGAGGACACCAATCCTCTTTGTAAGAACCCACTTACAATTTGCAGACACCAATATACAAGGCACCAACCTGTTGAGAAGGTGAGAAAACAAACCCTCTTTGTAAGCACCCACTTACAATCATCATACACCAATATTCCAGGCACCATCTTGTTGAGAACGTGAGGACAACAATCCTCTCCGTAAGCACCCACTTACAATATCCAGACACCAATATTCCATGCACCAACATGTTGAGAAGACGGGGACACCAATCATCTCCCCTGCACCACCTTGCCACCTTGAATTAAATATGCTTCTCAATTTGGGATTTCTATGAGCCTTCACATCTACATTATGTACTTGTTCATTTCATAATATTTCAATTCATATATCACATCAATAGAAAGATGTTTCTCTATTTCTTTGTTGTTTTATATAGTTGGCTTACTTACAAATTTAGTGTTGAGTACTCTCACACATTTGC
Organism: Picea engelmannii; assembly: GCA_009831015.1. Lineage (NCBI taxonomy): Eukaryota > Viridiplantae > Streptophyta > Pinopsida > Pinales > Pinaceae > Picea > Picea engelmannii. The sequence continues at coordinate 109,041 of ML782214.1, read as the reverse complement.
AATTTTATTTTCAGTGCATTATTCACCATCTGCAATTTATACTCTACTAATCAACTCAATATCTAAGATTTTGGTTTCCCTATAATAAATTTGTCTAGACACAGTTCTTTTCTTCACAAAGGAAAACAACTCTATTGTTCATGTAGTTGTGATTCTTGTATCTTTGTTGTTCCTGTAGTTGTGATTCATGTAGCTTTGTTGTTCCTGTAGCTACAATTCATGTAGCTATGTTGTTCCTGTAACTGCAATTCTTGTAGCTCTATTGTTCCTGTAATTGTGATACATGTAGCTCTGTTGTTCCTGGAGCTTTGTTTTGTTCCTGGAGATTTTTTTTTGTAGCTACAATTCCTATAGTTGTCACATAGTTATTAACATCTAAGTCTATCTAGTCCAAACCATTTACACATCTCTATTTTCATTTAAAGAACATTACACCAAATAAGCATATCAACAATTTCCTCTTTGGATCCTCTAACTTCCTGGAACTTCTCATCTATGCACATACCTCAAATGATATCTTCAAGTGGACACAATAAATAAAATTTATGTTGTTCATGTAACTGGCACACAATCATCAAAGATTCTTTGTTTTTGCACATAATTTACTAGTTCTCTATCTCACTTCCTCTCATATGTTCACTCATTAATCAAGATATTTCACATTCCTAAAGGCTCCCAAACATAGTCATTTCTCACACCTCACAACACTGCATAATTACTTCATTATAGTCATTGAAATTTGCATCTTTCAAGTTCAAGATTAGTATCTATTCAGGGATAAATCACATGTCTTTCACATTGTAATTTAGATTCAGAAACCCTTCTGCAATTTGTATCAAATTGCAACACTTTTTATTCCTTCTCTACGCTATGCCAATTACTTTTCTTCTCTATTTTTTATTTAGTTCTTGAATTAATGATCAAATACACAAGATTCATGTGATCTCTATGTTTAACATGATCAGAACCTCCAACTAACGACTAACATGCCCATAACTTCCAACAAATATTGAAACATGATTTTAGAGCTTTAAACATTTCATCTAAAGTATACCTGCAATTAAAAATAACATAATAGTCGGTCTTGAAACCCCAACTCGTTTCCAACATGCCCAGAACCTCCAACGAACCTTGAAATATGATTTCATATCTTTTTACTTATTCTTGTCATAGTCACTCACCCTAACTTCCAAACAAACAATTTATACCTCCATGCCATCATAGTTCAACAAAAATACACCTCTATGATTTTCAAATCCTAGATGAAATGTAAAGAAGTGATTTCAAACTTCTACGATTTCTATATCCTAGATGAACAATTTCAAATTTATTGTCACATTTTTATCATAGACACTCTCACCACAACTTCCCATCAATTGATTCATTATAAATACAACTAATTCTAAATTTTTGTGGACCCAAATGTGGTAGAAATGACAAAAAACAATTCCATCATGTACAATTTCTCCTTTTCCTTCCAATGCAAATAAAACTCGGCTTGATCTATTCAAAAATTATTTCCAAGAGATGTGGACCCATCATGGCCAATAAGAACATGGTTAAGATATTACTTGGCCTACTTCATCAAAATGGTTGTTAAAACGATTTCATAATATTTCCCAAATGTTACCAATACATTATTATCAGAATCCCAAATTCCTGTAGCTGAGTTGCTTTGAGTGCCCAACATGTTATTACTAGAATCCCAAATTCTTGTAGTTGAGTTGCTTTGAGTTCCCAACACATTATTAACATAATCTTGAATTCCTATAGTTTAGTTGATTCCTGTAGTTCCACTTCACAATATTTTCAAGGCGTTACCAACACGTTATTACAAGAATAGGAATGGTAAACTTCCACTTGGAACAATATCCTCACATGTTGAGCTTGTGTGTCCTTTTATTATTCATGTTGACAGATATGTTGGAGACAAACACACTGGTATCTACACTGCTTCAAGATCTCTTTGATAGTCATACATCAATCAACCATTGACCTCAATAAAACCTCATCAATACTGCCACATCAGTAGTCAAGTTGATATCAATGACACCACTCATTGTTACACCTGCAGCCACTTGGACACCAATGAAAACAATTTCTCAACAAAAGGGAGGCATGCGAGTGGTGCTATGGTAATTTGAATTATTCCACTATTCAACAAGAGGTAACCATTGAACCCATTGAGATTGATGTTCTGATGTGAAGCATTGTAAATAGGCTTCCAAGCACTTATTGATAGCTTCAATTTAACCATTGGTCTAGGGATGATAGGCAATGCTGAGATGTAATTGGGTACCATGGAGCTTGAAAACTTCCTTCCATAAGTTACTTGTGAAAGTCTAATCATGGTCTAAGACAAGAGATTGTGGCATTCCATGTAGTTTGAAGATATTGTCCATGAAAACTTGAGTGACTATGGAACCTTTAAGTGGGTGTTGGAGGGTACAAAAATGAGCATATTTGGAAAGTCAATCAACCAAAACCATGTTGACTGATTTATTTCCATATTTGGGTAATCCAACAATGAATCCCATTGAGATGTACTTGCATATAGCTCGTTGAATAGGGAAAGGTTGTAGTGTGCATGGATTTTTTACTGTTTCTCCCTTGTTGCATTGGAAAGTATCACATTTTCCCACAAAAGTGTGTATGTATTGCTTCATACCTTCCCCCAAAAAGGAACGTTTTATCCATTCATAGGTTTTATGAAATCTTGAATGTCCTGTTGTTGGTGAGGCATGGAGTTTAGAGAGAACTGTGGATTTAAAGTTGGAATTTTTGGTTAAATATAGACGACATTTATAGCGGAGTTCCTCATATTTCCAAGTATATCCTGGAGAGGAATTAGTGTCTTGTTACAATTGTTGGATTAGGATAGAAATTTTGGGATCTTAGAACCAGTCAGGAAAATTTCCTTCGACCAATCAAATACACGAAGGAGATTGAAAACAAGGACAGTTCTTCATATTTACTAGAAAGAACAGCATCAACTACCACATTCTCTTTTCCCTTTTTGTAAATGATATTATAATCATAGTCAAACATTTTGGTCAACCACTTCTATTGCTCAGGGGATGAAATCTATTATTCCAAGAAAAATTTTAGGCTACGGTGATCAGTTTTAACTTGTAAGAACTGCCCAAGCAAGTAAGGATGCTAGATATTCACTACATGAAAAATATCCATCATTTTCTTTTCATACGTGGATTTTCCCAAGTGTTGATCATAAAGTTGTTTACTAGTAAAAGCCAAGGGTCTTCATTGTTGCATGAAAAATGCATCAATGCCTTTTCATAAAGCATCACACTCCAAAACAAAAGTATTTGTGAAGTCGAGAAAATATGGTATTGTAGTTTTACACATACCCTCTTTCAAATCTTGGAATTCTTGATTGTTGGCCTCATTCCAACTAAAATAAATTTTCTTAAGGAGGGCGGTGAGCGGGGATGCAATTTTTCCATAATTCTAGATGAACTTTCAATAGTATCTAGTTAACTCAAGGAATCCTTACAAAGTTTTAAGAATCGTATGGTGGGGCCCATCCTTCATAGCTTCAATTTTCACAGGATCTACTCAGACACCATCCTAACCAACAATATGGCCCAAATATTCTACTTCAGAAGCCCCAAAGGCACATTTGGACCTTTTTAGAAATATTCAATGCTAAGAAAGTATGTGTAAGACCTAATCCACATGGGAAAGATGGGATTCCCATGTTTTACCGGAAATGAGGATGTCATCAAATAAAACAAGGACAAAATGATGGAGAAAGGGTCAGAAGATGTGATTCATGACACTTTGGAAAGTGGAGGGTGCATTACATAGGTCAAAGGCCATGACCAAGAACTCATAATGGTATTCATGTGTATGAAAGGAAATATTGGGAATATTGGCCTTTTTCATGTGAATTTGGTGATAGTTGAAACACGTATAAACTTTGGTAAAGAATTGAGCGCCTGTCAGTTCATCGAAAATCTCATCAATGATGGAAATGGGAAATTTATCTTTAATGGTAATTTTGTCGAGAGCTGGAAAATTATGGCACATGCGTCAAGTATCTTGTTTTTTTAGTATGATAACCACTAGAGATGAATAAGGGTTGGTACTAGGGAGGATGAAACCTACAACTAACAATTATTGCACATTTTTTTCAATCTCATTTTTCTGAGTGAATGGGTGGTAGTAAGGGAGAACATTAGAGGGAAGACTATTAGGGACAAGTGGGATGGAATGATCACGGGGATTGTGGGAAGGGGGGAGTCCATGGGGTTTTTCAAAAATTGAGTGGTGTTTGGAGAGGATCAGTTGCATGTCTAGATGAACGATTGAGATGGAGTTTCAACAACTTGAATGACATGGTACTAGGAAATAATTCCATAATAAACTTTTTTGACAAGTTTTTACATTAAGTGTGAATTAAAAATCTCAGGGGAACCTATCGTGAGGCCTTCTAAATTGTAGAAATTCTCATCCTAATGGAATATTATGTATAATTTATTGAAATCCATGGTGATGGGACCTAGAGTATGTAACCATTCAACACCCAAGACAATGTCACAACCCCCCATTTGAATGGAAAACATGTGGGATTTCAAAGAATAATCACCAGTTTGCAAGCACACATTTTCACAATGACCCACACATTTTAGGGATCCTCCATTAGCAATCATGATTTGAAATTTATTGACAACGTGGATGTAGAAATGGGTCTCTTGAACAATGCATGGATGAATAAATGTATGGGTGTTTCCACTGTCAATGAGTATAATGACTTTACGATGCTTGATATAGCCAAGAAATTTGAGTGTTTCAGGGGTAGAAATACTAGTGAGAGCATGCAGAGAGATGAGGGGTTATACCTCAAGTTGATCAGATGGTGGAATGGTTTCCTCTACCAAGGGAAACAATTCAGGAGGGGAAAAAACATCATCTTCTTCTAAAATATCCTTGGAAATGGCCATAATGTTTTTTTCTCCTCACATTTGTGCCTCAAAAATTATTTTTCATCACAATTGTAGAAAATACCCTTAAGTTGGAATTCTACCACTTCTTCCTTGGTTAATTTCAAGACCTTAAGAGGAGGGGAAGGAGGAGCTGGATTGGTGGGGTGGGGACGAGGAATAAAGGATGTATTTTCTAGTTCAGTAGTGATCACCTACTATGCTTCCTTGCCTCTTTGAGTGGATTCAATCTAAATCTTAGGGTAAGCCATTAGAACATGAGCATGGATTTTATCCTTGAAGCCACTAATAAAGAATTCATGAAAGAAGGTTTCTGACATTCCTTTTGTATGGAAGTCCAATTGCTCCAAAGCAGTGATGTATTCTATGTCAAAACATTCATAAATATCTACAACAAATTGGGTCCAAGAAATATAACCTTGGTGGGAATTGTTACGCCATTTCCAGTTCCTTGGATCTAGATAGAGGACACCAAAATGAAGTTTTATTAAGTCATCATTTTGATGGCATGCAATGAAAAATAATGTTCCATTTGAGTGACCCAGCCAGTGGGGTTCGAGCCATCAAATTTATTCACCTCCACTTTAGGTAGTCACAGATCACAAATAAGGGAGTTAGAATGAAAATCCATGGAATGGGACTATTGTCGCAAGAGTTGACTCTAGGCTATGAAAGATCCAAGCCTTAGCACATTTTTAAAGGAAATAAATCTTGTTGATTGATCAGTCATAGGAAGCTTCTAGAACCAGGTCTAAAATAGTCATTCCACTCATTTATAGATCAGAAACAAAAGGCATGACCTTGTTTGTCTAATTCATTTTAAAAAATCATGAGGATGGATAGCAGATAGGGATGAACAAAACTGAAAGAAAAAGCCAAGCATCTGGTCTTCCTTTCAATAGAAGAAATAAAACTGAAACTTCAAATATCTGAACACAGGTCTTGTCTCACTCATAGAAAGACAGAGGAAAGGTTTTGAACAAATAAAACTTGTAAATGAGGAAAAACGATTAAGGCGTAGGTCTTGTTCTACTCATTGAAAAACAGAGGAAAAAATTCACATTAAGGTATGCTTCAAATAGCTACAGCAAAGGTTGTACTGAATTGTAACCATTACAAGCTGAAATAATGAACAAAAAGCAGAAAAACAGTGATGAAAACTTCAGAAACAATAATACAAGAAGAAAACGGAATTAGACAGTGACAAAGTATAGAATCTCTTGATATTTTGTTCTATATTTGATAAAAAAATGCATTACAAACCCAACCTCTCCAGGCTCGCGGGCTCTCCTCCCTCTTCTCATACATCTCATTCCTTTTAAAAAAAAAAGAAAACATCTCTCCTAAAACTCTTTGAGTTCCAAGGAATAAGAAATGTTCTGTCTTTTAGAACTCTGTGGCTGCTGAGTGCATCTGCCAGCTCTATAGGCTACTCTATAAATGCATTAGCTGGCACCTTCAGTCTTCTATAGGCTCCTCCATGTGCAGGCTCGATGGGCTGTAGCTCTGCTCTGCTATGGGCTTCTCCACGCGTTGGTTTGACAGAAGAGAGTCCTTTCCCAGTGGCGACCTATCTAACTCAAAACAACGTCCTCACTGGATGGATGCCAAGGCCGTATCACCTTCCCCGACAATTATCAAGGGAGTATCGACTATCGACTATGGAAGAACCGCGCGCACTCACAAGGAGCTGGACCTTGAATTCTTAGCCAATCTAAACCAATGTATATGGCAATGAGGGCACGGTCTTGGGACACGAGGAATGATCCACTTTCTGGCACAACCTTTGTGATGATTACAACGCCATATCCATTGAATATAACCTTTGTTTTTACTGATGGATTACCCAGCAATATCTTCCACGTGGCACTGCTTTCTTCAGCGTAGGCAAATCATGATCGACCCTCTCTGGCTCACGCTTCTATGGACAGATCATGCTGTGTCTGGAAAGTTTATGCCCGATATCCAATAATAATTTTTTTAAATAAAGCGTTGCTCCTTTGATTTGTGGTAATGATTTCCAATATTTAGATCTCTCCGGTCTCAGATCTTAGGTGCAGCAACAATTTCCTTCCAGTGAACTCTTAATTCATCCCAATTGTTGATGTCTTGTGTTGGCGGCTTCCTTCTTGAACCAGATATCTAATTCAATGATTGAGTCTTTTCCATGCAATGGTTGTTACGTCTTTTCCCTGGGCAGCAACTCTCATTTTACATGACAGATCATACAGTGTAGACTGGTGGCTGGATGGCTTAAACGATGTCGAATCCAGATCATTCACTCTCTTTGTCTGTATATTCAATTTCTTTAACGATCTTTGTGAGTTTGAGGTGGTCGTCCGATATAGATCCATTATGAGATTCGAGGAATTCTTCGGCTAACCTGTGAACAATATATTTGTATCCTCGACTGTCGTCCATGAAATATTCATCATCCCCATAGTATTCGAATGTTGCAATGGGTTCCACATTCTTTAAGCTCGTCACTCTGGGAGGTTCTGCGATTTCAAAATCATAAAGGTAGTAGTCGATGGCCATCTCCACAGGCGTTACTGGCACATGTCCAAATGCTCTTTGAGATGCCAAAATCGAAACATCTTCTTCTCCACTCTTGTTAAACGATTCAGAGAGATTTGAACTGAAGTCGGATGATGATGTTGCCAAAGCCTATGGTCGCGAACCAGAAGTCTATCGTTTCTAGAGTTGATGTGAAGCCTTTGAGGACGATGACGGTGGACCAAATGAAGGCCGAGTATGTGAGCCCGGTGGCGGCCGTTTTACTGAACACTGTCTATGTTTAGATAGATGATGCGTTTCTGGTCTACACGGATTCTGTCTACCAGGTGTTCTGACACCTGGGGAGACCTGGAGGAGGTGGCTCCAATTCTTTCACATAACCGCGACCGTTTTTAATCAGAACACCACAATGCAGTTAGGCTGGAATGGTTCACGTCCCGAAATAATTATCGTTGCCCAACTCTCTGTCAGCCCTAACTTCTTCAGTTTATGAAGCCAAAATGGTGCAAGAGTTCGAAGATCATTAATGTGCATAATAATAACACCACCAACCTTGTCACTTGCTTCTGGATACCTTGTGTAAATTTGTGCAAGCTCATTATCACAACCAATGAGATACTCATAAGGAGTTGAAACAGGATGTCCACGCTCTATCAAGGGATGATGACTCATTGAAGGAACATAATGGGTAGGTGCCAAATCATGTCCTATGTATGTCTGTAGTTTCTCATCTGTACAACTAAGCAAGCATGTAACCTGACCTGGTTGCCCACTCAAATCGAAACTATGAACAAATCCTACAGTCTACAAATCAAAATATGGAGAGCACTCTGTGGAGAAAAGTGTATGAATTTTGGGATAATATTTCCTTCCCAATCCTAGAGTTGGCAACTGCTTGGTTTCATTTTGTGTGTGCCCATTCTCGATGTGTATTATCAAGGAAGAAGATATTCTCTTCAAAAAATACAAATATTTTGATCGAAATGGCTTTGAGCATCCATGTGATTCATGGTGAATCATAAGGCCTTCATTGATACTGTCAATGCATTCAATGCTAAGAAATAAGCCTCACCTCTTGTTCAAATCAGGTTCCATAATTTGCACCTCTTTGGGATAAGGTGGTGGAGGGAAAAGGCGATTGTATTCATAGACAATGTCATCACTGCAATGTTCTCCCTTATCAAAGGACCAATTTCCAACGGTAAATAACAGACCATAATGTAAAAGAATAGGTTCAGTCCCTTTTCGTGGAATATACCCTGGATAAATCATCAAATCATCACGTATTTTATGGCAGAGTCCAACATCTGCAGCACCGAAGGAGTAACCATACATCTCACTGATCTATCCCTTACCAAAGATGTCCCTTGTTATGTTGGTTGCCCAATGACCACGATCCTCCCGTACTTCTTCAGTCTTTGAAAGCCATAATGGTGCCAAAGCTCTTAAATCATCAATATGAAATACTAGAAGCCCACCGACTTTGTCACAGTATTCTGGATGCTTTGTGTGCAGTTGAGTCGTAGTGACTTATGCGGTGGGAGCACACCATACTCTTCTCTGGCGATATGTCTCTCCAAGTGCCTAATATGATCATGCATTGTAATTTTATTTATCTTTGGTAGGTAGAGATAATCGTAGTGATCATTCAAATCGTGCCTTAACAACTGCAGAATAAACGACCACCTTGTAATTTCTATAATCATGGCATGCAAGAGGCGCTTCTATGAAATATGAGACTGAATGTTGAAGTAATCTGGTGATACATAACCAATAACTAGTGATCGTTCAGGGTTCTTAGGATTATCCCAAGTAGTGTACTGAGGATAGAGATTCATAACCATTTACCCCATTCCCTGTGTGCAATATAAAGCTTATCATCTTCGCCCTCATTTGACCAGCATTGCGAGAGTCTGGATCAATTTGCAAACACCACTCATATGCCTCTATCACAAGTATGATATTACCTGCATCCCACTGCATTCATATCTAGTAGACTTTTGATTTTCTCAGCATCATCAACGTCATCCAGAACAATCAGAGCTTGGAGCCCTGGTAGACGACATTGCAAAATAGCATTTCCTTGGATGGGATGAAAACTATGTGTTGTCAAGAACATTATAGAAGCAACACCTTGTTGCAAAATTTTCCATGATAAATCTTCTAAAACCAGGTACCTTGGGCAGCATAGTCAAATTTAATATCTGTTACAACAGGGACTATTCAACTAACTCTTGGTGTAAAGCTTGTTTCATGGAGTGAGGCCCCTTTAATTGATTCACAAAGGTTGTTAGGGAGTGTAGTTTAAGTCTGGATAGTTATGAATTAAGGGAAACAATGTTGGAATTATAGGTCAAGTATGATTATCTAGGAACTTAGGGAAACAATGTTGGAATTGATTTGAGTCAACCTTTAATCGTTCTAGGTTTGAACTACTTAAATACAGTGTTCCTAGATTTTTCTATAGGATTCCTCAAGGGATACTATTAAGTACCTATACTAGATCTGCAAATATACTTCAGAAATAACCAAGAATAAACCATAAACCATTCACCATAACAATGAACACAAGAAATATCCAAAACCCTTGAGGTAGGGCAACACCATACAATGGGTCCTATTATGGAAGAGATCATCTCCTGTTCACTTGCCTCTTCGAGGGGGCATCCTCCTATTGAGATACCGCTCTAAATAAAATAATTCTTTTCATATCCCATTACATTGCTTGAACCCCTTTATATAGTGCTACCATCACCTAAGAACATTATAGAGGATAAATCTTCTAGAAATAGAACATTCTAAGAAGTCCTCTTACATTTATTATATCTAACTACCATAGTGGGTCATATTTAATAATATAGTGGACCTAGTCCACCTTACATTGAATGGCCTCCACTATTATCACTATGGGCCCTCTAGGCCCCCCCACTACCTCTCTAGCTAGCTTACATTGCATCCCCCTTATGAAAGCGTTGTCCTCAATGCTTGATGGATAATTGTGGACCATAATGTTGAAGAAGACTGGAGAACCAAGGTCCCATGTAGAAAGGAAAGCCACCATGTTGAAGTATTCCAACCACCATTGTAAGCCTGGGTCCCATGTCCAAGTGCTCATGTGAACTCCCTGTGGAAGATTTTGGAACCCAATAACCAACTAAAAATGATGCTCCAAAGACTGAGACATGTCACGTGGATCCAAATAAGAAGATCCATCCACACAGTGTAAAAGGGTCATAGCAGAATATGGAAGGAATAATACCACTATAGAATATGTAGGATGGACACTGGTAATAATCATTGGCTCTCGATTTTTCACATTGATACTCTTTATAGAAGTTGGATTAGAGTCATCCAATAAAATATGAAAGTGGTTGTCATCCCAGAAATGACAACTATCCATATATCAATCATCACAATTGGCCTCAAAATCATACCAAACATATATTTATTGATTATATTCATCCCTGATGTCCGCCATAAGAAATCTCTCCTACATGCTATCCAATGAATCTTGAATACTATGAAAACTAGCATTGAGACCATCTGCAAGGTCATGGAATCTGTCATGCAATGTGCCACACAATTGAGATTTGAATACTTCAGTAATATGTAGAATTTCTTTGAGGGTTTGAGAAGAAATAACCATCTGAGCACCCTATGAAATCTGCAGTCCCACCACCATCACGAAAAAACCCAAAAAATAGAACAATAAATTACTGCAGAAAATCGCGACATTTTCCGGAAAAACCCTGAAAAACTACTAAACTTAAAATGCTCATAACTTCACTTCCCTGACTCCGTTTCGGCTTTTTTTTTTTTGAAATTGGGTGAAATTGTGAGAGCAACTCAGATATGTAATTTTTTTGGGCAAATTCGGCCTCA
>ML782214.1:20657-82080 GCA_009831015.1 Picea engelmannii | reverse complement strand
ATATATATATCAAACATTGCACATGTGGCCCCTTTATTAATATAACCACTATTACATATACATTTAAACCCATAAATTCCCCTCTTAGGGTTATATCATATACATTTAACCCATATATTCCCTCATTGGGGTCATAATATTCTATATGTAGTGGGATTTGACATGGCCATGCAAAGTTTAAAAATAGCTCTCATGTCTAATCATATGAGGAAAAATGCAACATCAACGAAGTTTAGTGGAAGGACATTGACGAAAACATACATAAATGTTACTATCTCATTTTTCATGAAGGTTGTTATCTTTGTCTTCACTCACTACTACAATATAGGGTTGTAGCATCGCCTTTAGCATTGTATCATAGTGTAAATAGTTTCGGAAAATATTAAGTTTTCATGACACAAAAGGGTGTTTCATATTTTGTGTCATAACTATAACATCCCCAATTTTAATACCCACAAATTATAATGTAATTGTATAAATGTGATTTAGTCTGGTGAGTCGATATGTTTGGGGAAAAGAGCCCATATTGATTAATGTGGTTGAGGGTCGAATTGTATATTATATACATTGAAATTATTAATAAAAATAATAACCATTGGCTACAATAATAGAGGGATGGTAACAATATTGGGGGGCTATGATTCCACAATAGAGGGGGATAAAGGGGGATCCAAGGGGAAACCCATGTCTTTTTCTTGAGTTAATGTGATATTACCAAAAAAATACTCCCTTTGACTTCTTAGACACTCAGTCATTGAATTCATATAAGAGGGTGGGTGTGAGAAGCCACATCCCTTAGTTATTGGGAGCATGGGGATGAAGTACAATCATCTTTGCAAAGAGTGAGAGTCAAGCAAGCAAGGGAGAAGAAAGAAATTCGTATGGAAAAAGAGGGAATGTTTTACATGTTCATTTTGGATAGTAAGAGACGAGTTGAGTGCTAGGAAGACCACCAGACATGTTGTTCTTGAGGGTAGCCATTATTTGGTTGTGTTTATGTTAGAAATGTGGCTCGTGCACCTGTAAAAATGGGATGTGTTCATCTGGAGTGTTTCTTGTTGAGGAAATGTCTATAGAGCCTTGTGAAGGTTTTTGTGAACACTCTTGAAATAGCTAAGAGTTCTTGGAATCCCCACTAGAGATATTCTTGGAAAACCTGTGCTGGAATCCCTGATAAAATAATGGTATAGCCTGAGGGATTGCTTGGAAATAAGGAGGTACATTTCTTGGCTTGTGTAGGTTGTGTGGAAGAGAGTTAGTGGATTGGAACTTTTGATGGAGTAGAACCTGAGTTTTGGGTTGTTGAATGTCGAGAGTGGACAACCAAGAGGGCCAAATCTCCTTGTGGACTTATATTCTCAACTCAGGGGTGACTTGTTGTTGAGAAAAGATGAACAACAAGCCTATGGCTGGGAGGAACACCCTTTATACATAGCTAGTTGGTTATTTTATAAAAAAATAAGTTTTTTGTTATGTTTATGATGTTAATTCTATTGTGTATGTGTTTTTATTAAATGTTGTATGTTTCTTGTTTTGTTGGAACAATTGCATTCATGGGTCTATATTATGCTATTAGATGCATGTTAAATTATGGTCCTACTTCCCCTTAGTTATTTTATATGTATGGGGAATTTTGAATTTCATGTTAGTAGGAGGGTATGTTACAATATGGTATCATATCTATTGGTTCAACATCGGACTCATATGGGCCATAGACTAATGTGAATTTGGAAAAATTCATTGTTATAGATTTTGAATATGTGATGGATTTGGGGAAAATTGCAAAACTGGAGAGAAATCACCAATTTGTTTATAAGAAAAATCAAGTCATAAATACACTAAGAATGGTTGAGGAGATGATCATTGGAATTGATCTGCAAGTTGCAGAGTCAAATTTTTCCTAGAAGGTCGAATTCTATGTTTTAACAGCGATTGAGGAGTTAGTAAAATCAATGGCTTAGATATAATTAGACTTGACGATTAATGGTCAATATTTATTCTCAATCGATTAAAAATTCCTAAGTTCTCGAAAGATAAATTTTGGAGAAATTATAAAATTCTCAAAATTTTGAAACAATCCATATAGTGATGGCATGGAACGTAATGGTGATGTGAACTAACAAGGTCCACTGTGGAAATGCCATGGTGGAAGAAGAAAAGGGTTGTGGAACAGAGTGGACAGATTAATGATCAAGATCATCTTGACATTAAGAATCAAAGATTAAGATTCATTTGTAGGTTGGGGGAGGCCCGGGGAAATTTGGAGAAATTTGGTGAATCAATGGCTAAGATCACTCTGATCTCAAATATCGATAGTCCAAATCCAACATAGAGGATGCTTTTTAGAAGAAGCTTCTCGGAGAAAGCCTCATGGGAAGAATTCCACAAAGGTTTTATCGATAGTCTTGCAGGATGTGGCTTTTGGGAAGAACCATGAGAGTTTTGTCTCGACACTCCATGGGGAAAATTTCCTGAAGGTTTTTTCGATAGGATTGTGAGTTGTAACTTTTTGGAAGAATCGTGAGAATGTTAACTTGACACTCCATGGGAAAAATTTTGTGAAGGTTTTTCCAATAGGATTATGGGTTATGGTCTTTGGGAAAATCATGATACAAGGTTGAGTCCCCACTCCGTGGGGTAAAGTCTGCGAAGGTTTTGTTGTAAGCTTGCAAGATGTGGCCTTCAAGGAGAACCACAAGCATGCTAACTTGACACTCCGCAGGGAAAATTCTTGAAAGGTTTATTGATAGGTTTGCAGGCTACCGATTTCAAGAATAATTGTAAGTGTTTTAACTTGACACTCCACAAGGAAAATTCTGTGAAGGTTTTGTCGATGGGATTTCGACTTGTGGCTTTCATAAAAATGTGTATAACATGCTACTCTATCTTTCCATGAGAAAAGTAAGAAAGGAAAAGACTGATATGCTTGCAGCTTGCAACTTTTGAGAAAACCCTGTAACATGCTACATGGCATTTTGATGGGAAGAGTCCACAAAGGAGAGCCTGACAGGCCTACAAAAGGTTTGGTCAATGGTCAGTGGAGGAGAATAATGGATAGTAACATGGCCAAATCATGGGATGACATGTGGAATCAATAGAAGCATGCCATGCCATGTCATCCATATTGAAAAATTTAGGCATAGGTCATATTAATAGACTATTACAACAATAAAGAAGTCAATTTCTATGAAAAGGTTTAGATTTTGAAGATTATAAACTTGCAGAGGCATTTTGAGGCCCTAAACAACATTTTTAGGGGGTCAAAATTACAAGAACTAAATGTAGCATTGGTACTAAGGGAATTTGTTTCTTAATAAATCGGTTATATATTTCCAACGATATGTTCTAAGAACAAAACAGAGCTTGTATGAGGAAGTTACAGCTGAAACAATACAAGGTATAATTTAGATACCAGTTTACTTCCAGAGGGAATAACTCCTTAATCAAAAGTAATTTTGAGGCACAAGAGCAGTATGTAGAAATATCATGGGCCATATAAGACATCCATGGAACTATAATTGGAATATGGGCACTTGAAATTGTACAGGGTGGAAGAGAACACACGTGTAGCATAGAGGGATAAAATGAGAAAAAAATTTAAACTTGTGCAAACCACTATCATCCTGGAGCCTAGATATAGGTGAAATTTTGAGAGATAGCTCAAAAAGTGGGAATACAGATACCCATTTGGACTCCTAGTAAAATTCAAAAGGATTTGGCATGGAGATTCTCAAACATAGCTAAATTTCCAAGTCTGGGAAAAGTGAAAAATGACAAAGTTGTCATACCATATCGCTGCAAATTTTGACTAGAGAATTAGATCAGAAATATAAGAGTTATTGTGAACTCAATTTCATCAATATTATCAGTGTCTCATACAAAAAAAAATGGTTCTTAACATATTTGATTCTACATGTGACAAAAGTTGGCCTCTAAAAATTATTTGAACCAATGAAACATGTGCAAAAATGGGTGAAACTATTGATTTTAGGAAGCCATAACTTGGAGGTCATAAATCAGTTTGAAGCATGAGTATGGTCATTGGAAAGGTAATATAGAGGAAAACATGATAGACGCATTGATTTCTATAAGGAATCATCTAGTTTTTTCATGAAGTTGCAGTAAAAGTGGAGTTGGATAGCATCGTTCATTCAACTATTTTAAAATGAAAGTTTTCCAAAACAATGTCAATTTTGGAAAAGCATTTCTAGATATTGGAGGTACATGCCAAAGGATATTATTGGCAAAAATATCAGATGTAGTGAGTGGATATGGTGTGGTTCTATTGCAGATTAAAATTCTATGGTCCGATGGACAAGAAAGAAAATTTGAGCTTATAGAAGTTAGTTGACACAGTAAAGTGTTGGCAGAAGGAAGTGCAAAGCTACAGTGCAAGTAATGAAAAATGGATAAAGAACTTAGGAAGAGCAGAGCCAAATTAATAATCATATGCTACATAGTTTGAACAGTTTGCAAAGGAGAATCAATAGAGATTCTCACATAAAACATGAACACCATAGGTAATTATTACCACCAAAGAAAAGAAATTAACTCAAGGATAATGAGTGAATCATGGGAAGAGTGAGTCATATTCGATGGAAAGCATAGGAATGATTGAAAAATAATTCCTATCCAGGAATTAGCCAGTTTTTTCTAAAATTATTCAAAGTAATAATGCCACTTATGTTATCAGAGTGCACAATGGAAGCAGGGTATGGGTACGAAGAATTAAAGGGGAAGAATAATAAAGGTTATTCACTTAAAAGTGACTATAGTGAAATGCATCATTCCAATGTGATGGAACTCAATAGGTGATGATTACCACCAAATAAAAGCAAGGAACTTGGGGATAATGAATGAATCATGGTATGAGTGAGTCATATTCAGGGGAAGGCATAGGAATGATTGAAAAATAATTCCTATCCTGGAAATAACCACTTTTTTCTAAAAGTATTAAGAGTAAGAAGGACACTTGTGTTATCAAAGTGCACAATGGAAGCAGGGTACATGTATGAATAATTCAAGGGGAAAAATAATAAACGTTATTCACTTAAAAGTTCCTATAGTGAAATTCATATTCATTCCAATCTGTTGGAGGGTTTCATCGATGTAAGGTTGGAACTACTAGAAATATTTTTGTCATTGATGTCAAATACATGGGGAGACTACAGATGTCCAAGATAAATATTGCAAGATGGAGATTGTTTTTCTCTTGGATTTTTTATTTCCAGTTTAGATACCCTAGATTTGAAATCACTTTTAATCTAACTACCTATCTCAAAAGGGAGCATAGGTTACATGGTTGGAAATTTTATTCTAATATCTTTCCAACGGAATATGGAACTCCCTCTAAATCCTTACAAATGAGGAGATATGAATTTTTCTATCAGACAACTCAGCTAGAATGCTCGAGTTGACCCAACCAGTATTTACAAGTCATCCCTACAAATAAGCATAGAAACACTATAAATATAGGATAGATGTACACATTTGAAGAACATCCAAGAAAGAAGAGAAAGTACAAGTATGCATAAGAGATATGAGGTGTGCAAGAGGAGCTAGGGAATATTCTTGGGATCTAAGGGTGTGTAACAGGATCTTTCTTGTTGTTTTAAGGGTGCTCTATGAAGGACTAATGCCTATGATGTTGCAAAGTGTGTTGTTTCAAGGTTGTGATTCTACAATATGGAACTATATTATGAGAATGATGTTATGAGGTTCGTTATGGAATGAAGGCTAAATATAACTAGGGTTTGAATCTATGTCTGGGGTAGGGATAATTTTAAGGATGAAAATTTATATTAAAATGTAGAAACCTGGGATAATCTTACTAGTCTTTAATATGAAAAATGTAAAATGTTTGGCGATAGTTTGGTAAAAATATTCAAATTTATAAGGATTTTATATAGTGTCTATAAAATTTTGCAAATTTTTAAGGTAAAATAATTTTATTCTATGGAATTTGGGAGAATTGTTTTTAGAAAAAATGGAAATTTGCGTATCTTTTTTGGGGAAAATCCATGGAAAATTAGCCCATTTGTGAAATTTAGCCCCTAAAATCAGGCATTGGAGTATGAAAGTTAAGGGTATGATGATGTTGTGAAATGCATGAAGTATGAAGCATGCGAGTGAAGTTAGAAGTACTTTATATATGAATATATTAGATTTTTCCCTATACATATCTTACTAAGTTGTTTCTCAGGTGAGGAGATTGGTGTCTCTAGTAGGTTGGTGCCTACACAATATCTTGCTAAGTTGGTGCTCAGTTGAAGAGATTGATGTCTCTAGTAGTTGGTGCATACATACTATCGTGTTGAGTTGGTGCTCAGTTGAAGATATTTGTGTCTCTATTAGGTTGGTTCCTACAAGCTTTGTAACAATAGGCTGGTGCCTATAAACAGTTATAAAGATAATTTTGTGTTGTTTTCGCCCACAAGGATTTACAAATTAAACTCTATGTACTGTGATTTAATTTGACATGCATTTATTGTTTTAAAAATAATGAATGATTGATGAATTCTCATTTAAAGTAAATATTATATTATATTGATCCATCCCCCCCCCCCCNAGTATAATCATAAGTTCAACAATTGGTATCAGAGTAGGTTCCTTTGGAAATAGTCTAACCATCGGAAGGAAAATATCGGGAGAACACATGGCTAGTTAAGAAGAATTCCTCTTCATGGCCATGGATACAAAGTATACTGATACAAGAAATGAGGACAAACAAAAGGAAAAATTAGATTCAAAAGAAGAATACATTGATGGGGAAGTGAATCTTAGAAGAGGAACTCCTTAGTAACATATAAGAAATAGACAGACTTGGGGGAAAGAATAAAAAGTAGAGAGAGAGAAATTGCAACATTATGAAAAGAAGGAATCTTGATGAAACTGGAAAAATAGTTATCATCCTGAAGACTCAACTAGAAGAGGAAAAAAGGGTAGAAGAAGTGGTGAGAAGCCAGCTAAAAGAAAAAGGAAGAAAAATGTGAGAAGCTAGAGGCTCAAATAGTTTCCTTAAGTAAGGAACTAGAGAACACAACTAATCAGTTGAGTAGAAGCTTGAAATTTGGGAGTGTTGAAATATTAGATACAAATCTCATTTACCAAAGTTCATCATTCATCAAGACAGGTATTGGATACAATGAAAAACAATAGACCCTTGAGGGAGAATCAAGCACTAAAGTCACAAAGTCATCAAAGAAGGAAATTGAAGAAAAGATTAAAATCTATGCTAATATTCTTTAAGGATCCATCAACAATGAAATAAACAATAAGAAAGAAAAGTATGACCAACAAAAACCCAATTCTTCTCACAAGAACAACAAGAATCATTTCCAAAGAGTCGTTCCACCAAGAAGGCCTTTCACAACTTGGTACCAAAATCTATTTCTTGGGTATTTTTTTTCTTGCAATAATTTTGGTCATAAAGCACTAAAGTGTAGAGCTTATACAAGAAGTGATCATGTGAGAGATAAAAATAGAGGTTCTTATAATACCTCAAAGAATGATTATGTGAACAACAAAACCAACAATTCTCATGGGTTTGTTAATAGAAACTACAATTCATGTTCTCCCCTAATTGATTACAATATTGAGTGTTATAAATATTATAACTATGGGAACATAGCACGTGATTGTAGAATCAACATAATAAATTCTCCTAAAAAAAACAAGGAAGATGATGTTCTTACCAAGCATGGAGAAAAATACACAAAGGTGTAGAAAAGGAAGCAAGAAGGACCAAAGAAGGAAGAATTTGGACTTGCAATGTATTCTCAAGACTAGGGAAGACACTGGTACATTGATAGTGGATGTTCAAAACACATGAAAGGAAATAAGAACAAATTTTTCACCCCATAGGAAGAAAAATGAGGCAGTGTTACCTTGGGGATAATGCTTTTGCAAGGATAGGTGGAAAAGGTATTGTTAGTCTTGATAATGGAAAGACTAAAACAAATAATTTCGTGTATGTTGAAGGGTTAAAAAAAATCTTATAAGTGTCAGTCAAATGTGTGATCAAGGTTATAGCCTCACATTTCATTCTAAAGGATGTGAGATAAGAAAACCAGGTTCATGAAGATTAGTGGAAAATGCAAACAAAAACCCTAACAATGTATACATTCTTGATGAAGTCAAAGGATAATAATGTTGTATGGGAAAATTAAATGAAGGTTGGTTATGACATAAAAGGATAGGTCATGTAAACTTTGACAATCTATTAAAACTCAACAAGACAAAACCAATAAGAGATATGCCAAGGATCTCAAAACCTACCGAAACTATTTGCAATCCATGTCAGCACATGAAGCATATGAGAGTTAGTCTCAAAACAAAAGAGTACTCAACATCAAATTCATTATAATTTGTACACACATACCTCTATAGGCCAACAAGAAAACAAAATTTAAAAGGTGAGAGTTATTTTATGTTTCTTATTGATGATTACACAAGAATGACATGGGTTGCATTTCTTAAAGAAAAATATAAATCATTGAGAAGTTTAAAGCTTCCAAAGCCTAAGATGAAAATGAGACTAATTTAAAAATCAAGTGCTTAAGATTAGACATAGGAGGTGAGTTTACCTCTTATGAATTTGATGAATTCTGTGAGAATCATGGAATCAAGATACATTTTATAAAAGCAATGACTCCATAGTAAAATGAAACTATAGAAAGGAAGGATGCAATTGTACAATAAATGGCTAGAACAATGTTGAATGAATCCAAACTACCAAACACCTTTTGGAGAGAAACAGACAGCACAACAATCTACATTTTGAATAAAGCACAAATTAGAGTGAAAAAAAGCAAGATACACTATGAATTATGGAAAGGTAGATCAGCTACAATCAAATACTTCAAAGTATTTTGGAGAAAGTTCTATACAAAGAGAAACGAAGATAATTTAGGCAAGTTTGATTCCAAAACAAATGAAGGTATCTTTCTTGGCTATGCATATGGAAGCAAGTCCTACAAATGCTACAAAAAAAGATTGTGCAAGGTTGTAGATAGTATTGATGTAAGAGTGGATGAAGCAATACCTAAAAAATAAAAGTCACAAACAAATGAAGATCCAGAGGATAAAATCTACAGATAAAAATAAAAGGAAGAAGAAGAGCAAGAAGAAAAGAAAGAACAAGAAGAAATAGAATGCCAATATCCAAAGACACGATCTATATTTGTTCAAAAGAATCATCCAAAAAATCATATTCCTGGTGATATAGATACAAAAGTCCATACTAGAAGAAGATTGGACTTTCTTTGCTATCTAAAATAGAGGCCAAGAACTTTTCATAAGCTAGTGAATATAAGTATTAGGTTAATGCTATGAAAGAAGAATTAAATCAGATTGAGAAGAATGAGACATGGGAACTTGTTCCTAGACCAAAAGACAAGATTGTGATTGGCACCAAATGGGTCTTCAGAAACAAATTGGATGAAGATGGAAAAATAGTAAGAAATAAAGAAATATTGGTATGTAAAGGGTATGCTCAAGTTCAGGGCATTGCCTTTGAAGAAACCTTTTCTCCAGTTGCAAGATTAGAAGCATTCAAATTTTTTTTGGAATTTGTATGTTTCAAGAACTTTAAATTCTATCAAATGGATGTTAAGTCAGCCTTTCTAAATGGAAATTTAGAAGAAGAAGTATATGTTGGACATGCAAAAGGATTTCAATAGTCAGAAAACAAAGATAATGTATGCAAACTAAATAAATCACTTTATGGACTAAAGCAAGCTCCCAGAGCTTGGTATTCAAGACTTGACAAATACCATCAACAACAAGGTTTCAAAAGAGGAGTTGCAGACAACAATAATTACATCAAAATAGACAATGAAAATGTGTTAATCATTGTGATTTATGTGGATGATATCATATTTGGAAGTAATGATGATAGAATGAGCCAAATTTTGTAGAAGAAATGCAAAATGAAATTGAGATGTCCATGCTTGGAGAATTGTCATTCTTTCTAGGGTTGAAAATTTTTCAATCCAGCAAAGGCATATTCATTTCTCAGACCAAATATATCAAGGAAATGTTGAAGAAATTTGAAATGGAAAACTATGCACATGTCAGTACACCCATGATCATAGGATGTAATTTGAGCAAACATGATGAATATCCAGAATAAAATTAAACATTGTATAGGTCAATGATTGGTATCCTACTATATGTGACAACATCAAGGCCAGACATCATGCAAGCAATAGGATTGGTTGCAATATTTCAATATACACCAAAGGAGACACATGTGCAAGTAGTAAAAAAAATATTCAGATATCTAAAGGGAACATTTGGCTTGTGGTATTCAAGAAGTAAGGACTTCACTCTAATGACATATGAAAATGCATATTGGGTAGGAAGTATTGATGACAAGAAAAATAACAATGGAGGAGCATTTTTCTAGGAAACTATATAGTATCATGGTTGAGGAAGAATCAAACTTCAATCTATCTATCCACAATAGAAGTTGAATATATTGCAGCATCAACATGTTGCACACAAGTTCTCTAGATGAAGTAGACACTTAAGGATATCAAGGTAGAATATGATCACTAATCAGCCAATCTCAATCATCTGTGACAACACAAGTGCAATCATCATTTCAAATAATCATGTTACACACTCAAAGACGAAGAATATTACAATAAATTACCACTTCCTAAGAGAATAGGTAGTTGATAAAAGTGTCGAGATGGAATACATTACCACCAAAGAACAGGTTGCAGATATTTTTACCAAACCCCTTCCTAGAGACACTTTTGAATATCTTAAATAGAAGTTGGGAGTGACATCCTTGTCATATCGACAGTAAAGGGAAGCACAATCTCAAGGGGAGCATCCCTTTTCCATTGATGTCAAAGGGGGAGAAGTTGAAGATAGATGAAGAACTGCAGACACAAGGAAAGTTGCAAACAGGGGGAGTATTAGAATTGAATAAGGGTTGCCATCAATCACAAAGTGGGGGATTGTTGGAAATATTGTTTTCATTGATGTTAAAGAAAAGGGGAGACTACATATGTCCAAGATAAATATTTAAATATGGATATTGTTGGAAATGTTGTTTTTGGATTTTTGATGCTCAGTTTTGATACTACATTTTTGAAGGAATGTTTACTCTAAATACCTAGATCAAATGGGAGCATAGGTTATATAGTTGAAAATATTATTTTGAGAACTTTATAATGGTATATGGAACTCCCTCTAACACCTTAGGAATTGGGTGATATGAAATTTTGTGTAGACAACCCATCCATAAAGTTTAGGTTGGCCCAACCAGACTTTACAGGTTGGCCCTAAAAATGAGCACATAAACACTATAAATACAGGATAGATGAGTGTATTTGAAGAGAATCCAAGAAATAAGAGCAATTACAAGTGCACAGAAGATATTTGAGGTGCGCAAGAGGAATTGGGGAATATTCTTTGGGTCTAAAGGTGTGCAAGAGGAGTTTTCTTGGATTTTTAAGGGTGCACTATGAATAACTAAGGTCTATGATGTTGCAAAGCCCATTGTTTTGAGGTTGTGATGTTGCAGTCTGGAATTACATTCCGGGAATGATGATGTGAATTATTCTATGGAATGAAGGATAAATCTGACTAGGATTTGAATATATGTTTAGGTTATGAAGCAAGGAGAGGCGTTGGAGCATGAAAGTTAAGAGTATGATGATGTTGTGAAATGCATGAAGTATGAAGCATGTAAGTGAAGTCAGAAGTATTATGTGTATGAAGATATTAGATTGGTCCCTGTACATATCTTATTGAGTTGGTGCTCATGTGAGGATATTGGTGTCTCTAGTAAGTTGGTTCTCATGTGAGGATATTGGTGTCTCCAGTAGGTTAGTGCCTACATAATAATCTTGTTGAGTTGGTGCTTAGCTGAAGAGATTGATGTCTCTATTAGGTTGGTTCCTACACAATATCTTTCTGAGTTGGTGTTCATCTGAATAGATTGGTGTCTCTAGTATGTTGGTGCCTACAAGATTTATAATAGTAGGTTGGTTCCTATAGACATTTATAAAGACAATTTTTTGTGGTTTTCTCCCATAAGGGTTTCCAAATTAAACTTAATGTATTGTGATTTGAGTTTACATGAATTTACTATTTTAAAGTTAATGAATGATTGATGAATTCTCATTTATATTAAAAAGTATCTTATACTGATTCACCCCCCCTCTTAGTATAAGCATAATTTCAATGAGAACATAATCACCTAAGTGGAGGTAGTTGTCAATAGGGAATATTGGTTGTAAATGCATAATGGCCAAGAGGGACTTGGCTAGAAAAGATTCAGATCATGGAAACAATGGTACATAGATGAGTAGAATGACAGTGCACAAGGAAGTCAAAATCTAAATGAATTCAAGGAAAACCAGTTACAACACAAAAATAAATAAATAAAGCTAGAATGCATGTGCATGAAGTAGGCATGATGATATTGAATTATTAATGCATATTGAGGTGAATTTATGCATGTGTACATACCTAAACATGTTTGTGGCATGTTTGTATACTAAGAGTAATATGTTATTATATGTGAAATAATGATGTCATGATATTTGAATATAACTAATGATGGATTATGTATCCAAGAAAAATGTTTATATCATGGCTGAAAATGATGTTGATGATATTGTTGATGTATATGAAGGTCATCCATATGAAAACAAGGAGGATGGCAGGAATGCTAATCAAAGGTTGGTGAAGGGAGCATGCGAGCTTCTACAAAATATCAGATGATCAAGTAGCATCAAGTAATATAATAACAACCATGCAAGTATGTGTTTGGGCTGGTTATGATGCATAATTGTTGAAGGGAATTGAGGTAAGAGGTGCCTTAATCAAAATTTTAATAATTGAATCGATAAAAAGGAAGAAGGCATTGAGTATGTGAATATTATTTACTGTTTGAATGAAATCATGTGAGATTTAATAGCATGTGTGTTATATTGGTTATGAGATCATAACCAGGTCAAGTCAAAAGAGATATTTATGAGTCCATGTTGTGGTTGGATATGGAAGGCCTATTTCACCATACAAGTTCTTAATGGTCTTCCCTTATATAATTGATGTTTGGACTACAACCTCTTTGTCGACATTGAATAACACTAAGGGATCATATTCCTAGTGTTGTGTATGGGTTGAGGAGGAAGGTATCCAAATGATTGAATAGGTAATTGAGAATGGTTTGGATGATGTGTTGAGGCATGGGTATACCTTTCAACTCGTGATGGTGGAATGCATTACATATATATGTCGTATTCTAGAGTCAATGCAATGATGCATTGTGTATATGTGGCCATGGGTATTGGAACATCTGTTTGTTGATAATTTTTTATTGCATTATGAAAATATTGGTATGCTAGATAATGCATGTGCAATGAATGATAGTTTCATTCCATTTAATATGAATAATTTTTGGAAGTGATGGATTTTTTAAGGAAATATATTCTTGAAATCACTTCATAGTATGATTACAATTGTTGCAATAAGATGATAATGTGCATGAAAACTAAAAATTTGTCTGGATGAATGAAAGTTGAGAAAATTGTAGGAAAAATGGTCTTGGATATGGAAATGGTGCAATCCCATAAGGAATACCGATGTCGGCTATAGAAAGAACCAAACATTTTGAAAAGGAATCTCATTCTTGAAAAATTTGATTTCCTATGTAAAACAGATTTGGAAAATAATAACTGAATTTTCTATGGTGATATGTCATGGCATTTGTATGTGTATGATATAGATGAGATGATGGATGTATAAGACAAAAATATTGGGGATAAGGCTATTGTTACGACACTGGAACCCTATGATTTCCACAGGTTACAAATTACTAATGGAAGTTTAGGTGTAAGTTGGCACTCTCCTTGCACGAGGACACCTTGGCAAAAGATGTATTGCTTAAGGGACTATGTAGCAAAGAAGTAGATGTCTGAGCCTAAAGGGTGTGTATAGAAAGGAAGAGGCAAATTAATAGTTCATATGGAATGGTGGATGAAATCATGAGGGTGTGTCAAGAATGACCAATGAGATGAATTATTTCTCGTGGAAGATTTGTGAAATAGAGACCATATAGATAAATATTGGTTTACGATTACTAAATTATTTGAATACATTATTACATTTTGGAGTTGAAAACTCTTGTGAATAATACAATTGTTATATAATAATTACTATCACATGTATATTTTCTCAATGGTTGTTGTAGGAACAACTGGAAAAAAATGGAACCATAAATTGGGTACCAAGAAAGAAGAGCATCAAAAGGAGAGCATTGGAGCTTGGAGGAAACAATGGTGGACTTTTCAGAAACTATTGGGAGTTTTTGAAGGATGAAAAATAATTTTTTTAGGATTGTAGAAGAGGAGGGATGTTAGGCCTGTAGAGTGAAATCCATGTGTGAGAGTTTTCACTGGAGAAGTAAATCTAGTGTTGTTAGATTTTCCTAATAGTTGACATCCTTGGAGTCCCCCCAATAGAGATATTCTTGACCAACCTATGTTGGAAGACTTGATAAAATAATGGCACAACCCAAGGGACTGCTTGCAAAGAAGGAGCTACATTCCTTGGGTCGATCAGGTTGAGAGGAAGAGAGTTGAATGAATTGGGATAGTTGTAGGAAAAATTAGTTGGTTGTGGGAATCGACAAATTGTGAAATTTGTTGCAACTGGAATTCTTGAAGTCACATCTTTGATACTCCGTGGTCAGTTCTGCATTTGATCCTAGAGGGGATTTGTATAGTGTGAGGGACTGAGGTGTAGAGAAGGTGGTACACTACCTTGGTTTGTGTAGACTAAGGGGAAAGAGAGATCGCTAGTTGGAACTACTACCAAAATTAAATTGTAAAATCCTTAAGTATGGATTTTGGAGGTGGAGTTCCTATGTATCTAAGGTTTTTGTGCCAAAGTGCCTATGTATTTATGCTTGGGTTGGAATTTCTATGTGATATTAGGTCAAAGAGCCTATATGCCAACTAGAGGCCAGAGATCCTGGAATTGTACTATGTGTGTACACCTATAGGGTGTTGTGCGCTAAGGACAGTGAAAAAATAAGGGGAAGGGGATGTAACATCCCTTCCTTTAATCCCCTCAAATTATAATGTAATTGTATAAATGTGATTTAGGCTGTTGAGTCGATATGTTTGGGGTGAAGAGCACATATTGATCAATGTGGTCGAGGGACAATTGTATATTATGTACATTGAAATGATTAATAAAAATAATAATTATTGGTTGTGATACGAGAGGGATGCTAATGATGGGGGGGTATGATTCCACAAGAGATGGGGATTTACCAAATAATCCTCCCTTTGACTTCTTAAACACTCAATCATTGAATTCATGTAAGAGGGTGGGTGTGATAAGTCACATCCATTATTTATTGGGAGCATGGGGCTGAAATACAATCATCTTTGGGAAGAGTGAGAATCAATCAACAAAGGGAGAAGAAGGAAATTTGTATGGAAAAAGAGGGGAGTTTTTACATGTTGATTTTAGGCAGAAAGAGAGGAGATGGGTGCTAGGAAGAGCACTAGCCATGTTGTGTTTGAGGGAAGACATTGTTGGGTTGTGTTTATGCTATAAATGTGGTTTGCATGCCTGAAAAAATGGGTTGTGTGCCTATGGAGCATTTATTGTTGAGGAAATGGCTCAAGAGCCTTGTGAAGGATGTTGTGAACACTCTTGGGGTAGTTGAGATTCCCTAGAGTCCCTAGAGAGATATTCTTTCACAATATATGATGGAAGCCCTGATAAAAGAATGCTATATCCAGAGGGACTACTTGCAGAGAAGGGGGTACATTCCTTGGGTTGTGTAGGTTGTGGGGAAGAGAGGTGGTGGATTGAAACTATTGTTGGAGTAGAACCTAGGTTTTGGGTTGTTGAATGTGGACATTGGACAATAAAGAGGGCCAAATATTCTTGTTGACTCATATTCTCACCTTGGGGGTGGGCTTGTTGTTGAGAGAAAATGAACATCAAGCCTATGGCTAGGAGGAATATCCTTTGTACACAACTAGTTGGTTATTTTATAAATAGATATGTTATCTATTATGTTTATGATGTTATATGTTGTGTGTGTATTTTATTGAATGTTGTGTATTTGATTTTTTGTTGGAACAGTTGCATTCATGGGTTTATATTATGTTGTTAGATGCACGTCAAATTATGGGTCTGTCACCCCTTGGTTATTTTATATGTATGGGGCATTTTAAATTTTGTGTTATTAGGTAGGCATGTTACAATAACGACGTCATTTTTTAATGATGTGTGCTTTGATGATTGTCTTAGAAACTTTATACATAGTGCTTTTTATTATTTATTTTGTGCCATATTTGTGTCATTTAGTGTTTTTTTTTAATTATGGGAAAAAATTGCACTAAATTTGTATCAAAAACATGTTTTTTTGCATCATATTAGAATTGCATGCATCGATAAGTGCATCAACCCGCATCTTATGTCCATCATTATAGCAATGTTTAGCATCACAATACAAAATTTTTGCATTTGTTTGGCATTCTTTTTTAATCTTTTCGCACCTAATTTGCAATGTGTTAATGTCATAAGTGCATTGTATAAACATCACAAGTGCATATTTTTAACTTCATAAGTTGTGATGTAATTGTTATTGAAGATTTAATTATTTTTTATTAATTATTACTATTAAGTAATTAATTATTTTTATTTATTTCATTATGATTATTAATTTAGATATTTTGAATTAATTAATTATCATTATTAATCACATTATTATTATTATTATTATTATTATTATTATTATTATTATTATTATTATTAATTAATTATTTATTTATTGTTGACTTAGTCATTTTTATTATTGATTATTTAATTGTTAGTAATTATTTGATTACCATCGTTAAAAAAAATTGTAATTACTATTATGTAATATTTAAATATTAATGAGATTGATGATTATTATAAGTTTATTTTAGAGCATACCAATCATGAGATCAAAAACCATTTATATATAAATTGTAATTATGAAATTTCACCCCCACTAACATTTAGTCAATTTCACACAATCAAAACAAAAAAACACGTATATATAAATGAAATTATGAAATTTTATCATACTAACTTTTAGTCCTTAACCTTGTTTTTGACTGATTGGGTGTCCTTAGTCCCTGTTATACCCATTTTCCATGATTTTTTTTGTTAAGCTATGTTTTTCCCTCTTGGCTTGGAAGCTTATTTTTCAATCTTTTATGCACATTTTAAATGATTTTGAGGTTTTTAAGAATTAGGATTTGATATAAAAATTGCCTTTCACATCACTTGTCCTTTCCTCATTTGAATTTTCAATTTTTTTCAAAATGGAAAGGGCGCTACAAGAATAGTGTTATTCTTGCAGCATCAAGATTAATGATAGTTCTGCATGCGTCAACTTACCCAGATCATGTTCTAACGTTCAAAATCATTCCTAGAATATCTACATACCTTTTATGATTTATATCAGGTTATATTCTTCAACAATGACACTCATTCAAAGGGATCGGGTTGTACTTGCTAGCCTAATATCAAATCATGGTTTCCTGATTATGATTCTCTATGTATGAAGTCATGATTTATCTATTTTGGTTTGCGTATCAGTTCATGCATGCTCTGCAGGTGAAAGAAGTCTTCTACATCTCCCATACTTTGACAACTTCCAAATACTAAAATGCAGGAGATGACATGATTTTGGAAAACCTTTCAAATCATCTTAACAAATATTTTGAGGAATGTTTGGAAATTAAGGATTTGGTTACAAATTTTTGGGGTCAACAAACAAATCATTCATAAGAAGCTATGGGAAATCACATTGCATATGAAAGAATAGATCATTCAAAATAACACATTGTTGATCATGTGATACATTGTCTGTGGTTCAAGATATTGAAAACATTGAAGGAATATATAGTAGTGAAGTGAAAAGAAGAAATGAATATTTCTTTGAATGTTGCTATATTTTGATTCATGCAAAGTGACAAGAGTGGAGAGTGAAATTTATGACCAAGAACATAGAATACAAAAACAAAGGAAAATATATCACTTGGATAATTTAATAGCAGATGTGGTCATGGAAGAGTTCCAATTCCATCAACAAGTCATGTACCATTTTGATCTTGCATCACTGTCATCGAGTTTGGCAATTAGTATTTTTTTCTTTCTACCATAAAGAAAGTATATCAAATGTTAACTTTGAGCAACTACTTAAATCATTGAAAGGGTTGGTACACAATATGGAGAAGTTGTTGGATTGTACAAAGCATTTTGACAATAACAACGACATGGAATGCATTTCACTGTCTGTCTTTCAAAATATTGTTGTTGGTCGAGAAATGTTCTTGACTTCTCTTTCAAGGCATACTGAAAAAGTTATTGATCATAAGAGACCAAGCAATTTTCCTATTAAGGACTTTGTAAAACATTGTTGGCCCTTGATTAATCTTTTCCATGAAGCTTGCATGTTCGGAGTCAACTAGGATGATAACATATGGTCATGTGATGTGATTTTTTCTAAAAGTGGTATGAAACCAGAACTATCAGTCCCCATGGATGTTGACTTTGTCATTGGGAAAGATAACATGCTGGAAAGGAGTAGGCCTCTTTCAAAAATTTTAGGGTGTGGTTTGAGAGAACCAGAAGAGTGTTGTGTTTCAAAGAAGCATGACATTCAAACTTCTCATATCAAAATTTCTGAAAAATATGTAAAGTAGAGACTCAATTAAAGGAAGATTTTTTGCTCCCAAAAGAGGAACCTGAATATTCCAAGCACCTTCAAACTGAGAGTACACCAGTTTCAAATAATAATTCCAGTGTAAGAAAAAAATAAAAACACAAAGAAAATATCAAAAGAAGAAAGACAGAAATCAATACAGGAATACTCTATTTTTTTTCCATGTTCAATATTCATATTCAAGAGAAGTTTCTGAAATGATAGAGATGAATTATTTAAAACCAAAAGAGGTTTTTGTTGGGAACGAGACTCTTCACAAAAACCTCTCTCGGTTTTTACACATATATCACATTTTAAGAGATTTGTATATATCTTTGAGGCATATTTTTCAGAGATTTCACAATAAATAATTTCCTATTTTAGTCACTAATTTTGGGCAAGGTTGCAAAACAGATGAAGATGAATTTTTTGGAAACCAAAAGAGATATTTTTTGGGAATGGGCCCCCTCACAAAAAATTCTCTTGTTTTTTACACAGCTATCACATTTTGGGAGATACGAAGATATTTATGGACCTTATTTTTCAGGAATTTGCTAGATTTATCTTCCAAACAAATCTCATGGACAATAGTTGACAAGCCACTTCATCAATTCGACTTGGAGATCATATATGATATTCTCCTTGATTATTTGAAACAAGAAACTAAATAGATGAGGAGGTTTTCAGATCCATTTATTTTGGATCTTGATAAATATGTATTATTTCTATATAAACAATGTAGAAGGAGAAGTTAGAGGTCGATAAGTTGGGCATTCAGGGACTTATTTTGAAAAGATCCATTGTAAGACAGTTTATATTCCATATTGATACTAAATGGAAAAGGCATGTTGATGTTCAGATCCTCTTTCATATTTTATTATATTTATTTCCTTATTTGAAGTCGTGTATTCTGTTGCAATGCATTTGATTTCTTGATCTTCAGTAACACAGTGAAAACTTTGTTGTTTGTGTTTATTATCAAGATTGCCTTCAAGTACATGTTCTTGTTTCTCAATGATATTTTTAAATAAGAAATCTATATGGGGTTGAAAAATTGAATACTCCCATATATTCCCTTCTTTATTTACCTTATTGTATGAACTATCAATGTGACTACCATTTACTAAATCAGTGGGTTGTTTTCTTTCTTTACTTTGAGTTATGTGTTTATTTGAGTCCTTGAACCATCTTTCAACCATCTTCTAAAAACCTATTCAGAAAACCCTTAAAAATACCATTGCAGTAACCTGATGATACCCTATCTTTCCCTCTCACATTCAAGTGCAACTTTAGGTACTAACACTAACATTAAATCAATTTCACACCATGGGAGAAAGAAACCATGTATTTTTAAACAGAATGATGAAAAATCGTAAAATAACCATGTAATTTGTATGTTTATAAACAAGTGACATATTACCACCCATAGAAATGTCAACTTCATATACAACATTGCATAATGTACTCATATAAGGAAATTAAATGAATTTGACATCAGAGGTTGATTGAACTATTGTCAATTCCCTCCTCATCTTCATTCATATACTCAAGATAAGATAAGATTAGTCAAGTTTGTTAATGTACAAAAAACGACCAGAAAAATAGGTCAATGGTACTAAAAGATTACTTTAGAGAAAGATAACAAGTTAAAAGTGTATTAAAATAAATCACTACAAACATATCAAAAACAATAACTACAAGCATATATTATTTATTACCCCAACCTCAACCTTCTTATAAAATTAACAACATTTTCCTCTTCTTTGTTTTTTTCCAAGACGGATCTTCAGCTATGTTCATCGTCATCTCGATGCCCTATACTCAAACATTAATATGCATGTCATAGAAGAAACAAGTACCATGACAAATGTAGTATATTCGATTCAATTACCTTCTATATTTCACTAAAAAATGTAGGATAAATTGGATCACTGCTAACATGATTAGATCTATTGTTACCAAGATCCTTGGAACTTGATCCCTACTGCAACAAATGAAAGTAATCCATATCTAAGTATGGTCTATATTTTTTAATTACACTCTTTATTTATTTTTCCAAGCTTTTTTGGAACATAACACCGATTATAGTAAATAACAATTAGAATTATAAATATGACTCTTCATAAAATAAATATATATATTTCAATATTATAAAACAATCATAAAATATGTAATTGCAACTCACTAGGTCATTCTTGTTGTTTCATTTCATTGAGGATTGAAAAGTATAGGAACTCATCACTCATTGTAGTTACTATCTTGATTATAAGGTTGACCTAAAGATTTTCAATTGAAAAAAGATGAAAACTAAGCAGTGTATGGAAGATTTCTGAGTCAATGTCAAAAAAAATGATTTTGAGGAGTTGATATTAAATGATGATCATCCAATCATTCCTACTTATACAAAACCATTGGAGTTAGTTATTGTTGAACTTGACA
The DNA here is from genome assembly GCA_009831015.1 of Picea engelmannii. Lineage (NCBI taxonomy): Eukaryota > Viridiplantae > Streptophyta > Pinopsida > Pinales > Pinaceae > Picea > Picea engelmannii. The sequence goes on along the minus strand of ML782214.1, from coordinate 60,917 downwards.
TGGAAATACTAGTAAAAGTGTTGGTACTCAAGTCTTGATAGATGTTGACAATAATTTCAAATTTAAATGATTCATGTCTATATATTTACAGTTTCTTGCACAAGGGTTCAAGTATATATGGAACAAATCCTATACACAAATTCAAGAAGGCCTTTGATTTAATACTATATTTGTAGCCTTATATGACATTGGAACCTCTAATGTTATAGTATACATGTTTGATGAATCTTTCTGAAAGATGGATTGGATAGGATTCAATGTGCATCTCCAAATAGTTTTTGTCAATATTAAATTCTTAACCTAAATATTGCAACTAATATTGGGAAAAAGATAAATGCTTTTTATCGATGATACAAATAGGTTCATAGTGGTGGAACTCCATTAAAAATAGATTATTAAATCCATATCGATAATTCTTCCTTCATCTATTTTAGTAGCTAGTGTTTTTTGGGATAGATCATTTTTATTTGTCTTCCACAAGTCATCAACTAACAATGAGGAACTAGTAGAAGCTATTGGATCTTTTGTCATTGTCTATATATGTATGTTGTTCAATGTCATGGGATACTTAAAGACCATTTTCTTAAACACAAACATCAAAGTTTTGGAAGAGATTCAAGTAAACTCATGAATTTTGGGTCACAAATTTACCTTGTTTTCTTTAATGTATAAGTTTCTTATAACATTTCTTCCCAAATCCTAGTAATTGTGTTAGCTAATGAAGTAGTACAATTGCAAGCAACACAAAGTATAAAAAACTTGGTAGATCATTTTTTTGAAGAAAGAAGAGTTTCTAGATCTTGTCCTCCTCTATAGTGTATAATACCATAATTTTTACTAGTTTGTAACCAGAATTGGATTGTTTAGTGCATTTAAGAAGGATGATTTTTTCAATGTATTATTAAACACCAAACATACTAATGGAATATGTAATGATAATGCATGTAACGATTGCTTAAAATATTCTTTGACAATTGGAGTTGTAAAAAGGTGAAGGTTTTTGAAATATAAGGATTCAAATTGACATAAAAAAAACTTTGAATCATGCATATATAGGGTTTTAGTTGATCAACTAGGCTTTCCAACTAAGGTTCTTATGGGAACATGGATTCACATGCCTGCTTGTCTTGTTTTGATACAAATGTCCCACATCGCAAATAATTCACTACTTACTCTCAAGGATGGGTTTTAGATACCTTTGGATATGAGTTATGTAGACTATTTATATCTAAAAAATGATTTGTACTTAAGCAAGTGACATGAAAGAATAATATCTTGAATGACCTCCTTTGGAAATGCCTCTTATGCAGTACATGTGACAAACATGGCATCACCAATATAATGTGGCCTTGCAAAATACCTAGAGGATGGTTTTGACCAACACAGTTATAGCCACAAGATAGTTGCAGTGCTCCCTAAATAATTTGTGCGTGATTAATGGCATTCAAATAAAACTTTACGAGAATGAGAAAAACTAATATGCAAAAAAGTATAAAGTAGAAGGTTCAAATAATGAGAAAAAAGTTTATGCATTAAATAATCTTACTAATAGTAGATATTAAGTTTTGGGGGGAGGGGGTTAGAAATATCAAATTACTACATACTTGAATTCAATTTTGATCTAAAATATGAGGCAAAAACAAAAATGTGATGATGTGATGGTCATGTTTCACATACTTTTTTAACTTGAAAACTCATAAGATGTTATCACATGAAGAGCAAAAAAAATCTAAACGCAATGCTACAAACATTAAATTATTTCATTCTTGAAATGCTCCTTTAATTTTACTCAACAAGAGAATCATCAAGAAATCCTATTTAAAAATGATTTGACTATAGTGGTAGGAAATTTTCTAGTAGAACTCAGGGAACTTAAGGGACTATGGTGGGAGAGGAAGAGAAAAGGAGAGGGGGTTGAGGGATAAGAGAAAGAGGAAAATGAAGAGTGGGGGAAGGGAGATGGAGAAGAAAAATAATAGTTGGGGGGGAGAGAAAGAAGAGAAGGGAAAAGAGGGGGAATAAAAAAAGAATTGGAAGAGGTAGGAAAAGTGGAAGGAAAGGAAGAGGGAAAGAATGAGAGGAAAAGAGGAAGAGGAAGAAGAGGAGGTAGAGAAATAAAGGAAGAGTGAGAGAGGGGGATGAATTATAAGAGGGAGTGAGGGAGAGGGAGAAAAAGGAGAGGAGAGGAAGAGGAAGGAAAACCCATATCCCATTTGCCATCTCTGAAACCCAAATCTCATTTAATTTTTAATTTTTTAATTTTAAAAAATGAGGGAAAATGAAGGAAAACCCAAATCCCATTTTGTTTTAAAATTGTAAATTAAAAAAAAAAAAAAATGGGGGACAATGAAAAAAAGATTACCCATGAATCCAAGAGATTTAGTAATTCTCCACAAATCCCTTTTAGCTCCAAGAAGTTCTACCCCAAACCCTCATGTGAAAATGAAATGTGTGAACCTCCCCTTTTCAACTTATAAGAGAAATGTATTGTGAGTTTGAATCAAAGATAGAATTTGTGTTGATTTTTTTGTGTGTGTTAATTTGTGTGTCACCTTAGAATCATCCATTATTACGTTCATAAAAAGCACACATCGTCTATTACAATGTTGTTAAAAGGAACAAATCAAGTAGTGTCATTTAAGCATCATCTTATCCTTTTATATGTGTCATTCTTTTGTTGTTTAATCATCGTATAACACGATGCTAATGTAAATGACACACAACATTTATGTTGTTATGTGTCATTTCAACGTAATTATAAATTTTATGGTTGCATCAAATTTACCACTGATAACTACATTGCAAAATATGAATTAATGCTATTATATTTATAATTATTATAATAGCTATTAAAAATTATAATTATCATAATTAATATTGAAAATATTATTATTATAATTATTATTGTTAAAACATTATTACTATAATTATTAATAATTGTAATTTAAAATTATTATTATTATTATTATAATTTAGTGGTGGCAAGTGCAAGGGGAGTCATCATTGACTTTAAAGGAAACCAATAAGTAAAATATGCTTGGGATTTGGGCTACCACAAACAATGACATTGAATCATTAACTCTATACAAATGCCTCTTGCTTCTTAAATCCCAAAGGATTTTTGCAACGATAGTAGCAGGAGATTTTGTGTTCACTCTAAGAGAAATTATAAACAAATCTCTCCCCAAGAGACAAAACCATTTATGCTCCAGCTACTTGGTAGGTAATTCAAGGATGAAACCACTGCTAGTTATGAAATAGTGGCTTCACTATTATACTCCTTTGCTCACTTGTGTGAATTGTAATTAGGTACATACCATTGCATTCTGATAAGAAATGTGAGTTAATAGTGCGAGACAAATGTGTTTTTTTGTGGCTCTTGGGATTGTGGCTCTTCCTTGTTTTGGTTCTTGATGCTTCAGTTGTAGATCAAAATGCTCAATTGTATAATCTACGACTTAGTTGGGCAAGGTCACAAAAGGAGTGAGTTTGATGTGATGAGAAAAATCCCTCTCAGGACCACCCAAAATGAAATACCATCAAAAAGGTATCAATGAGTACTTCAATGAAATAAATTCAGAAATAGTATTTGATGTTATGACATACGTATTCATCTTCCTAGAAACCTTACTAGTTAAGTTGCTCAAACCACACCCTCAAAATTAGTTTGGAGACTTTTGATAGCTCTAACATAGTCATTCGATCTTAGAATTGGGAAAATAATATGTCGTTGGAAATTTCTCAAGGTATGATAAAACCTATAAACTCTAAATTTCTATTATGGTGCCCAATAAAATTATGATGAAAACCCCCACCTTCTCTTGGGGCTTGTGCGACTTCTCAGTCAAGGATCATTCACGTAGGAGTTGAATTAGCTCTCGGATCCTTGTTGGATCCCCTCCAAATATTCACAGGTCCTTTATTTTCCTTGCGCAGGTCCAACCAAAAACCCATGGGAGATTTTTCTAAGCCCCATTTCCCTTTAATACTAATCTTTAGGTGCTAGCCCATTTTCCCTAGTGGAAAACTCATGTGACCGTGGGATAGAACCAAGCACTTAGCTACAAGGCGCTATTCGAAGCTTCGGGACTCCGACGCTCCGTAAACTTCACCAAATTAACACTCTAACCTCCCGGAGTGTACTAACCGAATTTGGTCATAACGTTAATGTGACCGACAGGTGTAGGTCTTCTCCCATCCTTCCTTTTTTCTCCAAAATTTATGTGTCCAGATATGATGGTTGGCCCGATTTTCTCCTCCCTCTACGATCAATAGTGGGTATCTACTTCAGAAATCCGAGCTTTGGAGATTTTCATGAATCCAACACATAAATCTCTCGGAGTATCGAACTCAAAAACTCACGAAGAGTTCCTAGATCAACGGTCCACACTCCACACCATGATCTGCGGCTAGAAAGAACTTTGGGGCTATGGGCTTCGGGCCTTTTCCCACCTTAACCAATGCTTTCTCCCGAATCGTTGAATGTTGAATTAGTGATGTATGGCTCTTGCTCCTTCTATAGCCAACAAATGCGATCAACTCCGAAAATTCGGGCTTCGGGGTTCCTTACTCCAAATCACCACTAGACTCCCAAATCGTCGAATGTCGAATTGGTGAAGGGCTAAGATTAGTAGTCCACGTGTCCCTAACAACGAATGGTCAAAATTTAATCCATACTTCGAGACTTCGAGACTTTCCATACCAAAGAAAATTTTACACACAATCTTTTGGAGTGTCAAATTACGAACACTTGGGGATCTATGGACACATGTCCCTGACAATGAACGGTTAGGATTTACTCCGAAATTTGGGACTCCAAAGAATTCTCCACCCCACACAACAAGAACCAAATTCTTCCAGAGTGTCGGATCACTAAACCACTCGGGGATCAAACGGCTCGCACTTCTCCTAGTGATCTACGATGTAGATTCACTCTGGAGCTTCTTTGCTTCGGGGATTTTACCTCCTTACAACAACAACTCAAGAAACTACCAGAGCAACGAAGTTCGAAGGAATTAGGAAACTTAACATTCATGCTCCTTTCCTTGATCCAGCAGTTGTGAGAGATTTTGACTTCTCCCGAATAGATCTCATCCACTCTCCTTTAAACAAAGATATTTCTCCTCTTGGGGGAATTACTCTTTCTATCCCTCCTCGATCTTTGTCACTTGAATGACTTGAACTCTGGAACACACCTTTCTCTTCCCTCCTAATCTTTTCTCTTAAAATAATTGAACCTTGGAGCACACTTTGTGCTTCCCTCCTGAGCTTGGGACTTAAAGAAGTCACCTATGCACTCGTGTTATCTCTCTCCTATGAAATTTGGACTTGAAGAAGTCACTTGGCACTCCTTGCGCTATCTCTCCTCTGATATTTTACCAACACTTGACGAAGTGTTGACCCTGTGCACTCTTTTCACTCGTCTCCCCTTTGATATTTTACATTATTGTGCATGTAGGTGCACTCCTTTCACTTTTTCTACATAAACTTATGTTATATCTCCTGAGCTTTTGAACCTTTGAAGGTCACCTACACACTCCTTGCGCTTTCTCTGTGCAGAATCACACTATCTCTCTTAAGCTTGACAGACCCTTGAACTCATTCCCTCATGCACTCATTGCGTTAACTCTCCTGATCTTCTAATTGCTTAGAACTTCATAGGGACTTAGCCCTTTGTTTTCCCAAGTAACACCTTGTTCCCTCCTAGCACCCATGCTCTTCCTCTTGAGCTTGCGAAAACAGTCAAAGTGTTTCTCCAATGCCCTCCTAACACTCTGTGCTCTTCCACCTGAGCTTTACTAACACTTAAACAGAATGTTGGCTTTGTGCACTCCTTGCACTCACCTCTCCTCTGAGATTTTACACTTCTTTGAGTGTAGGCACACTTCTTGAGATCGCTCTATATAGACTTTCACTATCCCTTCTGAACTTATAAACGGTTCTAGTGTGCCCACTTGAAACGCTCGTCACAAAACTCCTGAATGAGTTCTTGTGCACTCCTTCTGTTGGCCTATGATAGTTTTCCAACAACTCTAATGTGCACTCCTTGCACGGCTATGAGAGCCTAGAATACTCAGAAATTTACACAGACAGGGAATTCAAATATTCCTACAAAGAAACATACTAGAAATTATAGCATTTACAAACATGCACATACATTCACACATACACATAGATATACTCGTAAATTAACTCAATTTCTATTAGCGATGAATGTTTTCAATGCTTTATAATGTTTACAATGATGGACTATGACAGAATCTCAACTTCTTCTTTCCACAACTACTAACCACTCTTCTGAGCATAGATTACATTGATTTATACATGAAGGGGCTTCTCAAGCCTTCCCTAAACTATTTTAGTTCTTTCATATCATAATTAAAATCATCCTGCCACTAATATTATTAAAAGAAATATTCATTTACATCTTCAGATCTGAGGCGATGCTCGGGATCTATACAACTATAACCCATTAAAGGCAATTTACAATTATCCTTACAATACAATGGCTCTTCCCTCCTCGAGATTTACAAGCTTTATTATATTAAATGACAAATTTAAAACAAAACAAGAAGGTTGGAGCTTATCTGTCCTCAGGATATGCTCCCTCCTTATGTGTTGTTGCATTGTCTGTTGACGCACTGCTAAGTAGGAGTGATGCTCCTGCATCATACTCCTCTGCTGACAAAAAACATGAGATCTTTCTCATGGCTCCTCTGTTGTTGTTGTGGTTGAGGTCCTCCTAGGTCCCAAACTTCATGTTTTCATTGCTCACTCGTCTTGTAGTATCTTTCCTTCATGGAGATCCTCAGTCTCCCAGAATTCCATACCTTACTCTACAGTGCCCCACTGGCTCTGCTTCTGCACTCTACCTTTCTCGCATGTCTCCTGCTACTGTTGATGTAAATATTTTATGCATGTCTTCTCTGAGACATATTCACCATAAAAATTCTTATCACTTCAATTTCAATGTCCAACCTTGAATACTGCTGGCACATAATCTTGCATTGCACTAAAACAATTTTGTTGTGGTCCAGTGCCACACTGTTATCTTTTGTTTCTTTCACACCTGCAATAGAAAATTGTAGGGAATTCTCCTTAAGTTTTCGGTTGCTCTCATCTACCACTTTTATAGCTACAATATCATATCCACCTATAGGATATTTTAACATGTGCTCCAACAAATCAATCTCTTTCTATCATATCTCGAGCATTTCACCATGTTGGTCATCATATTCTACATCCTTTGCTCCTTGTTCAACACATTTCAACAACTATACTCCCTCAACGTCTTTGAGAGGTATTCCTTATTTTTCCTTCTACTCTGTGGTAGGATTGAACCTACATCCATACACATGTTGTCAATTTTAAAAACATGTGGTTCTATGGCCTCACTTAACTCCTATGTCTGCACCTCCACATGTTGATATAAACTCTCCTCAGATTCCATGAGATCCTCAACTGGTCTCTTCTTATAATCACACTTTCCAAGGATTGGCCCATGTTCATGCTCACGGATGCATACTTCTCTATCATTTTCCTTGAGTTTATCTACCTCCTTTATACAAAATTTCAGCACGTGCCTCTGTCTCCTAGAAATCAACTGTAGAATAGGCCATCTAGCAACCTTATTCATTACCCATCCACATTTTTGGGCTTCCTTATCTCTTTGCCATTGTTCCATTAGCACATAAATTTATTCCCTCACCTCAACTATCTCCTTTGCAATATTCTCACTACTCATTTTATCGATGCCCTTCACTTTGACATATTTTTTGACTTCACTATGACTTTCCTCTGAACTCCTCGCATGACCATTTGTAGCCATATTCTCTTCACAGAGTTTAAACTGATCTGAAGTTATCAGTCTCTTCTTACTGTATGTAAACAAAGGTTCTTATCTTCTCTCCTTTTTGGAACGCAACTGGTTTCCTTCTCTCATCCCACCTAGTTGTCTATTTTCTACTTTGCAACTGGGAACACCATCAGATTTCTCCTACAACCCTCCTAGTTGTCTACTGTATGTTGCGCACTTGAAAATAGTCTTCATACAGAGCATCAATACTTTGTATCTCCTTTACCACTTCTTTTCTATCTGCAGTCTGCAAAAATATTCCCGCACTGATACCACTCGATGGTATCAAAAATAAAAATTTAGCAAGCTTTGATACCACTTGATGGTATCAGACAAAATCTTATCTGAGCTCTGATACCACTTGATGGTATCAGAAAAAATATTAATTGTGCTCTATTACCACTTGATGCAAACCCCCACCTTCTCATGGGGCTCATGTGACCTCCCGGTCTAGGATCGTTCACGTAGGAGTTTAATTATCTCTTGGATCCCTACTGGATCCCCTCCAAATATTCACAGATCCTTTACTTTCCTTGCGCAGGTCCAACCAAAAACCTCTGGCACTTTCTCTAAGCCCCCTTTCCCTTTAATACTAATATTTGTGCGCTAGCCCCTTTTTCGTGGCAGAAATATCATGTGACTGCGAGCTAGAACCAAGTGCTTAGCTACAAGGCGTTATTCATAGCTTCGAGACTCCAACGCTCTGTAAACTTCACCAGCTCAACACTCCAATCTCCTAGAGTGGTTACTGGTCGAATTCCGTCATAAATTTAATGTGACTGGCAGGTGTAGGTCTTCTCCCGCCCTTCATCGTTTCTTCGAACTTTATGTGGCTAGATCTAATGGCTAGTTGGCAAGTTTCTCCTCCATCTAGGATCAATGGTGGAGATCTACTTTGAAACTCCAGGCTTCAGATATTTCCACGACTCCAACACACAAACATCCCAGAATGTCAAACTGGTGAACTCCTGAAGAGTTCTGAGATCAATGGTCCACACTCCATGCCACGATCTGTAGCTAGAAAGATCTCTGGGGCTCTGGGCTTCAAACCTTTTCCTACCTTAACCAATGATTTCTCTGGAACTATCAAATGTTGAATTAGAAATCTACGACTCTTTGTCATTCTACATCCAACGATTGTGATCAAATATGAAACTCTGGGCTTAGGGGTTCCTTACTCCAAATCACCACTAGACTCTCGAATGGAGAACTGGCAAATGGATAAGATCAAAGGTCCATGTGTCGCTGATGACGGATGATCAAGATTTACTCCGAACTTCGGGACTTCAGGAATTTCCGCACTAAAGAAAATTTTAAACAAAATATCTCGGACTTCCCAACTCCGAACACTCGGGGATCTGTGGACACATGTCCCTGACAACGAACAATCAGGATTTGCTCCAGAATTCAGGACTTCGAAGGATTCTTCACTCCACACAACAACAACCAAATTCTTATGGAGTGCTAGATCGCCAAACCACTTGGGGATCCAATGGCTCGCACTTATCCCAATGATATACAGTGTATATTCACTCTAGGGATTCTTTTCTTCGAGACTTTTTCCTCCTTACAACATCAACTCAAGAAACTGTCAAAGTAGCGAAGTCCAAAGGACTTAGGAAACTTAACAGTCGTTCTCCTTTCCTTGATCCAGTGGCTGTGAGATATTCTGACTTCTCCCAAACATATCTCATATTCTCTCCTTTAAACAAAGATATTTCTCCTTTTGGGGGACTTACTCTTGCTATCCCTCCTCAATATTTGTCACTTGAATGAATTGAACTCTGGCGCACACCTTGCACTTCCCTCCTGAGATTTTCTCTTAAAAGACTTGAACCTTGGCACACACTTTGTGCTTCCCTCCTAAGCTTGGGACTTAAAGAAGTCACCTTCTCACTCCTTGTACTATCTCTCTCCTCTGAACTTGGGAATTGAAGAAGTCATATGCACACTCCTTTTGATATCTCTCCTCTCAGCCTTTACCAACACTTGAAGAAGTGTTGACCCTATGCACTCTTTGCATTGGTCTCCCATCTGAGATTTTACACTATTATGAGTGTAGGCGCACTCCTTGCGCTTTCTCTACATAAACTTGCATTATCTCTCCTGAGATTATGAACCTTTGAAGGTCACATGTGCACTCCTTGCGCTTTCTCTGTGCAGAATCGCACTATCTCTCTTAATCTTGACAGACCCTTGAACTCGATCCCTAATGCATTACTTATGCTAACTCTCCTGAGATTCTAATTTATTCGAACTTCATAGGGACTCAACCCTTTGTTTTCCCAAGTAACTCCTTGTTCCCTCCTAGCACCCACGCTCTTCCTCCTGTGCTTGTGAACATAGTCAAATTGTTTCTTCAACGCCCTCCTGGCACTCTGTGCTCTTCCACCTAAGCTTTACCAACACTTAAACACAATGTTGGCTTCATGCACTCCTTGCATTCACCTCTTATTTTAGATTTTACACTTCTCTGAGTGCAAGCACACTCCTTGCGCTCGCTCTGTGTAGACTTGCACTATCCCTTCTGAAATTATGAACAGTTCTGGATTTCCCACCTAGCACACTCCTCACAGAACTCTTGAATGAGTTCTTGGGCACTTATTACACTGGCCTATCATAGTTTTCCAACAACTCTATTGTGCACTTCTTGCACAGTCGTGAGAGCCCAAAACACTCAAAAATTTACACATACAAGGAATTCAAATATTTCTGCAAAGAAACATACTAGAACTCATAGTATTTACAAACATGCACATACATTCACACAGACACATAGAGATACTCGTAAATGAACTTAATTTCTATTAGCAGTGAATGTTTTCAATGATTTACAATGTTTACAATGTTTGACTGCGAAAGAGTCTCAACTTCTTCTTTCCACAACTACTAACCACTGTTTTGAGCATAGATTACATTGATTTATACATGAAGGGGCTTCTCGAGCATTCCCTCCATACTATTTTAGTGCTTTCATATCATAATTAAAATCATCATGCCACTAAGATTATTACAATAAATATTCATTTACATCTTCATATCTGAGGCGATGCTCAAGATATGTACAACTAAGACCCATTAAAGGTGATTTATGATTATCCTTACAATGCAATGACTCTTCCCTCCTCGATCCTTTTTAAACTTTATTACATTAAATGACAAATTTAAAACAAAATGAGAAGGATGGAGCTTCTCTATCCTCTGGATCTACTCCCTCCTTATGCATTGTTGCTTTGGTTGTTGATGCGTTGTTGATTATGAGTGATTCTCCTGCATCACATTACATTTTAAACCATGAACCTCTACCACCAAACTGTTACCCTGAAACCAGTCTCAATCTTGCAAAAAATTGTTCTCGACCGTCAAGGGTCAAAACTAGATATATGATATACCATTGGAAAGGCCTCAAACAACTCTACATCATCACTAGGCCCAATTTTATATCTAGCTAAGATTTAGAATATAATTTGATCAATGAAGTCATGACTATGAAATTTGATCCCCCAAGAGACATGTAACTTGCACATTTTGTAGATTGGGCATATGAACTCGTAATTGAGAAAATGAGGGTTCATTGGAAAGATTGTTTTGAACACTAGAGGGTAAAAGCATTGGATTTTCTAAGATATATAATAATTATTTTTATAGTTTGTGCAATACTTGGTTCATGTGGGGCCTACCTAGTGACTAGTGAAAGGGGTCATTGTTGGAGTTTTTGCAAACTATGCTTACATCTGATGAAATATGACCCGATCAATTTATAAACTAAAAAATAATCCAGGGATGACCTTCCAAAAGGCCAAAACATTGGGATATTGAAACAAGACAAACAATGTCATATTTCTCAATTGTTATCCATGACTATAGGAGTCCTGAAAATATTCAAGATCCTCTCAGTTTTGCTATAGAATTTTACACCAAAGACGCAAGATATCATGTTAGTGCTACAAGAATGTGATCAGTCTCTAGTGAATTTTGTTCTAAATTTGATCTCTATTTAGGATGAAAAAATAATTATTCATGAGTCATATCACAAAGAAACATGTATGATTACATCCATATGTGTTTTTTGTTCAATTAACCTTGACTTGGTCAAATAGTAATTAGGTTAATCTTCATTTGGTTATTAATGGGTTTGTTGTAGGTAGTTTATGGATCCATTGTATTGGGTGGCCCATACTATTTTCTCATGGTATTTGATGTGATGAAGCATATTTAAATGCTTTTTGATTTCCATTGTAATATGCCTCAAGTGACCTATTATTTGGTCAGCTTGGCTAGACCAACCAAGGGATTAATGAAGATATATCTTTGTTGGTTGTTTTTCCCAGTAAAGGGTTTCTAGGGTAAATATTGGCTCTTATTATCTGCTTGTTTGGTTTCTCTCATTCCACTCAATTTTTAATATGGTACCAAATATGGACAGACCTATACTCTCCAGTACGAGTGGTATGATGCAGAAATCCATCAAGGCAATGTTTGTAAATTCATGTAGATCTTCTTGTATAGGTTGTGACAGAGACCTATCTATTATAGCAATATTTTCCTCACCCCATGCAATCTTGCACAAAAGGCCTTTTTCCATTTCCCCATGCAGACTTTTAATCCCTTTTTGCAAATCCCAGAGCTAAAAATACAATTTTTCCACATATACGCACCTTGCCTACTATACATCATGTGTATATGTAGGTTGCACCACTACAGCCCACGTACATCGAGAAATGTGCCTAGAATTAAAAAATAGTTTTGGGTTTCCATGTCATGATAGGAGATCAATGATCCTTAGCCTTCCATATACTGGAAATGTTCCAACTCATCCCTTCAGTTCCACTTGAAAGCTATAAATGGGCCAATTCCGGGCTATGGAAAGGAGGAGAAAGAATTCAACTTTGAGAGCAAAGTTACTCTGGAGGAATTATTCACTTCACATTGAGTTTGCATCCCTCTATTCTTTAAGTATGAACACAGTGATCATGCCCCAATCTCTTCCCTTATTGATTGAGAACTTCATTGTCTCTCGAAAGTCTATATGGCCCAACAAATTCCCATGTGGTACACATAAGATACACTTTCTGAGATTCAATGAGATCTGCAACTCTCTACATCTGTCAAACATTAGCCTTAGCAATGTTGCATGTTCCTTGAGCAGGCTATATATTGTCCAATCATCCATATAGACTTCTATAAATTTGTGAATGAACTCTCTACAAGATGCTATCAAAATCCTGGAGAAAACTGCAAGGGTGTTCTTTAAGCTAAATGGCATCACATTGTATGCAAAAGATCCCCATTTTGTTATGAAAGTGGTCTTTCTTTTGTCCTCTTCAGTGATCCTGACTTGATAGTATCATGAAATTCCGTCTGTGAATGAGTATGCTTCCTTTCCCGCAGCCTGTTCTAGCACCTCATCTGTAAAGGGTGTTGGGAAAGGGAATTGTACACAGGCAAAGTTGAGACTTTTGTAGTCTACACAGACTCTAATATCCTCTGTGCCTTTATTGCTTTGAATAATTATCGGGCTAACCCACTCCGCTTCTTATAGTGCAAAAATGAGACCTGCTTCCAACATCTTATCTATCTCCTTCTTAACCTTATCTTTTACTGTTGGGTTAAGATGGTATGGTCTATGTCTGACAGGCTTGTATCCTAGTTTTAACTCAATCTTCATTTCTCCCATGACTCCTTTGATTCCCTTTAACTCGGAAAACGTCTTTGGGAACAAATCCTCATATTCCCGCAGTAAACTATGTATTTCCTGATTGGTTTTCTCATCCCAGTAGTCTCCCACCAAGGTTGTATTGGGTTGCTCTACGGTCCCCATGTTGATTTTGCGCAATTTTAATGGGTGATTGTAGGAACTATCGGTCTGGCTAGGTATGGTGTTTTTAATTTCTCTACTCGCCTCTGTCTCTTTGATGGCTAGGTTTCTCAGTTCTTCTAAGTCGGTTCTGAATCTTTGTTAATCTTATAGCATTTTATAGGTTTCTCAGTTGATGGAAAGTGGATATTTGTTTGAAGTTCTTGGCTATGTTTGGCACATACCACTAATTTTGATTTATAATTACCATTATCTGTAAAAATAAATTCTTTAATCTTTTGCAGGGCTACTTCAAGCTCAGGGTACTTACTTGTGAATTAAAATTCCTTGCAAAAATGAGCTGCTAGTGTTTGTCAGTCGATGGTTTGTCTTCTGGTTTCCTCATGTATAAACCAAGCTTTCGGGATTGGACCTAGAGAGTGGGGAAATACCTAAACCTAGAAGTGAGAGGGTATCCCCACAGCCTGCCACTATGCCGCGCACTGTTCAATGTGTATTCTAGGATCCTATTCTCCACTAAACAGTTGTGCAACTTGGAGATCTATATGCATATTTGATTCCAGCTGCTCCTTATTCTGGAACCTGTACTTGATAGCTTGCTTCACCTTGTCCCAAGTTATGAGTACAGATTTATGACTAGCCCACAATCTGGCGAGGTTGTTCTGAAAGGATACATATAGTACCAAGATTCTTTAATATTCTCTTACATTTTCCTCCATCTTGTGAAAAAAACTGTCAAGATCTGAGGTGCCATCGTATACTAGGTGTTCTCTAACTTCAGTCCCAACCCATCTGGTCGCTCTGACAGTTGCGCATCTTCTTGAGAATATTTCGTTCGACCCTTATTTCCAATTAACAAAAGCCAATTCTAAATCTTCATCTGTTGATTGTATACTTCTCCAAAGTACTGACCCATCGGCGGTGGGGTTGATATAATCGTTTCTTGTCCTAGTTGTTACAGTGTACAAATGGTCCAAGTCTTCTCCCTCCATATTATTGTTTATTGGTTCTGTATACCTGGGTCCTACATTTGGATCCAAAGGTTGAACTACCTTGATTCCCTCAGCCTCAAAGGTCATGGTGTCTTTCTTTAAGTCGATTACTGCATAATTATCATAGGCCCAATCAATCCCAAGTAGTGTAGGGTAGGGGTCCTTATCTCCCATGATCTCAATGACTTCAAAATCATCCACTGTTTTTACTCCTGCTACATCTATTTCTACGTTCTCCAGTCTTCCTATGGGGAAGATGCAGTATTGGTTTGCCATTCTTAACTGAATTGGGGAATATGTCAGCCTAGGTTTTCCTAAGGCTTCCCAAGTCTTCTTAGGCAGAATGTTCACATCAAATCCCAGATCCAACATGACGTCCTTGATCTCAAATTCATCTAATTGGGCTATTAATATGAATTCCTTGTCGGTTCGTACTTTTCTTCGTTGCACTCTCTGAGTACTTTTCTCAGGAAGATTGGCCCTTATCCTTGCTTCTAGGGGTTCTTCGTTCCCTGAAACTAAGTATAGCGCATTGCCCAACTGTTCTATTATTTGTTCATTCCCCGAAATGTCAGAGAATAATTGAAACCAAAGGTCAACTACATTTTGAGGTTGCTCAGGTTGTCTTGGTATGACTACAATGTTTCTGGGTGCAGGGGGTGAAGCCGGGAATTGTTCCATATTAGGGTAAACAGTCAGCTGGGGGGGGTTCTCTCGCATTTCAGAACTAGGAATATTCTAAAATACGTATATGGCATCTATAAAGAATAGTTTTTGTTTTAGAGGGTCATACTTGTCTTTCTTAGGTGCTGCTTTCTGGATCTAAGGTAGAGTATTAGCATCAACTCCTGTCTTCTCTCCTCCTCGAGTAACAATATTAAGGTTGGGAAATCATCCCTTACTAACTCTCTTGATTTCTGAACTGATGAGGTTAGTTCCTCGTTTTCATACTCTATCTTCCCACTTTGCAATTAATTTTGGGCAGTCTTCAGTTGCGTGTCTATTGGTTCTCCAGTGAGAGCACCATGGCCACCTTGGATGAGGACAATCTCTAGCCAAGTGACCTTGCTCATCACAGTTATAACATCTGCTTGGTCCTCTTCCCCCAGTTCTTCCTCCTCTGAAGTCTCCTCTGACTCCACCTCCTCAACCTATTCCTGGTCCCTGAGGGTTTTCATTAACCCTGAATGTTGTTCGGTACCTGTCCACAAGTGCATCTGACGCTCTACATTGATTGGTAGTATGTGTGGTAGACGTGCAGAACTCACAGTGTATTGTTTTTGGTACTGTCAAATATTTCTACATGATGGTGCACTGTCTTGGCCCATGCCCATGGGTTCGATAGATTTCACAATACTTGGTTGTTGGTGTTGCTTGGCCTCCTACAAAAGCATGATACGAGGTGGGGTTATGGAATGGTAAGTTTGTCGACACTTGCGCAACTTCTCGTGTGGGTCCTGGCGAGGCTACCATCATATTTTGAGGAGGTCCCATTCCCCTCATTCATGGACATTTGTTCACCATATGACCTTCCGTATAACATCCACTGCACCAAACTTGTGGTCATCCTAGTCTGGGTATTGTCATCTCTTGAATATTTTATGTAAGTGTCGATATCTGCCCTTGTAGTTGCACTGGATTCACAACTACTGGGGGTCTGGTCACTCTCAGACTCCTAGGCTATCCCTCCATGGCTTCAATCTTCATCGATTGTTCCAAGGCATCTATTAACATGGCTATTTGTTGTTGCATTAGCAGAATCTGAGTGAGAGGCAAAAGCCCCTAAATGTACCACTCCCTTTGATGTTCTTCATGGATTGGATGTGCCAACCTCCCTATGGCATCCTTAAACTTCTGGTTGTACTCCCAAGATGATTCACCTTCCCGCTGTTGGATCTCGCGCAACTTAGACAGAACCTGTTGTTATGACTGAGGTAGTTTGAACTCTATTATGAACCTCGTCTGTACCTAGAGTAACGATCCCCCCGACCAACCTGAGACCGAGGTACACCACTCCAGAGAAACCACTCATGCTCTGATGCCAGTCGGTAACATTCCCAGCCATCAGGTCGGTCCATGCTACTCTAGGGAACACTTTTGTTCCCATACTGTGAAATGTGCAGTAGCATACCCAATAGTCAACTAAGCAATGCCACCTAAATTTACTCTTTAGACTGCATGCAACTAAAACATATACATACAGCATGCTCGTGGAAGATTTACATCTAAACATAAACAAACAATTACTTTTTGTAACATACAACTTTTATATTAAAATAACAGCAATTATCGATATGCATCATTTACAGGAAATTACACATAAGCACATAAGAAATCATAGTCACATATATGGTAAAATCGTAACATAGGCATGTAAATAACAAAATAGCATATCAATATATCATACAATTGGTACTTATCTTAGAAAGACTATCACCAATTTCTTACAGACCGTCCACAAACCTCCCAGCCATAGACTACACTGTTCATCACTCTCAATAGTGAGTCACCCCCGAGCTGGGACTGAACTCCACCCAGGGTAAAGGGATTCCTACCCAGGCTAAGGCTCATGGAAAACAAGAAAGACTCTGTCTTAGGTGCTCACTCAACTAAAAGCCTACAGCATCTCATTCCCCACATGCCTGTCCCACCAAAGGAAGTGTGCCCCTTCTCTAGTCAATAGTCCCTCGGTTGTCCCACTTCCCTTCCAGGGCTTCAGCAACAGGTCAGACCGGAAGTCTCAGAGCATTGTAGATGTAGTTTATCAACTACAGAAATCAATCCCCAACAATTATCTCACTCGGACAACTGCTCATGGGCCTAACAACCCACTTCTTCAATCCCGCTCCAAGCTAACCAGGTACACCAACCAAAAAGGGTGGGGAAATAGGCTTCGGAAAGGTGAAATGGTTGTCTCAAGAATAACAGAATGTATGAGTGAAATGGTCATGGATTCATTGACTAGATAATTGAGTGTGTTTCGGAATCACTATGAACTCTTTGTGAAAAGTGATGGTGAGAATGATGGTCCTTTTCCCGTTTGTAAGGTATCTCCGTGAGAAAAATCCCCCCTCCTGAGCTAAGTTTCCCCACGATATGAATGCATGTCCCCAACTTGACACTTGTCATATCAGAAGTTACTTTTATCCACTTGTCCCCAACTTTAGCACTTAGGATAAAATAATTATCCATACTTTATGTTTCAGGAAATATTAATATAATATTCCCCTGACTTTTGGCCCTCCCTTTCCCTACTGGTGAAGTTCAGTCCCCCATCTCTTTTATTGTGGTCGGTCTGTGCACAATGATGTATTTTATATTAATCATGAATCATGTACAAAGTAGGGGCATTGGCCCTTAACATCTAGGCGTTTCGGCCTAATACCAAAGCATAAGCATTTCGACTTATAATACTGGCTCACCAACCTATAATTCATATCATATACATAAAGGTTCGCTAACCTTGGTATTGTGCACACTTTAGTTACTTTGCGTGGTATCCTCTATCCTCAAGGTTGTGTGCACCTTAGTTACTGTGCATGGTATCTGTTGTCCTCAAGGTTGTGCGCCCTTTAGTTACTGCGCGCGGTATCTTACGAAGTGCATATTACATCATTTTATTATGGAGTTCATGCGCGCACTATGCCACATGATGTGCATTATCAAATGAGGTCAAAACAACTCTCCAGCTTAAGTATATTTATATTACATTTACAATTGGGTTCAGTCGAGGGATATTACAATCCCCTCCCCTTATTTATGCACTATCCTTAGTGCATCATACACCCATATATATCATATTTTTTCAAAACAATCTTCAAAAAGATGTGGGTATTATGTCCGCATTGCATCTTCATGCTCCCAAGTAGCATCCTTAGGGCCGTACCAGGTCCATTGAACCTTTACAAGCCCTATGGCTTGGTTTCGGAGCTGTTTGAATTCCTGGTCCAAAATGCGCACCGGATGCACTTGAAAAGCGCCTTCTTGCTCCACCTGAATCACATTCCAATAAATAACATGATTAGCATCGGGTATATATTTCTTTAGAAATGATACATGGAAGACATTATGAATAGACATAGATGAAAGAAATGCAATCATATAAGCAACTGGACCAATCCTCTCTAGGATTTGAAATGGTCCACAAAATATGGTTGCTAACTTGGTGCAACTTCCCAGCTTCAGGGAACTCCTGTTAGCTTTCACTTTCAGGAAAACATGATCACCCACTTTGAATTCTTTGTGGATTCTATTTTTATCAGCATAACTTTTCTGTCTGTCTTGGGCAGCTTTCAAATTTTGCTTAATTTTTAAGATTTGGTCCTCCATCTCCTTGAGCAACTTTGGCCCGACTACTGTTCTATCAGCTGGGTTATCCTAGCTTACTGGAGTATTGCACCATCTACTGTAAAGTGCTTCAAATGGGCTCATCTTCACTGATGCCTGATACCCATTATTGTAAGCGAATTCTACCAAGTGTAAGTAGTCTTCCCATTTTGATGGTTTGTCCATCACATACATTCTCAACATATCTTCTATCACACTGTTCACTCTTTCTATCTGTCCATCAAACTCGGGATGATAAGTTGTACTAAAGTTTAGATTCGTTCTGAATCCTTTGAACAATCCTTTCCAGAAATTCGAGGTGAATTTCGGGTCTCTGTCAGACACAATCGTTTTAGGAATTTTGTGCAGTTGTGCCACTTCCTTCATGAAAATATCAGCGACATTTTCTGCCTTGTGAGTAGTTTTTAGTGGAATAAAATGGGAAGCTTTTGTAAGCTTGTCCACCACCACCATAATCAAATCATGCATATTTCCTGTTCTAGGAAATCCTGTAATAAAATCCATTGTCACCACTTCCCACTTCCATTCAGGAATTGTCAAAGGTTGCAGCAATCCTACTGGGAGTCTATGTTCTGCTTTAACTTTCTGGAATTTCATACATCTTGCGATGTATCCTGCTACCTCTCTCTTCATACCTACCCAAAATTATTTTCTCTTGACAGCGGCTACGGTTTTTTGATATCTAGGGTGCCATGCATAAGGAATATTATGTATCTCATGCAAAATTATACGTTTCAAGTCCTAGACATTTGGTACGAAAATTTTGTTCTTGTGCAGCAGTATTCCATCTACTCCCAACTTATAAATATCCATCTTTTGAAGTATCTTACCTTGTTGTAGCATTGCTACCAATTCTCTGTACTGCAGATATGTATTTGCAACCTCCGGAATTTTTCTTTTAACATCATTCTAATACATGTTGATGGTTGTAGCATGTAGTTCATGCACCCTCCTGCTGAGTGCATCAACCACTTTATTTTCTTTCCCTTTGATATGCTTTATATCAAAGTTATATTCGCTTAGAAATTCTAACCATCTACTTTGCCTAGAATTTAGATTTGGCTGATCAAATAAATATTGCAGGCCATTGTGGTATGTTCTTAGCTCAAACCTCTTTCCCATGAGGTAGTGTCTCCATTTCCTCAGGGCATGTACTATGGCTGCCAACTCCAAATCATGAGTGGCATAGTTTCTTTCATGCTCTTTCAACTTCCTTGATTCATAACATATCACGAATCCATTTTGACTGAGGACTTCACTAAGTCCTTCATTACATGCATCTATGCATACAATGAAGTCTTCATTTGGGTATGCAATCCTTAGTATTGGAGCACTTGTCAATAATTGTTTCAAATGTTGGAAACTCCTTTCACAGTCCAATGTCCACTGAAAATTCATGCCCTTTCTTTGCAAGGAAGTGATTGGGTGTGTTATCTTTGAGAATCCTCCAATGAATCTCCTGTAGTAACCTGCAAGGCCCATGAAAGATCTGACCTTTGTCACATTCTTTGTTGATGACCATTCTCTAATGGCTTCTACCTTCTCAGGGTCCACTTCTATCCCATATTTTGAGATGATATGCCCCAAATAATGAATTTGTTTCTGATAAAATGAGCACTTGCTCAATTTGGCATACAACTGATGTTCCCTTAATACTTTCAACACCATCCTCAAATTATGTTCATGCTCTTCCTATGACTTGGAATATATAAAAATGTCATTCAAAAAGACAATGAAAAACTTGTCCAAATACTCTCGGAAAACACCATTCACTAAGCACATGAAAACATCTGGTGCATTTGACAACCCAAATGGTACCACTGTGAACTCATAATGACCATACCTTGTCCTGAAGGCAGTCTTGCTAATATCTTCTTCTTTAATTCTTACCTAATGGTATCCTAATCTGAGATCTATCTTTGAAAATATCCTTGCATTCTTCAATTGATCAAAGAGGTCATCAACCCTTGGTAGAGGTTATTTGTTCTTAACAATCACTTTATTCAATTGTCTAAAGTTAATGCACAATATTAACGTTCCATCTTTCTTTTTCACAAACAAGACTGGGGCACCCCAAGGTGATACACTTGGGCGTATATACCCCTCTTTTAGCAGTTCTTCAAGCTGCATTTGCAAATCCTTCAATTCTAGTATACTCATTCTGTAAGGAGTCTTTGATACTGGCGCTGCTCTAGGCATCAAATCTATAGAGAAATCAATGTCTCTCCTTGGGGGTAGTCCTGGTACTTCCTTTAATACATCTTCAAACTCTTTCAGGACTGCATAATCCTCCCAATTTGGCACCTTGTCTTTAGGTGTCTCCTCCATATGAGCTGCAAAAATTTGACATCCTCTTCTATAACATTTCTTCAGTTGCAATGCTGAAATATCTCTAACGGTTACTGCCTTGGGAATTCCCTGCACTCTCCTTTGATTCCCTTCTTAATCCAAGCAAGTGAATGCTTTTTTATGAAAATCCAATAGAGCATGATGTGGGTCCAACCAATCCATCCCAATTAAACAGTCATAGGAACCTAAAGGTAAGATGTTCAAATCTGCCCTGGTATTCAGTCCATTCATATCTATGAGGCAGGACTTAACCATCTCATTAACTTTTCTTTTGGATCCTGTAGCCAGTTGCACCAACCAGGATTTCCCATGCTTTATTCTTGGCAATTGAAAACTTTCCACCATCTTAGGGTCTATATAACTATGGATATCTCCTGAATCAATTAAAATAGCAAGGGTTTGGTTGTTGATCATACCTTCCACTTCAATCATGTGGGACTGATACTCTGCTTGCTTGTTGTCCAGGAATGCATAAATCCTTGGCACATTTTTTCCCATGTCCTCTACTATCTCATCTCATTGTACATTGTGAACAACCCTACCTTTTTCGCCTCTGTGAGGACAATCTATAAACCTATGGTCTCCTTTACAACCCCAACATTACTTAGGTGGATGTCTTGGCCCTTAACTCCCTATGTCAATCACTCCGGTTTCCTTATGTGTTTGTTGTGATTGTGGATTATCTATGAAGAATGGTGTCTTAGCTCCCTTCTTCCTCTGATCCATATTGAATTTATTATTTTCTTCCCAAGCCTTTTGGAAAGATGGCCTTTATTTCAGCTGGTCATATAAGAATTTATCTCTCCTTATGGTCTCTTCTAATGTCTTGGGATCATCATACTATATTTTTTCACTGATGAATGATGGAAATCCACTTAAATATCGTTGAATCTTGATTGTCTCATCCTTAATGAAAGAGACATACTTCATTAGTTCCATAAACCTTCTCTCATATTCATCTATGGTCGTACTTCCAAGCTTGAGTTCAAAGAACTCTTTGATTTTCTTGTCGTAGTATCTCTTGGTCAAGTACTTATTCTCAAAATACTTCTTGAATTCTCTCCAAGTAACACTTTTCTCTACAATGTGTTGTACCTACACAAGTTGATCCCACCACATGGAGGCCATTCCTTTGAGTTGATAGATAGTGATTCTACCTTCAGCATGAGAAGAATAATTATGAAATTGAAAATACTTCCTCATGCCTAGAAACCATGTTTCGGCATCTTCATCATTCTTTTGCTCACCATCAAATGTAGGAGGTTTGATTTTGTTCATTTCCCCTGGCAGCTCATCCACCCCAGATCTTTTATACCTTCTGACAGGGGATAGACTTGATTTTTTTCCTACTCTCTTATGGGAATGCCTATGGGTATGATGGTGATTTCTACTAGCACTTTTTACTTCTCCTTTCTCCTCTAAAGATTTGTGACTCTCATATCCACTTGAGTCACTCTCCTTAACCAATTTCTTCTCTATTCTATCCAAACCTTCCAATAGCTTCATGTTGAAGTCATCCTGCTACTCTTTGGCTTTCATAAGCCTTTCATTATCAACGTTATGGATTTGGACATCCTTCTGCAAATTCTTAATGGTATCGGCCATATTCATAACTTCATTCCTTTCTTCTCCATGTCTATTGGAGTTCGTTCCTTCCATGCCCAAATGGACATCCATCTCTCTACTCTTCTCTGGATGACTGTAATTCCCCTATGCCTCTTGCATTCCTACAGACTCTACATTGATCTGACCTGACCGAGCTATTGTTAATTATTCAAAACATCCAGCCATTGAAACTAATCAGACTAACAATTCAACAAATCATGAGAATGTGCACCATTTCGATTCAACATACACATCAACATTATCACTCCCAGTTTTTTGGTGTTATCACCATGACAATTCTAGATAAGACCCAAGTCTCAAGAACACTAACGCGTAGTGACTTCTGAGATACACTTGCGCAAGAAGGTGGTTTTGTCGAAACCACTTTCACCAAGATGTGGTATCACGTGTCTCAACATGTCAAATCCACCACTCGTGGAGTAGGAAACGGCTAGTTAGATCACCCTGCTTCATTCGTTTGGTACTTTGTATCCATGTGACATCAGCTAAACGCCACCATGTAACGAACTCAAAAGATTAATCATTCGAAATGGATTGCTCGAGCATGGCAACCCAACGCTCTTTGTACGTAATCTGTCTACGCTTCATAAATGGAGTTCTATAATTACCACTCCCCAAGTATGAAGATTTGTGTGTATCCATAACCGAAGTAATCTTCAAGCTGGTTGACTTTCTGTTCTCTATAAAGACACATTTTTGTATCCCCAACCTGAGATACATGGACAAAGCTAAGTCGAGTGAGACTAGTTATTCGAGCAACATGCTAGGCTTTCCTACGAATAAGGAGGAAAGGGTCCTTGTGCACATTCTAGCAACTAAGTTCCACACAAATCCGGTTATAGACTCACGATTGGAAGTCAGGATGAATCCCACTATAAAGGATTTAGTCATCAATAGGCCAGCCGCTAAAAAGAAAAGGAGTAAGCGGCATAAGAAGGAGGAATCTACGGTTGAAGCGGTCGAAAGTGTTGGAGAAAATCAACCGGTCTGGTTAGACTCTTCTTTAAAGGCAGAGATTGCTATGTTGAAGTAAGTCTTCAACTAAGATAAGCATGTCTCAGCGAATTTTGAACAGTCGGTAGCGGAGGTAAAGAGTACAAGAGATGATAGGCATGTTCTTCAATGACCCTTTTTACAACAGGCTAATTGTTGTCATCACCCTTTTGTAATTTTGTGATTAATATGATTATATAAATACAGAAACAGATTTTAGACTGTTTTATTACAATTTCTATATGGTGATGTTATGACTCTTTTTTTCTTTTATAATAATTTTTTCTTGTAGTCTTATATTTTATTTTCATCTGTCTAAATCGGAAGAAATTAAAATTCGGAATTCTTTTTAATTAATTCTTCAATGCGGTTATGTGTTTCTTTTTCTTTTATTACTATGCAATTCAAACTCAGACTCATCGCCTTCCAAGCTAATTCACACACATTAACTTGACCTTTTCATTTATATTATCGTACATAGAAATATTACAAGGTAAAACGCTTCTCCGTGCACCTAAATCTACTGTGCATTTCTTCTTCGTCATACCGACTACTTACGCACACTACTCTAGCATTGTGCGTCGATATCCACTGTGCACAGTTTCGATACTGCGCACCGATATTCCACATGCATTTTCGTCCTATGCATGCACCATGTCAAGTCTAACATATTCCTTAGCGCTCAAATATTTGCGCACACTACTGGATACACCATCTTGAAACAACTTATACTCATACTTATGCGCATACCAACAAAACTCCTTTGCGTTAAGTAATACTTGTGCACCCCAGGTGCACCTTACTATGTGTGTGATTACCGCACAAGGCTAATTTCAGTGCGTGCATCTACACATAATAATCTTTCGCGCGGCGCCACAATTTACCGCGCACACTGGCACGCCAACATTTTCTCGCGCGGTGCCAAATTTACCAAGCGTGCCAGTACACCAACCTTTTCCAAGGACACTCCATGAATCCAAATATGGTCACTTCGAAGTTACCTTTCTTTGAATATTCACTTCAATTTCACCCCTCTGGCTCGTCTAGGCTCAGTGTTGAACTGATGGCTCTGATACCATATTGTAATGATCCCCTCGACCAACCTGAGACCGAGGTACGCCACTCCAAAGAAACCACTCATGCTCTGACGCCAGTCGGTAACATTCCCAGCCATTAGGCCGAGCCATGCTACTCTAGGGAACACTTTCGTTCCCATACTGCGGAACATACAGTAGCATACCCAGTAGTCAACTAAGCAATGCCACCTAAATTTACTCTTTAGACTGCATGAAACTAAAACATATACATACAACACGCTCACGGAAGCTTTACATCTAAACATAAACAAACAATTACTTTTTGTAACATGCGGCTTTTATATTAAAATAAAATTAATTACCGATATGCATCATTTACAGGAAATTACCCATAAGAACATAAGCAATCATAGTCACATATATGGTAAAATCGTAACATAGGCATGTAAATAACAAAACATCATATCAATATATCATACAATTGGTACTTATCTTAGAAAGATTGTCACCAACTGCTTACAGACCATCCATGAACCTCCCAACCATAGACTACATTGTTCATCACTCTCAACAGTGAGTCACCCTCGAGTTGGGACTGAACTCCACCCAGGGATTCCTATCCAGGCTAAGGCTCATGGACAACAGGAAAGACTTTGTCTCAGGTGCTCACTCAACTAACAACCTACAACCTCTCATTCCCCACATGCATGTCCCACCCAAGGAAGTGTGCCCCTTCTCTACTCAACAATCCCTCGACTGCCCCACTTCCCTTCCAAGGCTTCAGCAACAGGCCGGACCGGAATTCTCATAGCGTTGTAGCTGCAGTTTAGCACCTACGAAAATAAATCCCCATCAATTCTCTCACTCAGAGAACTGCTCACGGGCCTGACAACCTGCTTCTTCAATCCCGCTCCAAGCTAACCAGGTACACCAACCAAAAAGGGTGGGGAAACAGGCTTCGGAAAGGTGAAATGGTTGTCTCAAGGATAACGGAATGTATGAGTGAAATGGTCATGGAGTCATTGAATGGATAACTGAGTGTGTTTTGGAATCACTATGAACTCTTTGTGAAAAGTGATGGTGAGAATGATGGTCCTGTTCCCGTTCGTAAGGTATCTCCGTGAGAAAAATCCCCCCTCTTGAGCTAAGTTTCCCCACGATATGAATGCATGTCCCCAAATTGACACTTGTCATATCGAAAGTTACTTTTGTTCACTTGTCCCCAACTTTAGCACTTAGGATAAAATAATTATCCATACTTTATGTTTAAGGAAATATTAATATAATATTCCCCTGACTTTTGGCCCTCCCTTTCCCTACTGGTGAAGTTTATTCCCCCATCTCTTTTATCGTGGTCGGTCTGCGCCCAGTGATGTATTTTATATTAATCATGAATCATGTACGAAGTAGGCGCATTGGCCCTTAACATCTAGACGTTTTGGCCTAATACCAAAACATAAGTATTATGGCTTATAATACTGCCTCACCATCCTATAATGCATATCATATACATAAAGGTTCGTTGACCTTGGTATTGCGTGCACTTTAGTTACTGTGTGCGGTATCCGTTGTCCTCAAGGTTGCGCGCACCTTAGTTACTATGCACAGTATCCATTGTCCTCAAGGTAGCGTGCCCTTTAGTTACTGTGCGCAGTATCTTACGAAGTGCATATTACATCATTTTACTGTGTAGTTCATTCGCACACTATGCCACATGATGTGCATTATCAAATGAGGTCAAAACAGCTCACCAGCTTAAGTATATTTATATTATATTTACAATTGGGTTCGGTCGAGGGATATTACACCTGGCCAAGTTTGAACACTTGACCTTGCGTCCCTGGCACTCCTGTCTCAATGATATTCATGTACCACTTGAGAGCATGACCTCTCAAGGTATTTTGGAACTCGACCAGCTTATTCACATCCGGATTCCCTCTGGATCTCTAGATTTCTTAGCACAGGAACCAATGTTGTTCAACGTCTTCATCTCCCTTACCCCAAAATTCTAGGTATCAGGCAATCGAACCTCCCGCATGGCCAGCCATTGTTGATCTTATTGTTCCTATCAATATGAACCCTAACGGTCCTACTTGTGATCTACCAGGGCATCCCAATATACTCCCTGTTCTCGCACTTCCTGGTTATGACTGACTAATTAATTGTACTGGAACAGAATTAGCATGAGAAGGTAGTATTGAACTTACTGTTTGTATATAAGACACTTGGGGTATGGGTGATTCGGGGTTGGCACCACTAGCTTTGGGGAAGTTTTCTTTGATCTGGGGGGTCTCATTTGATTCCACTAGGACGATCTCTTCGGCTGGATTCCCGATCTCTCCTGTTATCGGGGTTGAATCTTCTCTTTCTTCTCCAAGATTTATGTCATCTTCTTCCTCTCTTACATTTTCACCTTCTCCTTACTGTCCCACCTCTTGGGTACTTCTTTCTCTTAGCGCTTCTCTCTCATTCAATCTTTGACTAGCCAATCGTTTTTGTCTTCTCATCTTCTGCAATTCTTCCATTTGTCTTTCTTCTACTTCTCTTGATCTGCCTTCTCTCCTCAACTTCTCGGACTGTCTTGCTTCTTTCTTGATCTTGTTGTTCCACCAATTCTCAACTATGTAATCTCTCTTCAAGGCTCGCTCATCTCTTGAGTCAATTTCTTGTTGTTTCCCCCCCATTTTTCAAAGAACCCTTCCCCTCTCTCATGCCATGACTCTCACCCCACCTCGCCCTACCCCAAGTGAGGGTGTTTACGCTGCCATCTTAGTCAGAGATATCGTCAACATCCCTTCCTCCATCAAGAAAACCTTAATCCACAGGGGGATTTCTCTCAACAGCCTTCCCCTTATGTATTTCTTGAAAATTTCCTCTACCCGCGAGAAAGACCAGTGGTTCTCAACTGCAAATTCGATTATGTATCCCTCTAGAGTGGTGCTAACCCAAAATCCACAGCTTGTGCAACTGGACAATCCAGATTCTGAAGTGTTGCTATCTTTTCAATATCCCACATGAAGATCCTCTTAACTCACCCTTGGAACTATGGAGCTTCTTGGAGCCTCTTTATCCAGTGGAAAAATTCTTCCAGGAATTTAACCCAAAAAATCTTGTACTGGTCGCTCAATCTTTTTGAGTAGCATAATGCTTCGCGAGTGTCTTCCACCGATTTTCTCCTCAGTTCCACTTCTTTCCATATGAAGGTGTCATAGTTCCTTTCCCACCATTGATCAATACCATATCTATGGATCGGTGGAAGCATTCTCCCTACAGGTTCCCTTTTAACACAGGTCCCAGCAACGAAATCATTTTGTAGGCACGAGTTTGATCAGACCAAGGTCCTTCTCAGGTTACCAACAAAAGGTACCATGTGGTCTAGAGTGTTGGCATTTTCATCTCTTTCGAAGAGATGTCTCACCCGAAGAACTGTTGAGACAGATAGATAGGGATGGGTAGGGAAAAGACTTAAGAGGATCCATAGAGTCTTAAGGACTCATTCCTAATCCCACGCAAAAGACATGAACAGATCTGAAACCTACATGTGAAAGAATCGAACCTACTTACATTGCGAGCAAGCATGTAAATGTAGAACCATCAAATATAACTCATAAGCCATAAGGAAATACTGTAATGCATAAGTAAACACACAGAGACACATCATATTTGAAAATTTAGGTCCTTCTTAATATTATCTTCAAAATCTTTCTCTGATTACAGTGTCAGAATTACACAGTAGTGCGTTGTACAGACTCTTGGCTCTCGACTCATGTCGCAGAGCTCCAATTCTCAAACTGATAGATCCAATTCATTACAGACTCAAGACTTGACTTCACCCGATTTAAAACACTCAACCAACTCATGATCCACTGGGTAACAACAAATACAATGACTAAATCAACCAATCCACCAACCAACAACTCGACCAACAACCTAACCAACCCTTTTACAATTATGTTCATCCCTATATATAAGATGGGTTATGTCTTCCTTCTTGGCTTGCACGCTTTCTTGCTCTGTTGCAACTGTGTGTTGCTTAGTTGGTGTTGCGCTGACTTTCACAACTGCCTTTTGTTACTCTTTCTCTAGACCTCTGATTAAGCTTGCACAAATCGTGCTCAGTCAAAACTTGTGTGGTGGAGGCCTAGCTGGAAGGAACTTAGTTTCTTGATTATGAACCATGCCGACACAAAATTCTGTAATTTATTCACTTATGCTCATTATATCTTAATATAAATATTGTTTTCTCATCCAATGGATATCTTGCAAATATTTGAATTATTATTCCATGGGCATATTTTTTATGAATGTTAATGGATTATGCTATTGAATGTGCTAACATCATATATTATCACCATATGCTTGTGTTGCTTGGTTGTTGAGGACTAGTTGTAGGTGTATTGCTTTGGGTCGAGTGCTCAATGGTGGACTTCATCAAACGTTTGGATGAGGTAGGCCTTTTATCTTGTCTTGCTAGCATATTTGTTTATATAGAATACTTGATAATAGAGTTGATTTTTGTAGTCATTTCCATCTGTTGTGGTTTTCCCCTAGCCATAAAGAGATTTTCCTCGTAACATAATCTTATTTTTGGGGTTTGGAGTGTTTTTCTCCTTAGATTTCTCTCATTCATATTGATTTTATTGTCGTATGATTGCTTGACAGCCTCTGTGCACTCTAGTTCTGAGTCTTCCAGCCTTCTCCTTAGCCTACCTGTCTGTTTGACACATATGCATGGGTTTTTTCTTGACAGTCGTGTATATACGTGTGTTGTCCTTTTGCAAGCTATGTACATACACGCTTTTCCCTTGAACAGTCACATACATCAACCTCTTTTGCTTGTTTTTTGGGTTTGGTGGTTGTTAGGTAAGTTTTTATGATTGTTGAGTCTTCTTGGGTCTCTATAGTGACTTTTAAGTGTCTGTGAAATGACAGTGAACCTGTATTTGGTTGAATTTTTGGGGGGTGCCTTTCTCATCATCTTTTCATTTTCATTGTCCTTGTACATTGGGTTGGGTGTTTTTTCTCCTTGATATCCTACTTGGGTTGTCTCTGTCTATACACAGTAGACTCTTTATATATCAAGATGTTGTTTAGTCCATGCATTTTCATTTTTCTTATATTGAAAATAAAAAAATATTAGGCATTTTACATTGATTAGAATTTTTATCTTTTAGTATTTGTCATTTATCTTAGTCCATGTAAAGAAAGATTTCATTTTTTTTCAGAATTGCAAAATTGAATTGAAAATTTCATTTTTAAGAAGCATATCATTTATTGAAAATTGAAGTTAGGAATTTGCATTGTTTTCATATTCATTTAATTTACTTGTTGAGTCATAAAATCACTAGTTTCACGACTGCACCTTTTGAGTAAGCAAGGCCATTAAAATTAACACTATAATTTAAAATTGATTAGTAACGATTTTATTTTCTAGGGTGCATAAACTAGCTTAGGATTTAGTGCCTTGGAATAGGATTTTTTTAATAAACTTATACATTGCTATTAAATCAACATATGTGTCTGACTAAGGGAGTGGAGAAATCCATTGTATAATAGGTAATATCAGGAGGCTCCACTTACACCGGAGTTAATCACGAGGTCGCTTGAAGGGATATCCCCTCGATACCTTCTTAGCATTAGAGATATTTATGGGGATCTATTCATATCTTGGGATCTTGCTAGTGCCCTTAGCTCCGTGAAAGCTGGTGCTTTCAAGGTTTCGGGCTTTGTTGCCCTACCCATACAGTGGACATGAATTACAACTGCTCGCCTTTGCATCGATTCTATAGTGGTTTCTTAATTGCTTGACTTAGGTATGACATAGGTTACTTGCAGGGGTTATTATACAAGTACCCTAGGTCAGATAAGGGTTGGACAACACACAACTTTTATGGAGGATTACCTCTCCGGGAGGATCTGACTGACTGGTTGTTAAGCCCACGAGGGCCCTTATAATTGATTCTTTTAACTCTAATATTTAGCAGGGAGTCTCAGGCCCCTCTTGGGTGAGGCATACCTACTTTAGGGAGAGAGGCCCCTTTCAGCCACTTTACCCTGTTTGTGTGCATATTGGTCGTTTGATTATTTTTGGTGTGCTCTTTGATTACTAGTTGGCCTTAGCATTTGTTTTTGAGTCTTAAGTCATCCTCGAGTCAGACTAGCTTCCCCACCGGTCTCATCGCTTATTACAGTTACCACCATATTTCGAGTCTTTGCCTTCTAAAAGGTGTAGACTTATTAGACGTGGTACACACACCTCCACTTTTCAGACTTGTGATTCTACAAGGATGAGTACTGAACTGAGTCATCAAAATACTGGGAGCCCCTCGACTCCCACACCTACTATATTTAATGGTACCCCTTCAACTCCTGGAACCACAATGGTTGTAGTGTCGGAGGCACCTATCATCATTGTTTCCCATCCTATAGTGAATTCTCAACCTATTTCCACAAACCCATTTGGGTCTCTTGATCACTCACCGGGATATAATGTTCAGTCCATCCCTATGGCCTCTAGTCCTTTTTCATATGGTATGTCGAATTTGACCTCACAGTTTTCAAACTCCATCCCAACTGCTACCCCTAATGCTAGCATTGAACTTGGGGACACAACTCCTCCTTATACTCCATTCTTGTTTGGTGGCTCTTAGATCGCTCAAACGATTCCTACCATGGGAGGCATTCTTTGTTTTAAACATGGGTCTAATCTTGTTTCTTCTGGGTGGAGAAACCAACCTAGCGGACAATCTTTTGCTCAATTTCTGTCCTATACCCTCACCTTCTTAGTGTCGATTCCAACCAACATGTTTGGCATGACGAATCCACCTTTATCCTTCAGATTCACACCTAGAGGAGGTCAGTTTCACACCTTGGGAAACCCCCAACCCGAAGCCACTCTAGCTCGGGGAAATTTTTATAACCCTCATCAGAACATTCCTACTGGAATGATGCCCAACCAACCTCTTATGAATCAGCTTGGAGGAGGGTATTACAATCCCGGATAGGGCCATGTTGCTTACCAAAACCCTGGATGGGCTGCAGTTCCCAAAACACAATATTTCCAGGGAACTTAGGGCCAGATGTTGCAATCTTGTCTCCCTTTTATGGCCACGCTTAATCTTCCAGACATGTCTAAGTTGATGAATGACCCTATATGTCATGATCCTACATGGCCCCCCATTCCCACCAAGATTCCTTCTGATATTTCGAAATTCAAAGGTAAGAATGTTGAGGATCTCGGTGATCACATCACCACCTTTCACATATGGTGCTCTTCAATTTTTCTTAATGACAATTCCATTCGGTTAATATTATTTCAACACAGCCTTACGGGTTTCCGTGAAATGGTATATCGAGCTACCTAGAGGGGTCGGTGCTAGTCTTCCTTAACCACTTCCAATTGTCGGTTTGTTACAATGCTATCCTAGAAATTATGTTGACTTTATGTCAGGACAAGTCCACTCATATCTCGGATCACATCCAGAAGGGGTGTAGATGGAAGAGGTTGGTCAAGACCTGCATACCCCCAAATTTCCTGTTAGAATGGTTCGTTAAGTCCTTGCAACCTCCTATCTCGAAGGATGTTTCTACATCCAAGGTTACATCTAAGGAAGAATGAATATTCAAAGCATAATAGTTAGATCTTATATACGCTCAGTCTGGGATGTTATGCCATATTATTCTAGATGCACTGAGGTCAAACTATGACCCAAGACAAAATCTTGGACCTCATGTCGATGGAATTGTAGGCTCCACCAATGTGAAATCTACAGACTCAGTGACAAGCCATTTGAAAGAGTTGTCTCTAAACCAATCTACAGGAGGGACAGCTTCGTCTGTGTCTTCCAATCC
The DNA here is from genome assembly GCA_009831015.1 of Picea engelmannii. Classification (NCBI taxonomy): domain Eukaryota; kingdom Viridiplantae; phylum Streptophyta; class Pinopsida; order Pinales; family Pinaceae; genus Picea; species Picea engelmannii. Next base: position 28,049 of record ML782214.1, on the reverse strand, counting down.
CACTCAATCGGTAGATGTACATTCTGTGCAATTATCGACTAGCCCAAATGATAACCAACAACAAGGTAGGAATAAGAAGAAAGGATGTAATAATAATCGTAAGGGTGGGAAGAATAATAATAAACCCAAGGACAATGGTAATAATTAGAAGACAAATAATAATGTTGGTGAGGGAAAGAAAGAAAGGCATAAGGTGAAATTTCCCTGTAAGCTTTTTACAGACGATCATATTATTGATTTATTCCATAAACTTGTCGAAGTTGTGAGGCTCTTATCTCTATCGCTCGCTGTGCTAACGAATCCTTTTCCACATAACTAGCACATGGCCTCAAGCTCCTCAAATGCTGAAAATATGGTCGATGGAAGTCAAAAACCACCGACACAAGACAGTCACTATTTGTGCATCAATATGGTCAATTCTCAGGTTAATGTAGCCACCTAGTCTCGTGATTACAGTTCTTCACAAACTGTACATGGTCTAGAATCTCCTCCTCCTCTGGAGATGCCTTTGCATATCGAAAAGCCAGAGCCACCACCTTGTATTCCAAAAGGAGTACTCAAGCGCTCTACCCACAATCCAAATGCTAGAGCCTCCTAGAATTACTCTATTGTTGAGGATCTAGGTCAAACCCCTTGTGCGATGTCAGCCTTGGAGGTACTCTAGACATGTCCTTCATAGAGGAATGCCTTGTTATTTGTGTTAGGATCTCTAGAACCATGTGGATCGAAAGTTATCAAGTTTGATGTCACAGATGTGAAGCCTTGCTTTCCTTACCATGTGTCATTCCAAATCCACGTGGGTTACTCAAAGTATACCATCAAATGTGTGGTTGTTGATGAAGGCGCTACTACATGTGTGATGTCCCTGATCTATTGGAAATCTCTTGGATCTCCGACTCTCTCTTAGTATTTGACCATGTTGATTGCTTTTGACAGTCGTTCCTTCCACCCTCATAGTATTATTCCTACCTTTCCGGTCCAGTTAGGTGGGAAGACGGTAGAGGTGGATGTCGAGGTGGTTGATGCACCCCTCGATTATAACTTGTTACAAGGACGCAATTGGACTTATGCTATGACTATCGTTGTATCGTTCGTCTTCTGCACTCTTTGTTTTCCTCATGATGGGAAGATCGTGATGGTCAACCAATTATCCTTTGTGTATGATATCCCCAGTGCATCTATTGGACTGTCGATCCCCGTGGTCGGCAATTCTCAGTTGGAAACTGAGAATGTCGGTGTCGTAATGTATTCATCCCTTATGGGTACCTTTGAATTCATGGCACCGATTCACCATGTTTATGCCATGTCTAGTAGGCCCGTTTTGTCAAAGAGGTTTGTTCCTTTCCACACTTCCTATGTTAATGATCCTTGGACCCTACCTTCCTCGACTTCGTCTTGTGAAGGTCAGTCATATGCTAGAATGGCCATGCCACTATCGGTAGTGGATATATCGTATCAAGTTGTTCTTGACTCTTTCATCGATCCCGATCCTATTACCTCACCAACAGACGAGGAGGATCATGTTCTTAAGCCCATGTGGGCCACTTCATTTCCTTGCTCACATGACTTCTTAGATGAGACTTTTCCCTTGGATGAAGCCATCATCGAAGCCATGAACGGTTCTGACAAACCTTGGGATGACATGCATCATCGCTCTTGTTTTCTCCTAAATCTTGCTAGAATAGAACAAGATGAATTTCGATCTACTTTGAGCGAGATAGTTGGTCACGCCGTAGTTCCACTTGATATGCACGACATTTATGCCGAAGAAAATATGACGAGTATCTCTCCTACCCTCACGACCGACCTTCATACTTTGAAGTTCCCTTAGCATCTCTCGCGAGATGACCGACGATGTGTACAATACCAAGCTAATAATTACATTATCGTCGGTGACACTTTGTATCGTCGAGGAATAGACAATATCCTGCATCATTGTTTAACTCACGAAGAAGTTGAGTCAGTTCTAAACGATTTCCATAGTGGGGCTTGTGGTGGTCATCTATCCGGGCTTGCGACAATCCATAAAATTTTCTGAGCCAGTTATTTCTGGCCATCTATCTTTAAAGATTGCATTGAAATGGTTAATAAGTGTCACCCTTTCCAGGTGTTCACTCGGAAAATGTGCTCGCATCCAACCCCTCTCCATCCAATATTTACCGTCATTCCCTTCACCAAGTGGGGGGTGGACTTCATGGATTTTAACCCAACTTTAGCTGAGGGGAATCAACACATTATCGTGGTCGTAGACTACTTTACTAAGTGGTTTGATGCCATGCATACAGTTAAATTCGACGGGAATACTTCTGCCTTCTTAGTATTCAATCAAATTATCACCAAGTTCGGTATCCTGAGTGAGATTGTCACTAATAATGGCAGTCACTTTCAGAATGAAATGATGGAATATTTAGCATCCAAGTTGGGGTTTACGCATGGTCATTCTTCCCCTTACTACCCCTAAACAAATGGATAGGTAGAGGTCGTCAACAAGTCTCTCAAGACCATTTTGCAGAAAACTGTGAGCCAGAACAAATCTAACTGACATATTATGCTATATCCCGCACTTTGGGCATACCGAACCTCGGTCAAGACTGGCACTAGATTTTCTCCTTTCCAGTTAGTACATGGTGTGGAGTCGATTTTACCTATTGAATGTGAAATCCCTTCTCTTATATTGGCAGTCACGCTCCTCCCTAACACTTTCGATCTCAAGTGATGCCTCATACACCTAGAGAGACTTGAAGATCGGCATCGAGACGCCTCTATGACTATCGAGATGAATAAAAGACGTTTTAAGGTCCAATATGATAATTATTTATGTCCTCAGTTGTACGATGAGGGTGACTTTGTCCTTTTATATGATCAAGCAAAAGAACCGCTAGGGGCAGGCAAGTTCAAACGCATGTGGCACGATCCCTATATCGTGCGACGTGTCTTAGAAAATGGATCTTGTGAGTTAGAATATTATGAATGGAACATGTTGGTTGAGCCCAGAAATGGGCTCTACTTGAAAATATATTACGCTTGAGCCCCAAGCTTGGGTGTAACTCTTTGTATACTAATGTAATTTAGTGTATATATCTTTTCCCTTTATTTTTTATCTTCAGCATGCTTATCGAGTTTTCCCTTGGTTGGCATATGTCAATGGAGTCTTCGGTCTACTTAGGATCCGCAGACAGAGCCAGTCATCATACACAGAACTTGGCTTTTTCCGCTTGGGTTTTTTACTCACCCGAGGGTCTACTAGTGTCTTCAGGTGGTGTATGCCTAGGGCCATCCATGAATAATGTGGTTGGATATAGCGTCGTTATAGAAATTTTGTGCGATGTTATTTTACATGGTATTCTCTCTTTGGAGGTTCACCTGGATTCCCAATTAGTAGTATGTCAGTTGAACAACAATTACCATGTGCGCGATCCTACATTACTCCGACGATTCCTACGGGTACACCTTTTAGAGAGACAGTTTGATTTTATTACTTATCATCACATACCTAGGATTTCTAATTATGTATCTGATGCTTATGCTAATTTCGTTTTAGATTGGAATTTGTCACACAACTAAAGCAAATAAAAGAATCTCATCAATGTACACATTGTAACATAAGTAAATCCAAAGAGCCCTATTTTATATATATTTCAAAAAATATGATGTTTATAGTACAAAATTGGGGCCAACACCCTCAATACACATATACAGTCGATAATACAAAATCCATGACATCTACGCCTGTGGTGTTGGATGTGTTTCATGATAACAAGCTACATCATTTGTGAGACGCCGAAAGAGTTGCACCCAAGCTCTGATCACACCAACCACCTGTCGTTGCATGGAATCTGACAGATCCTCTACTTGAACCATCAGAATCCTATGTGTCAAACGAGACAGGTTGCCCTGCATGTTTTGAGGGATTCTCTCTACTTCTCTTCCCACCACCTCATCTCCTCGGTGCCCCTGACAATGTCGTGGAAGCTTGTCTAGCCATCAAGGACCTACATCTACATCACACAAGTGTTTAGTTAGTACTTAAAGACCATCCAAAAATATTTTTGTTTTACTATACAAAAATACAAAAAAATGAAATATTTAAAAATTTTGACATACCTTTGTCCCCGTAGGCGGTCCCTGGTGGCAATGGCATGTCAGGGCCCCCTCTGAAGTCAATCCTTGCATAGGGGTAGTCATCTAGAAAAATGAACTATTGTCTCCACCAGTAAAAGAAATCATCGTTGTAGGATGTTGGAACCCTACCTCCCCTTGTCGTCTCATTACCTCGGTCCATTGTGCCATGGCTAGATCGTGAGGTCCTCGAGGTATGATCTCAACTCTAGGTCCCAAACCTAGAACCCACTCAAAGAAAAAGCTACATAAGATGGATGCAAGCCCGAAGTTCCTCTTGTCACCATGTTTTCATTATGTCAACTGGATTTTCATATTAGCCAGTAGCAAGGTGCACCAATCGTACACTGTGGGTCTCAAGCACTCTACAAAATAGAACATGAGTGACCTCGATGCCTGGTGCAACAAAGCCAACCCTGTGATTCGGGTCAAAATGAGGACAACAATCTTGAGGTTGAGATTATTTATCGCTTGGATGGGGAATTGGCTCCCAACCTTCTCGATCCCTGCTATACAGTGAGCATCTATGTACTCTTCTATCTTCATGTCCCTCCTCATTCCCGAGCTTTGAGTTTCACCACCTCACCCCGATGTGACAACCCATTCAAGAAATATATATCCTCGACTTCAATCCTTAATGGTTTCCCATCAAGGTTGAAGCTCTCACTGTCTAGATCCCAATAATTCACGAGAAACTGTAGCAACCTCACTTGGGCCCTCATCCCTTTGAGTGCCCAAAATTTTTACAACCTGCATATTTTCAAGGCCATTTGGGCCCCTAGATATCTTTCCAACATCTACCTCCTCATGTTCCCTTTCCCTCCATTCTAGCACCATCCTGCTAGAGAAACATCAATTTTTGAGTTAGCAACCATAAAACACCTTGTTTACAGACTTGTTCGCGGGCTACAACATTTACAGTCATGTATAGGGCTGAGTACACACAGTCTGTATTTTACACAGTCGTGTATAACCTCACATATAAGCGACCCGATGAGTGGTAGCCCACGTACACCTAAATACTTAATTTTCATCTTAAATAACTCAACTTTTGAAACCTAAATAAAAATTGTAATCCACTAGAAAGGAAGAGGAGGGGAAGAGGAATTACCTGGTCCAGATGGTCTCTGATTCTGTCACTCGACGCTTCCGCAATCACAAGTTGAAGATCGGAGGTAATTTGGTCCAAATTTCACTATTTGGGTAAAAAGGTCAAATGACATAGTAAAATTTGGTTTTTGTTACTATTTATAGCAGTTTTTACCCACTTCACATAGTTTCAGATTGTATTTTCGCCTAATGGAATAATACAACAGTGGATTGAGTTCTTTTTTGTAATTTTCGCCAGGGATTCTTGCGGTTTTTAGCGTTATGTTGATCGTTCGTAACTACATACAGGTATTTTTACTACCCAACATATAGGATGGGTATCCATTCCATCATGCGCTCTTACATTGTCCTATAAATGTCACTCATATGCCTTAGGTACGAACCCATTTTTTAGCGACACAGAACCCTCCATCTGCTACAAGACGTGTCGTTATCAAATGGTAGAGACTTACCAAACATGGGTACCCTAGTTAGATCCTCTGCTCCATTTGGTGCCCATGCAAATTTTTTTTCCATAGGACCGGAAGTCCCTTATATCTAAAACATGACTTTATGCTAAGCCTCATTTCTCACTCATAAACACGCTGACCTATACTTAGAGGACTCCCAAGCGAGTTTTATTTAAGCTCTTTTCTGACTCGTTTTCAAAAAGTGAAAATATTGTCAAGTGAACTTGTCTCTTTCACACTCGTAAATTGGATTTGAAAGGATGTCTATTTGGTATAAGTTTATCCCTTTTTCACACCAAGTAGATTAAGATTACGAAAAATGACATTTTTTGGCATTAAGTTGTGATTGCATCTCATTCCCTGTTAAGCCCTAATATTGGCTCATTACCCCTTAATTGGGGCATATTGTATTAGCAATGTTATTTTATTTATGTCAGATTTAGGCCATTAGTTGTAATTATACCTTCTAGTCTCATATACATACCAAGGAAACATTTTCATTTTGAATCATCTTGTACTTCAACATTTAAAGTGGGGGAAAAGGAGGTTGCCCCCTCGAAGAGGCTTATTATCTGAAATTATCTCTTTTTCAAGGTGTTGAGTACTTTTTCTGAGGTTTTTCTATGCTATATTGATATTTGGTTCTTAACATATGGTATCAGACCTCAAGGTCTTGGGGTTTCGTAGCTACATCTGAGACACCTTGTAATTTTCACTATAACTTTTTTTCTACAATGTTTCAAAAGGAACGTCTTGGAGGATATTTAGTAGATGGATCAAGGTACGTTGGGTTCAAATTTCATCTCCTGAGGCCTTATACTTTCAGACATACAACCTATACAAGATAGTGTTCTGGAATCATCCTGAACTGATTCATTGTGGAATTGTCTCTATAAAACATTTTTTGTAACGTTTCAGACCCTAAAATCTGTAGGCTATTCACAGAAATTAGTAAGGTATGTGTGGTAAAAAGTTCAGCTTATGGGTCATCTTAAATTTGTAGATACACCCTGTGTAAGATAGGGTATCTGACTAGTCCTATTGACTAGTCTCAAGAAGGTGTTTCAGGTAAAACAATCATAACTTTTTCCTAGAGTATCCAAATTTAGTGGGACTAGTTTCATTGGATCGTGGACAGTCTGTAGTATTTCTGGTACGAGTTTCATAATTTTATATCAATTATTTTGTGCGGGGAACGCTATACAAGTGAGATCTCTTGGAAAGGCCAAAAATCGGCAAGTTGTGGGGAAGTTACCATAAATTCCACTTGGCACATCCAATTTTGATCAGACCTGTGGCATTGCAAAGAATAAATATCAAAGAACTACATAAAAAGAAATTTCATACCCAAAAGGGCAGAAACTTGGGAGATACAATAGAAGAAAGATTGTCTAGCAGAACCACCTCAAAATCAAGGTTCAAAAGTGATACTTGGCCAACATGCCACCTAAAAAGGGAACTTCTACACCAAATAAGCCTCCAGACAATCCTACTTGGACTCTTGATGAAGGTGAAGAAATGCGTAGGGACATAAATGATTTACAAAAGCAGATAGTAACAAAAGATGAACTACAAGAGCTGGAAGCTAAGTTGGAGGCAAAGATGGATGGTTTAAAAGAGGAGATCATGGAAGTATTGAAAAATTTTGTAACAGAGAAGACACCTGAAAGTGAAAATGCATCCCATGAAATTTATGATGAGGACACAAGGAAGG
>ML782213.1:570634-583079 GCA_009831015.1 Picea engelmannii | reverse complement strand
ATAAAGAATGCTAAGATACAAATCATACAAAGCAAGCTAACCACGTTTTACTTCTTATGTGTGCAGGGCATCAAAAGACTAGAGCATTACATCACATCACCACATTTAAGAGATCATCATCAACACATCATTATCATCATGAGAAAGATCAAAAACAACTTAAGAAGATTTTGAACACTTTAGCACGAATGTTGTTAAGATTATCAAAGATGATCCACACTCTTAATTATTAAACCCCCAAGTACTCTATTAGGTTTGGTCTAGGGTTTAATTATTAGGCTTTTCTTAAGATATATCAAGGTTTTAATTAGCTTTCACAAAAGCCTCCTCCTCCTATTTCCAAATAACTACTGGACGCTCAAGATAGTATGGCAACGAGGCCAACCCTAGTAGAACTAGTCAGCCCAAAACAAGAGTACTTCCCGGAGAGGACACAAACCCGGTGCGCCACGGGGCAGTCCCCTGCCACTACCCTCCGTTTTTTTCCTCAAGCCCTGTTTTAGATGGTGAATATGGTGGTCTAAGGTACCCTAAATAGTCTATTAAGTATATAAGTTGATTAGGTAGACTTTTAGGTGATTATTAGAGTGTTTAGAAGATTTTAAGACACTTTTTAGGTGCAATTTAGTGATATGGCCGAAACTTAAATTAGCTTTTAGTGTGTTGTCTTGAGCTTAAGCAATTGAGTTCATGAACACATGAAAAACATATAAGATGGCTGTGTTGCCGTCCTAATACACACTTGCTAACGTGAGCTAAGTCCTACTCACTTAGTGTGTCCTTGGAGGCACAATGACTAGGTTCTCAGTCCACACTGTCACCTTGACTGGAACCTCTTCCTTCTAGGCTTACTCCTAGGGAAGCCAAGGGGGGTAGTCCCTAGTTACTAGATTGATTTTAGTGTTTAAGGTTCTAAGAGTTAGTTTTAATTTGTTAAAGGCTAAAGGGAAAACTAGCCTAAGATGCTAAGGTAGCAAGTGCAAAGTGCAAGTCTAATCTAAATGTCAATCAGCCCTTTCCCTAAGTCAACTAAGACTAGTGCCTAAGGTTGGGCAATGGGGTCAACTAAGTTTGAGGGTGTTTTATTACAAAGTGTTTACAAATGAAATAAGTTAAACTACCCACAACTTAAAGATTACAATCAATCACAAAATAATAACGATAATACAATGATTACACAATATACAAGTGAATACAAAGATACAAGGAAATGTAAGTGAGATCAACACATGAGCCAAGCATGCCCCAATAGAACTTACTCTATTGGACCGCTTTCACTGGCAACCACAAAAAGCACTTAAGACTCAAAGAAGGTGATGCCTCCCCAAGTGGGATACTCAATCCCTTCTTGAATCACACCATAAAACAAATGAACCAAAAGATATACAATGATTAACTCATATGCTCATAAAAAACATGAGAGACATAAACCATATAGTTGCAATGTGAAATTAAAAGCATGAATCCATCATCAATGTGTGTCCTAAGCATACATCTAAGTCCCCCAAACACACAAAGATTATCTATGCAACTAGATGTTTAAGGAGTTGTTTAAAAGTTAGATAAATTTTATTTCCCTCCCCCTAAACTATGTGTGTGCTTTGAACTTCCTCCTCCCTTGGCCAAATGACTGCTGGGTGCTCAAGATAGTAAGGCAACAAGGCCCACCCTAGCTTCCCAGGTCAACCCTGACAGTAAGAGTTCTCCCAGAAAGGATCCCCTTAAGGATCACGGGACGGTCCCCCGCCACTTCCCCCTGGGTATTCCTCAAACCCGTTTTAGATGGTGGAGATGGATGAATAAAGCTCCTAAAGTTGTCTATAATGTTATTATGACCCTCGGGTGGGTCTTTAGGTGTGTTGGGTTGCTTTTAGGAGTGTTTTAGGCACTTTAAATTTTACTTTTTAGCACATGGCCGAATTGAAAATGATGGTGAATGTGTGTTTGCAAGATGTAAATCAAACACCCATTAACATATCAAAACATAGAGGAAAAGTAGCAAGAGATGTACCATTCATTCATTAACCATTCCACATGTAGATTGAAAGTTAAAGGTGAAAGAAAATGTGCTTGAAAGATGTAAAGCTATGAATGTAAATGCTTAGCCCATAAAATGTAATATGAATGAAAAGAACATTAAGCAAAGATAATCATCATAGCATCACATCACCATTTAACTTGCAATATAAAAGGGCAAGAACAACTTGCCTTATGAAAATAAGAAAGAAACTTCAAGATTTAAGATTGCTCATCCATATATGTGTTAACCATTAAATGAAAGATGTGCTTGAAAAATAAGGACTTAACAAGATAATGAATGAAATCTTAAACCATGACTTAGATCACATATGCTTAAAATGTAAAAGGCAAAATGATCTATGAAAACTAATAGATTTGGCACTTAAGAGATATCCTAAACCATTAAACCATTTAGCAATATGAGCATAACCATATGAAGTAAAATAACTTGAAAAAAGGAAACTTAGATGTGATGACTATCTAGAATATTTTAACCATTAAGAATGTAGACCATCAAAAGTAAGTTTTCTCTTAGGCCTAGCGATTTTGGGGATTACTCTCCCAAGGTGAAAGCACATTAGCTTATTAAGATAATAAAAACTTAAAAAAGGGAACCACTTACAATGGCCAAGGTGGAGGCAAGCCTACCATTGCTGGCCAAAGAGGGTTGTTTAAACTAATAACAAATTATTTGCAAGAAAAGAAAAGGCCACACTATCTTGCCTTATTGACAAGAGGGGCCAACAAATAAAAAATAAAGAATGAACTTGCAAAAATTAAACTAACCTAGCCCAACGATATTGGGGATTTCTCTCCCAAGGTGTAGGCACTTATTATGTTAGCTTATGATTTATACATAAAGAATCAATGAAATAGAAGCATAAAACTTAGATTTACAAAAGAAAAATAAGAGAAATAGTTACCAAACCAAGGTGGGTTCTTGGGGAAGTCTTGTAGATGGATTTGGACAGCGTTTCCCCTTATAACTGGTAAGAACCTGCAAAAAACAGCAAGCAAAAGCTTGCTGGAAATGCTGCAAAACACACACAAGATGTCAAAAAATTTTCTGTTTTTACACAGAAAATTTCTTACATAAAATCTCCAAATTAAAGTAGATGTTTTAGTGACCTATCTAAGACAAGTTAGCTACAGAAAATGGTATGAAATGACAGCAATATATCAGATCCAAATCAAAAAGGAAAGAGTTTGTGCAAGCTTTGGCTGGAAACTGCTCTAAAGTCTCTTCCAACCAACCCTTGTGAGAAAAATCTGCACACTAAAACAAGATGTGAGTTCAAAACAACATAGTATGATGATATAGAATAGAAAAATGAACTAATTCACAATACTAGCTAACCAACATACATAGATCAGAAACACTAATGTCTAATGATCTACCCAAACAAACTAATTTGCTCAAGATACTAGCTAGAAACCCACAAAATGTAAAGGAACCAAGTCACCTCATATGCAATGGACAAACATGACTAGTCTATATTGGTCCAAAATCCTCCAAATCTTTTTCTTATTGAATCCAAAATGTGAGAACCTTGAAGCAACTAATTGCTCCAATGATCTCAAGAGAAATGAGTGAGTGGGAGATGGCAAGAGCAAGAAAGATGAGGCAAAAATTCTATAGCATAACTTTAGCTCAAAGAATGGTGAGAAAAATAGGTGAGGAGGGGTTCTACTTATACCTCAAGAGGCAAAGTGAAGGCACTTGGATGAAGTCCAAGTGTCAAATCTCAAGCAAGAGCACCAATCTCAAGAAGAGGGGCGCCCAAGCTAGGGTTTTGTTCATAGATTGGTGAGGTGTAAGGTTGTGGGCCACCTAGGGATTAGTTCTTAGGTTAGGGAGGGCGCACTAGGTAAGAGAGAGGGGCCCACTTGATGGTTTGGGTGAGTTTTCAAGGTTTGAGTGAAGGAGGGAGTGTGTTTCTTCCATGGGGGCGCAAGCTAGGAAGAGGGCGTGAGGTTTAGAGAGAGTTAGAGTGTGAGGGGGTTAGGGTTTTGGTGTGGTAAGGGTCTATGAGGGGCGCACCTCACCTAAGAGGGGCCCACTCCAAGTATTAAGTGTTAATTCGAAGGTTTGGACTCTGGAGTGAGGGGGGACGTTTTTCCCCCTAGGGCGTGAGCTAAAGAGGTGAGGGGGTAAGGTAAAGGGGTGTTTTAAGTTGTAAAGTTGTTTGGTTGGGTTTGGGTAGGTTAGGAGGGTCTAACTTGCTCTTTACCACCTTCACACTTACTCAATAACTCAAAAATTACAATAGTTTGACATTTTGGTAATGTCACCTTAGCAATTAAAATTGTTGTTTTGACTGACTCTGACTCTGAGTGGACAAAGGCATAGCAAACTTCGTCCGACTGAGATGAAACTTGGTCTATGGGTGTGGGGGGTGCTATTCCATTTCTTTTGAGCACAAATACCCCTATCAAAAGCCCAAAGACCCAATTTTTACAATATTAGCTCAAAAAACATTTAATTAATTAAATTATTAAAAAATTAATTAATTAAAAAAAACCTATCTAGACTCGACGAAATTTCGCGAAACTTTCTACACTGTCTGGCATGGTCATTTACAAAATTCCTAAACAATATCTACCAAAGGATGAGACCATTAGAACGCCGTTCACCACTTTGGAGGAATTATTGCATGTGTGGAGGGAAAAACTCATGGGAAGTCAGCCGGGCTAAAAGGCCCAGTTGACAACCTGAGGATAAAAAACCCTCAGTGAAAGGAACTCTCCAAATGAAAACATCCCAAGGTACTTGACCTAACTATGATCCATGCAGACTTATTACATTATCAACCCACGCAGGGGTGCGGAAATTTTGTTTACAAAATTTGTGCTGGAGAATCAAATGCCCAAGTAGAACCAACACTGTCTTCAACATATTCGCATCTGGTGATGCATATCATCATGGCACATGAGTTGACCCCCTAGCTGAATAGGCGGTCAACAGGCTGAAAAGTAAAGACTGTCACATGCACAATAAGAGCTTACTATGAAACAAGAGCATTAGGGCAAGAACAACTTGCCTTCAAGATGTAGAAATAAAATTTAATTTGTGTTTTCCTACTTAACATTTCAACACATTTCAAGCCCAAGAAAATGGATTTCAATAGATATAGACAAATGACTAATGAACCAATTACTTGCTAAGCACTTTAGATATTTTAAGCATTAAGATCTAAACCATGTGCATAGAGGAAGATAAGAAGCTTGAAATGAAACTAAGCAAGATCTAGTTAGATTACTTAAGTGTTTTGCCCAATAGGCTTAAGATTAAGATATAGATCTAAAACATAAGCAATTATATCATTTAACCATAGATCACATCACATCATATCATATCATCAAGAATTAACACTTAGCCTAACCTGTTGGGGTATTCCTCTCCCAACTAGGTAGGTGTTATTATGGTTTTGCTTAGTTAGGTTAAGTTTTCTTTAAGGTTTAGTGATTAGGGAAAACAGGTAGATGAGAAAGAGAGAGAGAAACTAAGCAAGTAAACTATCAAGCAAGCAAACAAGAAAAAACAAACCTACCCCACGTCTTAGGTTGAGAAGGTGCCCCCCACCTTCTAAACCTCACGTCCTAGCTAGAAGGAAAAACAAAAATGCTAAGAAATGAAACCCTAGCTAGATCTATGCTACCCAACAAGTTCACACAAAGAGGTAGGCCGTACCACTCCTTGCTCTATAGGTGTGAACCACTAATAAGAAAAGAAAGAGGCAAAAACGTGCCAAAAATGAAGAAAATTACAAGGTAGGGTTGAGAGATAGCTACCAAATCCCCAAGAGGGCCTTCTAGTGTTGTGTGCTTCTCCTTTGGGCAGCCAAAAGCCTCTCAACCAGATCTGATATACCTACAAAATCAGCAAGCTTTGCTTGCTAGAATGGCTACACACAACCCAAAAAAGTTAAGGAAAACCCTTGCCTTTTAGGGCGAGAACTTTCCACAAGAAAAAGGAGATTGTATTTGATGAAATTGACCTACTTAAACAATCATATGCTAGCTGAAAATGGAATGGGTGAAAATCAATGGTAGAGGAAGAGTAATAGGGTTAGAGAAATGGAGTATGTGAGAGCTTCAAGTGACCCTTCTCCTTGAAGGAGTTCCCAATGAAACCCTAGAAGTAAACCTACAAGATTTCTCCAAGTAATATGCATACAATAGACAATATGTTGATGTATTGAAACAAAATGACACTTTTATTTTATTTAACACATCAAGTTAGATAAACCCAATAAGTGTACACCTTAGTAGCTCTACTTAGATAACACTTTACCTAAGATCTAGTGTTGCAATCATCTAAAGAAATCATCACAATGTTACCTCCCATGCATAAGAAAAAGAAGCATACGCCGTAGTCTTCTTGTTATCCTCCAAAGTTTCCCCTTTATTGATATTACTCAAGAAAAATGGTTTTGGAGAGAAAATACTCCAAAACCCTAGAGCATAGAATGGAAATGAAATGAAATGAATGACTAGAGAGAGAGAGAGAGAGTTGGAAATCAAGTAGCATAAAAATAGCTCAAGATATGGTGAGTTGGGAGTGAGAAATGAGATCTATTTATACTTGGAGAGGAAAACATACCTCTCTTGGATCTAAGCCAAGTGTCCACCGCCAAGCAAATGAGTAGATCTCAAGGCTAGGGATAACTAGGAGATCATGTCTCGAGGCCCACAGGTCCTAGACATGGAGTACCGAGAGCAGGATTGAACTGAGCATTGCCCTGGAGGGCCCACCTTTTCTTCTTCCATCATCCTTATCTTGTCAGCGACAGTAGCATCCATCACCATTGGCTTGGTCCTGTATCAGAAAGAGTTCTTGCTGCATGAGGTAATTGGTCTAGGTATCATGGTATGTGTCACCTTTGATCATTAAAACCTTTAAATATATGCATCTGATTCCTTTTATTTCTAACAACTGCTTGGATCTTACATTTGCCCACTTGACCATGTTTGGGGGGATTCACAGGGTGTCCTAGCAAGCCTTTGTCCATAGGTTTTGGTTTGCCACTTGGGGGACTTTTGAAAATCCATCGTCTGCTCCCATCATAACACCACTATTTCATCTTATTTCCCGCTCACTTGTCCCACTCCCCTTGTCCGGGGATTGGGTTGACCTTTCTTCAGGATTGCACCTTGTCTTGTGGGAAGAAGGGGCTAAAGGCCTAGAAGGTAAAAGCAAGCTGGTAAGAGATAAAAGCCTAAAATAAAACCTCAATATGCTTCGTCCAGGGATCCCCGAGAAAGCAACAAAAGGCTTCTCAGCAAAAAAAAACTAGAGGGATCCGGAAGAAAATAATAAAACGAGAGCTAGGCAAAAAATAGGGGGTCTCATCACGAGCTAGCCTATTAGGTCCATGGGTACCTAGCAGTATGACATTGCCACCAGCTGGTTACCACGCCAGGGCAGTGTCCCTTGGTTGCATGGCCAAGGGAAAGGGGGTCTCATCACTAGCCAACCTTTCATTTCTGTGAAAGTACTTGTGGGTAATGCTGCCACCACTGGTCACCACGCCAGGGCAGTGTCCCATGATTAGCTCTTGAACAAAAAAGAAAAGAAAAAGAAAAGCAATAAAAGAATAAAAAGAATTAAGGCAAGAATGGGCTTGGAAAGAATGCATCCATGACAGGTACAACTCACCTTCTACAAAGGCATCCACAGACAACACATTCCATCCTTGGACCTCACTGCACCCACATGTTTGGACATCCCCTAACCACATCACCCACTCACATGGTTTTGATGAGGTTTTCTTCCGACAACTCACCTTTTCCGATGGACACTAGCCCAATAGAATGTCTTGTCTTTTCCTCCAGATTTGTATAGCAGGCTTGTGTAATTTCTTTGAGCTATTGACAGATGTATTAGGGATTTTATGCATATGTTTAATAATATTAATGATGAGATGTGATTGACATTGCTATGATCCCTGTGACTAATGAGCCCATGGAGGGTGTAGCCTTTGATATAAAGGACCATGCCCGATGGAAAGGTACCATATGGACCGATACACATGGGGAGATGATCAGTTCGGACCTCCATGGGGCTGAAGAGCCCACTAGATGGATGTTGAGACCCCATCAGGGGGCAGAGACAGGGCAGAGGATGATCAGAGAAATTGCACTAGAGAAGAATAGAACGCTCCACCAGAGGTACCCCGACATTGCTTGGCCTAAGGGGATTGACCCACTTTCAGAGGGACGTTGGCTCTAGATGGCCCAGGACGTCACCAGGAGGCTTTTGACTTCATCATGAGCATGTTGGCAGATGGATAGGATAGTTGGCATGTGTGGTAGCTTGGAGGAGCCCAATGAGGGCTAACGTCTTGCTTCAGGAGGCTACATTTTCCCTAATGTTTTAACTTGACAATTTAATGTAAAACAATATGATTTTATATTTTGGCCTTGTGGGCCTTTCACCTGACCTAAAATGTAAAATTAGGTCAAGGTTTTGTATAAATGATGGATTTTGACTCTCATTTTATCATCATCACTCATTCACTCCATAAGGAGGTCTGAAACTTGTGCCCTATTTTGGGTATTTGGCTGATTTAAGTGAGGCGCACTTGTTGAAGGAAGACTTTTTGGCATTCTATGGTGTTTCTCTTGAAGGAAGGTGTTACAACTAGGGTTTGCATGGTTATTTCTTGATGAATTGTAAGTATTTTTCTGCAAAACTTCTTATATGAATGGTTGTAGTCTTATTTTCTTGCATATATTTATAATTTGTTGAATCAAAACCCTAGATGACAAGCACACAAGTAGGTCCTTGTATCATGTCCCCTGATAGAGAAGCTTTCAACCATTGAAGAAGAAGAAGAGAACCTAGCCGTAGCTACACTCCTTTTTCTTCCTCTCCTTTGCTAGTCGTACCATTTTGAATTCAAGAGGAAGAAGACATCCCAGGCCTAGGTTATCTACAGTTAGGGCCGTTTTTCTTTTAGGGTTTGATGAAAGAGCCTTGTTGTACCAACACTCTCCCTCATTAAACCTTATTGTCTTGATTTTGTGCTTCATCTGAGCTAGCCGTTTTGCCAAATTTACCTAAGGAAGGAGGAGAGAGCACGAGGCCTTGCTATAGCAACACTAGAGTGAGCCTCTCTCCCCTAGGGTTTTGTTTCTGAGGCCCTGCCATAACAACACTTCAGAACTCTTCCCTCTAGTCCTTAGCCTTCCTCCTTCAACTCTTGCCTCCTTCATTTTTTACTCCATTTTACCCTAAGGCAGTGATCTAAAGTCCTCCAACGTTGAAGTGAAGTTGATCAAACCACTCTCTAAATTCTTTGAAATTCAAACCCTAACCTACTAACCCTAAGTTGCTGACGTCATCATTGGATATTTCATCTTTAATGCAACAACGTTTTACTTTATGAGCAATTGGATGGTGGTTTAAAGAATTTATTAAATGAAGTGTTGATTGGTTACATTGAATACCACATCATTCCAATATTTATTGGTGAAGTGTCATATTCTTTTCATTTGCTATTGATAAACATTGACTTTGTCAACATTTATTGTTAATTGCTTATACATATCAGATAGTCTTATGAAGTACTAACCCATGGAAATATAGCTTGCATATATCTGTTTGTTGTTGTCTTGTTCCAGACATGTGTTCTTCATTAGGGATTTACTTTATTATTGGTTGTTTAGTCGAGACTTTCTGTTTGGGTGGTGATTTGTGAAGGGGGGAAAACCTTATCTTGGTCTTTTTAGCCTTTAGCCTCTTCAAAACCACAGGTCACCGGGGACGTCTCCCCTGGGCCTAACCTCCCTAAGGAGAAAGAACCTCCCCATCGTGGTGACATTGGGTGGGCTAGGTTCTTGTTACGCCAGTTTGGCCTTCAGTCTTATATCATTTTTCCCAGCTACAAACTGTGCGATAACAAGGCCCACAGGTCCTTGACATGGAGTACTGAGAGCCAAATCGACTTGAGCATTTCCCTGGAGGGCCCATCTTTCCTTCCATTTAGTGCCTCCACTTTGTTAGTAGCAGCAACATCCATCACCTCGGCTTGGTCCTGTAGCAGAGATGGATCTTTCTCCATGAGTTAATGAGTCTGGGTATCATGGTATGTGTCACTCTGATCCTCAAAACCTTTGAGTATGTGCATTTAGTTCTTTTTGTTTCTAATGGTTTCTTGGATCTTATACCTATCCACTTGACCATGACTGAGGGGAATGACAGGATTCCCTAGTAAGCCTCTGCCCATAGGTTTTGAGTTTCCACTGGGGGGATCCATGAAAAGTCATCGTCCACTCCCACCTTAATTACCACTTTCCATCTTGCTCCGTGCTCATCCATCCCATTACATTGGTCCGGGCATTGGGTTGGCCAATAATTTAAGGGTTGCACCTTGCCTTGTGGGAAGAAGGGGCTAAAGGCCCATAAGGTAAAAGCAAGCTGGCCAAAGACAAAAGCCTAAAAATTAAACTTCGAGATGCTTCGCCCAAGGATCCCCAAGAAAGTAGTAAAAATCTTCTCAGCAAGAAACAAGAGGGACCCATAAAATAATAAAACAAGGCCAAGTTAGAGGATGGGGGGTCTCATCATGAGCCAACCTATTAGGTCCATGGGCATCTAGCGGTATGACACTACTAGAAGTTGGTTACCATGCTAGGCTAGTGACTCTTGGTTGCATGGCCAAGAGAAAGGGGGTTTCATCTCGAGCCAGCCTTCTCATTTATGTGAAAGTGCATATGGGTAACATTGCCACCACTGGTCACCACGCTAGGGCAGTGTCCCCCGATTAGATTCTTGAAAGAAAAAGAAATAAAGAAATAAGAATAAAAGGCATGAATGGGCTTGGAAACATTTGCATGCAGGATAGGTGCAACTCATCTTGTACAAAGGCTCCCACAGGTAAGCCTTGCATTTCTCTGCTATCACTGCAACCCTTGCCAGGACATCCCTTATCCACCTCACCTATTAACATGGCTTGGATTTGATCTCTTTTGGAAACATCCCTTTTCCAGTGGACACTAGCACAATGGGACGCCCTGTCACTTCCTGCAAACTTGCCTTGTAGGTTTGTATAATGTCTTTGAGCACTTGACTGGGTAAAAGGGGTTTTATGCACATGTTTAATAAAATTAATGATTGGATGTGATTGACATTGCTATGATCCATGTGACTTATAAGCCCATGGAGGGCATATCTGTTGATGTGCAGGATCATACTCGATGGACAGGAACACATGGGGAGATGATTAGTTTGGAGCTCCATGGGGCTGAAGAGCCCACCAGATGGATGCTGAGACCCCAGTAGGGGGCAGAGACAGGACAAAGGGGTTTGCATCGGAGAAGAGGAGGACGTTCCACAGAGGCACCCTAGCAGAGCCTCACTTAGGGGGTTGTTCCCTATCCACTGAAACGTTGGCCTTGGAAGGCCCATGACGTCACCCAGGATGCCCATGACATCATCCAACATTGTTTACATTTTAGGGAGGCAGTTATGGCAGTGTGGCACATGTGGCAGCTTGGAGAGGGCCAAGGAGGGCTAACGTTTTGCTCCAGGAGGCCAATGCTGCCCTAAAAAGGGCTAACGTCACCCTAGAAAGGGCATGACGTATTACTTTTGCTTGATTAGGGTTTCATTTATGACATTTAATGTAAAAACAATATTATTATGTATTTTGGCCTTGTCGACCTTTTGGTGACTGTTATCCCCGTTTTCTAGGGATAACTAGGAGATCATGTCTCGAGGCCCACGGGTCCTAGACATGGAGTACCGAGAGCAGGATTGACCTGAGCATGGCCCTGGAGGGCCCATATTTCTTCTTCTTCGCCAGACTTGTCCTATTAGCAGCAACAACTTCCATCACCATCGGCTTGGACTTGCATTAGAGAAGACTCTTGCTCCATGAGGTAATTGGTCCAAGGTATCATGGTATGTGTCATGCTTGATCATTATAACTTTCTTATACATGCATCAGGTTCCTTACATTTCTGATGACTGCTTGGATCTTACACTAATCCACTTGACCATGGTTGGGGGGATTAACGGGGTGACCTAGCAAGCTTGTATTCATGGGTTTTGGTTAACCACCAGGGGGGATTTGCAGAGCCATCGTCCATTCCCACCATTCTGTCATTTTACATCTTATCTCCCATTCATCCATCCCATTACCCTAGTCCGGCCATTAGGATGAACTTTTGATGGTTACACTTTGTCCTGTGGGAAGAAGGGGCTAAAGGCCCAGGGGGTAAAAGCAGCTGGTAAAAGATAAAAGCCATAGGAAATGAAACATAGAGATGCTTCGCCTAGGGATCCCCGAGAAGGCAATAAAAGGCCTCTCGATAAGAAACAAAAGGGACCCTAAGAAAAATAATAAAACAAGACCTAACCAAGAGGATGGGAGGTCTCATCACGAGCCAGCCCATTATGTTCATAGGTATCTAGCAGTAT
>ML782213.1:557056-568624 GCA_009831015.1 Picea engelmannii | reverse complement strand
GGTTTTGATTCTAGGGCCCTGCCATTGCAGCACCATAGAACCTAACTCTCTAGTCTTTAGATTTTGATCCTCCCGAGATCTTGCCCTTACTTTTGACTCCATAATACCCTAAGGCACTGGTTTTTCTCTCCAATGTTGAGCTTATTCATCTTTTAAACTCTCAAATTTGAAACCCTAACTAACCCTAACGTCTACTAACCTAGAAATTGATGATGACGTCATGCCTTATTTGAGCTTTTGGTTGATAGAAAATATTGTGGCTTGGTCATCTAATGATAGACATTGATATATAGGTAAATTTCATTGGCTTATTTGCAAAACGTTGACCTCTTTGTCTATTATACTAACCCTAAAAGAAGCCTGACGTCACTTCTAGCATGTTGACGCAGCTACCTTTATATATGAGCATTTGATTATATTTAATGCATTGATTTAATTCAAGGATTGATTATTTCCATTGGATGCTATATCGTTGAGTGTTTATTGACAAGTAATATTATATGCCATTGTCATTATTGCAAAAATTGACTTCGTCAATATTTACTGCTGATTATGCTCATGTACCTTAAATATAGATAGTCATTGATCTATGAAGAACTAACCACTACTGCATGTATTAGTTTCATTGTTGCCTTGTCTCGCAAGCAGGTGCCTCTTCTGTGGTTTTCTTCATTTGACTATCTTCTTGGCGATAATCTGTGAAGGGGAAACTAACCTTAAGCCTTTGAGCCTTTTCCTTTCAAACCCCAGATTGCCAGGGACGTATCCCTTGGGCTTAGCCACCCTAAATAGAAAGAGCCCCCCATCGAGGTGACAGTGGGTGGGGAAGCTCCTGTTATGCCAGTTTGACCCTTACCCTTCAGCTACTTGACCTAAACTACAAATTGAGCGATAACAGTGACCTAAATTTTATTAAGGTCACTTTCTATTGTATAAGTAGAGAGCTAAAACTCTCATTTTGATCATCTTCTTTCACTCACACTTAGTGAGGTCTGAAATTTGCGCCCTACTTTAGGGTTTTTGGCTGAAAATTGATGCGCACTTGTTGAAGGAGGCTTGTTTTGGATATTTTTAGCATTTCTCTTGGTGGAAGGTTTACAACTAGGGTTTGGCTATATGAATTCTTGGTTAATGTAAGTGAATTTCTGCAACACTTCTTTATTGAATGGTTATGGTATTGTTTACTTGCATTTTGTTATTATAATTTGCCGGATTAAACCCTAGGGGACAAGCACATGTTTTTGTCCTTGTCTCATGTCCCTACTAAGTTAAGTTAAGAGCCATTTTGATTTGCTGAAGTTAGATAGAGCCTTTCCATAGCAACACTCTACCTCTACTCTTCTAGCCTTGCCGTTTTATCCTTGTCACTGAGCTAAGAAGGAGGAAAACACATCAAGGCCTGGGGTTTCTACACCTTGGTGAGCCGTTTTCCCCTAGGGTTTGATTGATGAAGCCTTGCCTTAGCAACACTTCATCTTCAAACTCTCTTGTCTTTAGCCCTACCAACTATTACTCAAACTAGTCGTTTTCATCTTGTCAATGAGCTAAAGAAGGAGGAGAAACCAGTAAGGCCTAGGGTTTCTACACCTTAGTGAGCCTTTCTCCCCTAGGGTTTCATTGTTGAGGCCTTGCTTAGCAACATTTCAACAATCTAACCGTCTTGTCTTTAGCCCTATCACTATCATCACGACCCTTCAACTTTTGCAGTGATTTTTGACTCCATTTGCCCTAATAACGCATTGATCTAAGACTTCCTGTGTTGAGTACCTTGATCACACACACATCCAATACTTTGAACAACTACTAATCCTTCTAACCCTAGCCTGGACTAATATTCACTAACCCTATTGCTGCTATTATCTACTTGTGTTATTCTTATACCTTGCAGCATTCATTTATCTTTAAAGCAATTGAATCATTGACTAAGGCGTTGCTTCTAGCACTGTTACATTGATGATAAATTGCCATTGTTTATTGTGAAGCTTCATTAGCATTTATTGAGAAGTGATATATTGTAATCATTGCTAGTTTACATCATCGATTTGCTTCATCAATATTGGCTATCAATTTCTTTATATCGTAAATCCTTGATTATATAAAGTACTAACCAAGAAAGTGATCTTGCGTATGCATAGTTTTCTTGTTTCTTTGTCTAGGGCAGGTACACTTTTTTGGTTTTTACTTATCTTTATTGGCTGATTAGCCGAGACTTTCTGATCGGTGGTGAATTGTGAGGGGGAATATCATACTTAGCCTTTTAAGCCTTTGCCTTCTCAAAACCCAAGTCACTGGGGACGTCTCCCCTAGGCCTACCACCCTAAACAGAAAGAGCTATCCTATTGAGGTGACAGTGGTAGGATAGTCTCAGTTTCCCCAGTTTGCCTTTCTTTCACCCGTCCATTATTCCAACTACAAACTGTGCGATAACAGTTCTGATACATTTCCATGAATGTACTCCTTTCTTCTAAAGAAGGTTGTTGCAAAGTCTCCTCCAAATGGCCTTATGTTGCTGCATATGAAGTAGTCCCGCAGAGAAAAGGCATCCTATGTTTCCAGAATTCGATTAGGGAAGAAAATATCAATCCTAGCAAGGAGATATGGTCACTCTCACAAGGATATGCGCCCTGATATATATTTCCTGTGCATGCTTCTTCTGCAAAACCACCCAGATAAGTCTACTTGTAGGTGATTATAATGTGCAACAACTCTTTCCAGCCTGATAGATCAGTCCTATAGTGACAAAATCAGCCCCTCAAAGGCATGAACAACAACATCAAAGGAAAGGGGTAGATCTGTGGGTGACAACCTCTTGTATTTGACCCTTCCAACAGTGCCCAACTCGCCCCCAAGTGGAATATGACCACATCTACAGGTACAACGCTTCCCTTCACACTAAACTTGGCCCACAATGAAGATTATTCAATCCACCAACAAAGGAATTGACCCCAAGCAACAATAACATCATGTCACAAGGAAATAGCTCTATCCCACACTTAGATATGTGCTCAACCACCCATAAAAATTCCCAAGTTGTAAAAATTCGCCCCCACTGTGATGTCCCATTCCCAAGAGTAGGCTAGCAGGGAGTGACTTAGTAGTCTATATGTTCCCGTAGACTATAGTCAGACACAAATAGGGAACAAGATGGAGAAATAAGGAGGAATTGATCGCTAAACGATGAATTAAGCCAAAATACTTAGGAAAAGTCACTTAAGCCTAAGTCAACGAAGAATTAGAATGAAAAGGTGTTAAAGGGGGACTTAATTGACTAATTAATCACTTTAGGAGGAAAAGCGCCTAGATTAAGTGAGGTCAATGGTGAATTAGATTGGGAAAGGTATAAAGGGAGGAATTTGACCTAATTCCTCATTATGCATTGTTATGATTTGATGTTGAGAGTTCCCAGAGGAGGAGGAGAGTCGACCTTACTGTTTTGTGGATTTCTGGAGGAAACCACCACCATTGATCGGTTTCGGTGTTGAGAGACACACCCTAGCCCATTGGAGATACCATCCAGGTATTTCACCGTACTTTTCAGGAGTATCCATTGCAGAGTGCGCAGCTCAGCCAGTGAGGGTGCAAGCTATTTTGAGGGTTTGGAGAGCTGCACGAGACCCATATCCAGATTGCAGTTTCCTTCCAACCCATTTGAGATCCAGCCAGGGCGCTTCTATTGAGCCATCTATCATCAGATTCTGACGATGGAATCTTGCATATCGACTCATTCATCCATTTAGGGCGCAACTCTTTTGGACATACATTTGGTGTTGCATGCAGAGTTTCAGAGAAGATCCGGACAAATCCTTCTGACCCATTTCCTTATTTGGCTAGACGATTGTTTTGAGCCATATAGCAGTAGATTCCATTGATGGAATCCTTTTGGGTGCATCCAGTGCTCCAGGAGGTGCGCAAACCCCCTAGGGGTCTAGATCCAGTGCCTTAGAGACCGGATCCGAGATCCGACACTCATCCATTTCAGTCTAGAGGCCAAGGCGCTTCTATTGGAGCAGTTTCTAGTGCATTTCGATGGTCCATTCTTCCGGACGAGTTTTCCAGCTAGTAGCGGTTACCGTATTTCTCCGGAATCGCATATTTTTGTCGATCTATCCATGCATGCATCAGATCTACTATCATCTTCTGATCACAGGTATTTTTATGTTATTTGATTGTATTCCAGTACCAATCCATAATATCTGACTGACGTTTATATTCTATATTTCCAGTAGGCTATTGTATTTCCATGCTCGAACCGTTATTATACATGATATTGAGCAGTTGATGTTCTCTACTTTTGCATGAATCCTTTATATGTTGTTTAAACCTTAAATATGCAACATGCACATGTAATAACCAACATGCACATGCAATAACCCACATGCACATGCAATAAACATTAAGATCTCAAATATACAACTGAAAGGCATCCAGAAACCCCCAGTGTATCAGATCTGCAAAATAGAATAGTAGATCAGTAGAAAATATCTCGATCGGCGGGATCAGGGATATTTCAGTGGTATCAAAGCTTTAGTCCTGCCATCCTGTGACTAAAGACAATGAATACAGCAGAAGAACCAGATGGCTGTGAGCACGTAGGTGACGAATATGTCACTTACAACAGGCGAAGGGGAAGAAGGGACAGGCCTAACTTTCTTCCCTTCCCTCCTAGTTCAGAGGAAGAGGAAGAGGCGCACAGAGAAGTAGAGAGAAGAGCAGAGCGCGAGGCCGATCACGAAGCAGAGAGGAGGCTAGGTGACATATATGAGCGACCAAAGGGCAGTGGTAAGACCCCCGTGGATCCAGACGCAACCTTCATGCAGGTTATCAGTGATATGCTAGCTAGCTAGCAGACCATGTCTCAGTCTTTGGCTCAGGTAGCAGATAGACTGGCTATGGTAGACATTCTGGGCACACAAGGCCCACATGCAGCACATGGGAACTCAGGGGAAGGCAGTAGACCCCAGTCACCCACTCGCACATATACTTCTGCGAGTAGGATTCCACGTTCGTTGTTTCCTAGTTTCTAGAGGGCATCCCCGGTAGCAGCTCAGATACTGATAGTGTTAGCAACAATTCTTGTCTTGGGCATAAGAGTATCTAGGTCTGCAGGCTGCACTGAAGCGCCCAAGCATAGCACAGAAAAATATTGTTTCAGGCTGCCAATCAAGTGAGCAGGCGAAGTTATGTTGTCAGCGGCCAAGATCCATCTATAGAGCAGATCGACGGTCGGCGGGTAGTCGCGGTTAGCAGAGTTGCGCCAGGATTAGCGCAATGGATAGCGCTTATATCACCGAAATGATCCAGGCCGTCCGATCAAGGAGGGGAACGTAGCACGCGATTAGGCTCTATCGCCACTTCGCCTATCACGACTTTGAAGAACAAGGACCAGCCTCCTCCCAGCCATGAGATGCGAAGTGCTGAAGGCGTCCAGGACCCGGGCCCACAGTCTCGTCGAAATGATCTAGGCCGTCTGATCAAGGAGGGGTACGTGGCGCGCGATTAGGCTCTATCGCCACTTCGCCTATCGCGACTTTGAAGAACAAGGACCAACCTCCTCCCAGCCGCGAGACGCGAAGTGCCGAAGGCGTCCAGGACCCGGGCCCATAGTCTCGCCGAAATGATCCAGGCCATCCGATCAAGGAGGGGTACGTGGCGCGCGATTAGGCTCTATCGTCACTTCGCCTATCGCGACTTTGAAGAACAAGGACCAGCCTCCTCCTAGCCGTGAGACGCAAAGTGCCGAAGGTGTCTGGGATTTGGGCCCACAGTATTGTCGAATATGATCCGGGCCATCCGATCAAAGAGGGGCACGTGGTGCGGGATTGGGTTCTATCACCTCTTCGCGCATCCCGAATTTGAAGAGCAAGGATCAGCTCCTTCCCATCCACGAAACACGAAGTGCTGAAAGTGCCTCTGGATGCGGGCCCACGGTTATAGCACTGGGTCGTATGGAAAAGGGACAAAGCAGATGAGG
This sequence comes from Picea engelmannii, assembly GCA_009831015.1. Classification (NCBI taxonomy): domain Eukaryota; kingdom Viridiplantae; phylum Streptophyta; class Pinopsida; order Pinales; family Pinaceae; genus Picea; species Picea engelmannii. The sequence goes on along the minus strand of ML782213.1, from coordinate 562,653 downwards.
GGCGTGGAGCCAATGCGTTCAAGGAAAGATGATCGTGGCCGTCAGTTTTAGAGCCGATCCAACCGTTGATCTTGGAGGGCCGTTTTGCGAGATTGGGCACCAGGAATTTTGAAGGCAGGGGAAGTAGAAATCCCCGAAAGAAGAAATGTTGAAGCACCCTTGGAGAGAGGCGCCAGGTCATGGCCCTGAGTTACATTGATGGCGGTGCCAGAAGAAAGGGAGGATAGCCTCCGAGCCTTAGAGAGTAGGCACGTGGTCTTCTCTTGAGCATATCATCTCGGCCACTCCCTGGGGAAGCAATTAATGAAAATAGAGCAGGTAGGTGAAACCTCAGCTCGAGCCATAAACGAAAGGTATGGGAGACCTGGAGCAATCAGCCCGTGGTACCCTTGTGCGCAGGTCCCCCTTGCAAGAGCCATGCCGAGTTAAGGTGGCGTCTGACGAAGGTTTTTCGTCCAGGTTTGAACTGAAGAGACGCCACGCCTTGGAGGTTGGAGCACGCCTCTGTTGGGCGAATTTTTCTGAGTATAGAAACTCAATATTTCTATTTTTGTAAGTATCAATGGTTGAGCAAGGCTCCCGATTGTAAAGTTTTGATGAAGCACTGGTTGCTCTGGTTATGTATTGGCACTTGAGACTTCTTGCCTTATGAATGTCAACCTCTTTCCATCTCTCTGTGTACATTGTGTTAGAACAGCTCAGAATTGGAGGATCCAATCGAGTTGCGCTATTATAAGATGAGGTATGTTGGATCACTGTAATAGTTGTATTGTTTCTAATCAGTTCTTGTATTTTCTCAACGCTGAATGATTTGGAATTGGAAGATCTAGTCAAGTCACCCTTCAGTTCCCCGAAACTCCGAACCAAGAGGATCTTGTATTCTAAGTTTTTCCTCCTCAAGCTGTTGAAATGCCTGACGCCCCAGTAGTCTTGCTCACTCATCTCACTTAGTCTTCCATCTGCTCATTTTATAATCAACTCACTGACGGAAGTTAGATCAAGACCTCCTTTGTTTTTCTACATACCAAGCCCGGTTTCCTGAGTTAGAGCGGTATCTTCTTGAGTCTCTATCCATTCGATCACCACATTAAATTATTCGTGACATAAATTGATGGGCGTTGGGCTCTGCTCTTGCTGCAATCCAGGAGTGACTCCCGACGCCAACAGATAGCACAGAGACTGCCCACACATGCAGAGGACATTGCAGAGTATCGGAGAGAGTATGCATCCTTGGGCCATGACTTTCATTAGGATATGACCTTAGTCGAGTATTGTGGACTCAGACTCAGGAACCGTCCTAGAGAGCCACAAAGGGGAGGGCAGCAGTAGCAGGGGCATAACATTGACTTCATCCGAAAAGTTGGTAAAATCACCATACCTTCTTTTGACGAATCGTCCAAATGCACTGCCAGAGCTTGGGTACAGAAACTAGATACCTACTACAAGCTCAACCAGATGACCGAGGCAGAGGCCATCAGTTTCGCCACCCTACACTTGGAGGGTGAGGCACACGAGTGGTGGTATCACGAATTGGTGACATTGGGTCACAATTGCATCACCTCCTACAGAGAGTTCACAGAGAGACTCAGTGATAGATTTAATAAAATGGATCCAGAGATCCATTTCAGAGATTTAGCCTAGTTGAGACAAACTGGCACAACAGAGGCATTCATCTCGGAGTTTCAGAGAGTAGCAGTGGCAGTGATAGACATATCTGAGCCCCGATTGGTCATGCTATTCACAGAAGGGCTCACAGAACCCTTGAGAGGATGGGTGAAGGCCTACTGGCCTCATACCTTGCAGGATGCCATCCGGCGCACTAGAGATTTGGTGGATTCGGTGCCAAAAACTAAACCTTTCACTAAACCCTTTGTACCATAGAGAGACAAGGATCAGAAGAATCTAGTAAGGGAATGGAAGGGCAAGCCCAAGTTGGATGACGATACACGATGGGAGTTGATGAGGAAGAAGCTTTGCTTCTCCTGCAGAGACCCTTGGGTCCCCAGGCATAGATGCATGGGGAAGGGATAGATCCACTATATTGAAGTGGAATCAGGCAGTGAGGACGAGGATGAGGATATTCAGGCACCGACAGACAATGATTCAGAGACTGAGACCACTCATGAGCCAGAGCAGCAGCCGAAGAAACCTCAGACATCGACAAGGGCACAGCCCCAGGAGGAGGCAAAACCTCGTAGAGAGGTGAAAGGGGGAACCATAGCCACCCTTTCCGGAGTACCCAGGTACAACACTCTCAGGCTCAAGGGCCTGGTACAAGGGCAACACATGACAGTTTTAGTTGATGGTGGGGCCACCCACAACTTCATAGATGCATCCTTAGTAGCCAGGAGGGGGTTACGCACAGAGGAGTTTGAGGGATTCCATGTGGCAATGGCGGATGGATATACAATGACATGCTTGGACATGATCCCTGACTTAGAGGTCAAACTAGGCAACTACACCTTGGCTGACACATTCTATGTAGTTGACCTATCAGATACTGATGTCGTGTTAGGGGTATAGTGGTTTCATTCATTGGGGGATATTGGGTTCAACTATCAGACGTTGACCATGAGCTTCAGAGACGCCAGTGGATCGAGAGTTGTGTTGAGAGGCATGTCTACAGGGGCACCTCGAGCAATATCGACAAAGAGCATGGAGTGGATCTTTCATCACGGTGATGTGGCTTACACAACAGAGTGTTTGATCACCACGTGAAAGGACTCAGAGGGTAGGGAGCAGTACCATCCACAGATCAAAGAGCTACTGGGACGTTATGAGCCAGTATTTGGGCCGATACCACCAGGGAGACCACCAAATAGGGGTTTTGAGCACATGATTGAGTTAGAGGCAGGGGCTACACCGGTGATTACAACACCCTATAGACACCCCAAGAAATTTAAGAACGAAATTGAGAAAACAATCAAAGAATTTCTCGCTATGGCGCACATCAGGCCCAGCAATAGTCCTTTTTCATCTTATGTTGTACTAGTACTGAAGAAGGATGGCACATTACGGATGTGCATCGATTACAGAGTGCTCAACAAGAAAATGATCAAGAATCATTACCCCATTCCACGCATAGATGAGCTGATGGATGAGTTACATGGGGTAGTCTTCTTCACTAAGATTGATCTACGTTCAGGATACCATCAAATCAGCATCAGGGAGAAAGACATTGAGAAGACAGCGTTCCGATGCCATTTCGGACACTTTGAGTTCTTGGTCATGCCATTTGGACTGACCAATGCACCAGCCACTTTCCAGTCTTGCATGAACCATATCTTTAGAGGACAGTTGAGGAAGTACCTTTTGGTATTCTTCGACGATATATTGATCTACAACAAGACTTGGGATGAGCATTTAGGACACTTGAGGAAGGTCTTGGATATTATGAAGGCACAGTCTTTATATGCCAAGGAATCCAAAAGTGAATTTGGCATGAGGGAACTACTGTACTTAGGGCATATCATCAGTGGGAAGGGAGTACAGGTTCACCAGGAAAAGATCAGGGCCATTGTGGATTGGCCAATGCCCAAGAATCTCATAGAGCTAAGAGGATTCTTTGGGTTATGCAGTTACTACAGGCGGTTCGTCAAGGGTTTTTCACTGTTGGGAGAACCACTCATAGACTTGACCAAGAAGGGTGCTTTTCATTAGACAGAGGAATCACAACAGACATTCAACAAAATGAAGGAGGTGATGAGCACATTCCATGTTCTAGCCCTTCTAGACTTTTCTCAGTCGTTTGTCTTAGAGTGCGACGCATCAGGGGTGGGAATTGGAGCAGTCTTGATGTAGGGGGGCCACCCCATTATGTTTGAGAGTAGGAAGCTTGATGAGTCGGAGAGACTCTATCCTATTTACGACAAGGAGATGCTAGCGATCATGCATGCTTTAACCAAATTCAGGCAGTATCTGGTTGGCAACAGGTTTGTAGTGAAGACTGATCATAACAGTCTCAAGTATTTCCTTGACCAAAAAGACCTTAGTGAGAGGCAGCAGAAGTGGGTCTCAAAGATCCAAGCCTTTGACTTTGACATTGAGTATGTCAAGGGAAAAGGGAATATCGTGGTGGATGCCTTGTCCAGGAGGCCAGCAGGATGTTCGATGATGGACATTTGTACAGATTGGAAAGCTCATTTGTTGGTGGAATACTCCAAAAAAAAATTTGCTTGTGAGGTGTTGGGCGGACAAGTGATTGATGATAGGTACCGAGTCCTTGATGATGTCATTTTCTACAAGAATCGGATCTACTTGGTTCCAGAATCCACCCTGAAGGGGAAGATTATGAAGGTGTGTCATGATTCGCCAACAACAGGGCATCAGGGGTACTTCAAAACATATAGGCAGATCAGGGAGAGATTCTCATGGAAGGGTCTCAAGGATGATGTGCTGAAACACATATGAGAGTGCACGACTTGTCAGCAGAACAAGTCCGAGTAGACACACCCCGCAGGGCTACTACAACCTCTACCCATTCCAGAGCAGAAATGGGAGAGAATTTCCATGGATTTCATTACATGCCTCCCTAGAGTGCAGGGCAAGGACTGTATATTTGTGGTGGTCGACAGACTAACCAAATTTGCACATTTCTTCACCATACCCATAGACTACAAGGCCATACAGGTAGCAGAGTTGTTTTTCAGGGAGGTATTCCGGTTGCACAAGTTACCTAGGCAAATAGTCAGTGATAGGGATGGGTGCTTCATCAACGCATTTTGGCAGGAGCTTTTCAGATTGAGAGGCACAGAGCTAGCCACGAGTACCAGCTACCACCCACAGACAGATGGGCAGACAGAGATTGTCAACAAATGCGTGGAAGGGTATCTAAGGAACTATGTGGGGGGGTAGCAACGCACTTGGGTGAGATGGTTACATATGGGTGAGTATTGCTACAACACAACTTACCATATGTCTATCAAGATGTCACCATTCAGGGCATTATATGGATACGATGCACCCTCCTTTATAGAGACTGTGTTTGGGGATAGCAGGGTCCTGGGGGCCAAGGATTGGGTGGAGGAGAGTCAAAGGATTCTTCAATCAGTAAGGGAGAACTTGCAGTCAGCTCAGAATCAGCAGAATATATATGCAGACCGACACAGAGTTGAGTGCAATTTTGAGGTAGGGGATTTGTTTTTCCTGCGATTACAGCCATATCAACAATCCTCCTTGAAGAGGAGCGGAGCAGAGAAGCTGAAGCCGAAGTTCTACGGGCCATACAGAGTCATCAGGAGGATAGGCGATGTGGCATACGAGCTAGAGCTACCGGAAGGTAGCAAGATTCATAACGTCTTTCACGTCTCTTGCCTTAAAAAGGCTGTGGGACAATAGGTTAGCATTTCAAAGGAGTTGCCACCCTTGGATGAGGAGGGTCAGTTGGAACTAGCTCCAGAGGAGGTACTAGAGCAGAGAGAGCACAGATTAAGGAGCGGGATCATCAGAGAGTGCTTGGTTAGATGGAGGGGTCTTCCAATGGAGGATGCCACATGGGAGGGAGAGCATATCTTACAGCACCCAGGATTGATGTTGCTTGAGGACAAGCAATCTCGGGAAGGGAGGATTGTGATGTCCCGTTCCCAAGAGTAGGCCAG
>ML782213.1:527062-546170 GCA_009831015.1 Picea engelmannii | reverse complement strand
AAGTCACCCAATCAATCACCCCAACAATGGTCAAGTGGATTAGTGTAAGATCCAAGCAGTCATCAGAAATGAAAGGAACCTAATGCATATATGAGAAGGTTATAACGATCAAATATGACACATACCATAATACCTCGGACCAATTACCTCATGGAGCAAGAGTCCTCTCCGATGCAAGCCCAGGCCGGTGGTGATGGAAGCTGCTACTGTTGACAGGACAAATCTAACGAAGAAGAAAGATGGGCCCTCCAGGGCCACGCTCAAGTCAATCCTGCTCTCGGTACTCCATGTCTAGGACCTGTGGGCCTCGAGACATGATCTCCTAGTTATCCCTAGATATCGGGGATAACAATCTCCACTGACAACAAAGAGGAAAATGTGAAACATCTCAAGGATCAAGTGAGCACACCCAATGTCTAGCATCAAAACACGTGACTCAATCTTGGCCACTGTTTCCAAAATGGTAACCCTCTCTCCAAACAAGGGACTAGCTATATCATTCAACCCTTGGAAAATAGTAATAATAAGTTGGAAGGTGTCTCTCAACACATCATCTTTGTATGGAGCGTTTGGCGTTGTGATTCTGGTGATCCCACTTATACATATGGCCAACCTAAGTGACACCTCTCCATCTTGATGTCTGAACAACTTTGGCATAACTAGAGCTTCCCTTAATGGGTGTATTGCATCCAACATAACCTGTGAAGGAGACTGACCCACCTTAGATAAAATTTCCGTTGCTTGCTTGAGAATTTCAAGAAGAGTGTTTTTGAAGTGAGGGAGTGACTGTAACCTCATTCCCACCTCAAACACCTGTTGTTCCAACTGATTTTCCATCTTTCTCATGTATCCGTTGTCAATGCTACCCTTCAAAACCTCGCAGCTACAGAGGACCATGCTCTGATACCACTGTAATATCTCTTGCTAATGGTGGTATGTTTTTCCTCACTTCTGTAACAATTTTGCAAGTGTTTCTGAGTGTTGACTTATGTCAAACACTTACGTTGTAGCTTCCCTTATTACTGTCAACCCTTACTATATGGTTGTGTGACCTTTTTATGGTTTTCTATGATTTTATCAGTTGTTTTCCCACAGAGAAAAGGCATCCTATGTTTCCAGAATTCGATTGGGGAAGAAGATATCAATCCTAGCAAGGAGATATGGTCACTCTCACAAGGATATGCACCCTGATATATATTTCATGTGCATGCTTCTTCTGCAAAAACACCCAGATCAGTCTGCCTGTAGGTGATTATAATGTGAAAAAACTCTCTTCAGCCTGATATATCAGTCTTGTAGTACAAAATCATCCCCTAAAAGGCATGAACAACAACATCAAAGGCAAGGGGTAGATCTGTGGGTGACAACCTCTCGTATTTGACCCTCCCAACCATATCCAACTCGCCCCCAAGTGGAATATGACCACATCTACAGGTACATCGCTTCCCTTCACACTAAACTTGGCCCACAATGAAGATTCTTCAGTCCACCAACAAAGGAAGACCCCAAGCAACAATAACATTAGGTCACAAAGAAATATCTCTATCCCACACTTAGATATGTGCTCAACCACCTATAAAAACGCTCAGGTTGTAAAATTTCGCCCTCACAAAGATTACTCGGACTCCACACTCGTAAAAGAACACCCACAAACTTAGCTTTTTTTCCCTTTACACAACTTGGCCTCTTCAAAAAGATTCGACCCACATATGATCAAACTCTGTCGCCAAAACAATGCAACTCATCTGCAAATGGAAAGAACTCAGCCACTGTTAAGAAACCTCAGCCACAAGAAGATGAACTCTATCACAACTAAAGCACAAATAGTCGATCTGGATGATCTCCTCGCAATGACTAGCTAGGGTGTATCGTTGCAACACCGAAACCAATCCTAGGGTTTGTCACCAAAACCCTCAAAACCCCAAGTTCTAAGAGGTCTCCAAGCCAAGAGGCCGAATACAAAATAATCAATCAACATAATCAGAGAATAGAGGCCCCCATCTCTCCTTTATACCCCCCTGTAATGTCCCCCACCTCTTGATTAAGAGGGTTGGAGAGACTCAATAGTCTAGTTTTCCACGCTAGAATATAGTCTCATGCATTATGGGGACAAAGTCATCCAAAAGCCTTCACCTAAGCACATCATTATGTTATTGAATTGACTTTGAGAGGAAAAGGTAACTAGGGAAAAGAAAAGAGCATGTGAGGGAAAGCTAGAAGTTAATCTTAAGGGTTAACTAACTCAACAGAGAAATAGAATTGAAGTATAAAAGAAACGAAGGGTGCACTTCTCATTCACCTTTGGATTATTATTGCATTTTTCTTTTGGGCTCTTGAGCACAAACAGTTTTGAGGGTTTTGAGAATACAAACTCTAGAGATCAACTCGGTGGTGAAATATCCCACCTCACTTGATCCAAGCTTGGTCTCGGGGATGCAATACTCCACCCACACCATTCTAGAGCAGCTACAGGTACCATCAATCATTCAAGGAAGGAGCAGGGCATAACCTTGGGGGTATTCAGCAAGGGAGGCACACCATTGAAGGAAGAAAGATTCGATCCAAGAGATAGAGGAGGATTTTGGATTATTGGACATCTGGGTTTTCTCTGTAGGGCCTCAGTCATCATTCCTAGAGCATTTGAAGGGAGGTTTACTTGCCATTTGATTTTTTGGAGCTTGGCAAGAGTTGGAGAGAAGGAGGGCGCACTGTGGAAGGTGATCTAGTCAGTTTGGAGGAGCAAATCTTCATCTTTCAGCTAGAGACTTCACCAGGGGGTTTGTCTAGCCCCGGTCTACATTTCCAGCCAATTACATAGCATTTGGAGGCTCCTAGCAAGGAGGATGAATTATTGGGTCTCTGCAGTCTTGAGGAGGGCGCAGTTCAGTTTCAGGTTTCAGTCCTTTGAGGAGAATATCTCTACATTTCCATCCGAGACTTTAGGAGGGGGTTTGTCTTGCCCTGATCTATCATTCTATATAGTTTCAGGGCATTTGGAGGCTTCCAATAGCGGGGCCGAATTATTGGGTCTCTGTAGTCTCCAGGAGGGCACAGTTCAGTATGGGGTTTCAGTCATTTGAGGAGAAGATCTCTACATTTTAGTCTGAGACTTCGGGAGGGGATTTGTCTTGCCCCAATATATCATTCTATACAGTTTCAGAGCATTTGGAGGCTTCTAGCAGCAAGGCTGAATTATTGGGTTTCTACAGCCAGCCAAGAGGGCGCAACTTAGCTAGGGGGGTTTGGACTTGGACCTTGGAGGGAAAGAAGTTAATCTTGTATTGCTCTTCAGTTTATTATCTAGCCTTGGGAGGACTATATCTTCAGTCTTGAGCATTTTGTAGCAGCTCTTATTCCAGCTAGAGGCTTTATTTGATATTCTTCCAGATCTGTAGATCTATTGTACCAGATTCTCTATATTATCTAAATAAAGGTCAAATCTGTGTTAATTGGTTCTATAACTAGTGTCTCTTGTTATATCTTGTATTTATTTATGATGCATCTTTAGATCTATGTCCACATGCTTTGATAATCAAATATATAAACCCTATATGCAACTTCATGAGAAAACTTGCATACATACATCCAAACAATAGTAGACAGTGAATAGTTAGTGTTTCTAGCGAAAAAATTGGCTTGGGAACATTACAGTGGTATCAGAGCATTCATCCTCCCAGCCAGTGGGGATTAGCGCATGCATAAGTTCAGTGGTATCTATATGGGTAGACGCAGAAAGCAGACAGGCGAACCAGAGGTAGACATGGAAGGTTTAGGTGAGGACAGTGAGCCACAAGTCCTAGCAAGATTTGCAAAAGACTTACAACAATCCATACGCCAGACAAAAAGTGCATTGGTGCACCATTTACAGGAAAACCAGAAGGCAATGTACAGGGGGCAGTTTGAGTTGAAGGATACCTTGGAGAGGGTAAATGCCAGTTAGGATAAGATCTCGCAGGTCCCATTACATTTGACCCATGAAGGAAAGGGGCCAGAAATATATGCAAACAGGGAAGCCAGTGGGTCTCATGGGGAGACTAGGCATCAACAGGAGCAGAACTTTCACTACCACACCGAGGGGCAGAGTTTTGGAGGAGTCCCCAAGGGGCTAACACGCAGTAGGCCTGCCCCCAGACCCTAGCTACCTTCATTCTTGGATAACCAAACACAACACAACTACCAGGATGAGATTGAGGACAATTTTGAGTAGTATGCCCGAGAGTATAACTCATTGAGTGCACGGATCCAAAGGCAAATCACATTGGAGCAGTATTGTGGGATCAAATTTAGGGGTAAACCCAAACTGTATCACATAAACAACTATGAACTAGAGCGCAGGGCAGAAGGTTTCGGTTCTCATAGATGGGGGTGCTTCACACAACTTCATTGATTCAGCCCTACTACAACGAAGACACATACCCACTGTTGAATTTGAAGGATTTAGGGTGGAAATAGCAGGGGGGTGCACTATGCCCTATGACAGGTATATTCGGGGAATGAATCTTACATTGGGCAGACATGATTTGGCACAAGACTTATATGTGATGGACCTTCCAGACGCTAATATCATCCTTGGAGTTTAGTGGCTTAGTACGCTGGGGCCAATCACTACCAACTACAAGACCATGGAGATGTCCTTCACAGAGGAAAATGGGAAAAAGGTGGTTCTCAGGGGCATGACAGGAAACACACCTAGGGTGGTTACAACAAAGCGTATGGAGGCCATTTTCAGGAGAGAAGACATTGCGTATGCAGTTGAATGTAGAATATCAGTGTGGGTGGATAAGAAAGGGGAGACTCATTACTCACCAGAGATTCAAAGAATCATTAACAAGGACAACAAAGTCTTTGGGCCCATTCCACCAGGAGCACCACTAGATAGGGGGTTTGAGCACATCATAGAGTTGGAAGAGGGAGCGAAACCTGTCATCACCACTCCCTACAGGCACCCAAAGAAATACAAAGATGAAATCGAGAAGGCTATTAAATAACTGTTAGACATGGGCCATATTAGGCCAAGTTCCAGTCCCTTTGCATCTTCAGTGGTGTTAGTGAAAAATAAGGATGGGACCATTGCATGTGCATTGATTACAGGGATTTGAATAAGAAGACAATCAAGAACAGATACCCCATTCCGAGGATTGATGAGCTATTGGATGAGCTTCATGGGGCTGTATACTTCACAAAGATTGAATTATGCTTTGGATATCATCAGATAAAGATGAGGGAGCAAGATGTACCCAAGACTGCTTTTAGATGTCACTACGGTCACTAAGTTCTTAGTGATGCCTTTTGGGCTGACTAATGCGCCATCCACCTTCCAATCTTGCATGAGCCATGTCTTCAACAAGCAATTAAGGAAGTTCCTCTTAGTATTCTTTGATGCCTTGTTGATCTATAGCAATACTTGGGAGGAGCATATTCAACATGTAGAACAGATTCTGGCTATCATGGAAGGACAATCTTTGTATGCTAAGGAATCCAAATTTGAATTTGGAATGAAAGAGGTCCTCTATTTGGGACACATCATTGGGGTGAAAGAGGTACAAGTACACCAAGAGAATATACAAGCTATACTTGACTGGCCCACACCTAAGACCCTCACAAAATTGAAGGGGTTTATTGGCATCTATTGCTATTACAAGAGTTTTGTCAAAGGCTTGTCCCAACTTTGTGCACCTTTGAACGATTTGACCAGGAAGGGAGCATTCAGGTGGAGTCCAGAGGCACAGTTGACTTTTGACAAAATGAAAAAGATGATGAGTACATGCCCAGTCTTGGCTCTACTAGATTTCGCACAATCCTTTACAATGGAGTGTGATGCCTTAGGGGAGGGCATTGGAGCAGTGCTTATGTAGAATAGGCACCTTATTGTCTATGAAAGTTGAAATCTGAGGGGTCATGAGCTTCTCTACAGCATCTATGACAAAGCGATGATGGCCATCATGCACGCATTGGCTAAGTTCAAGCAATATTTGGTAGGGGCGAAATTTGTAGTGAGGACAGATCACGACAACCTCAAGTACTTTTTGGATCAAAAGGACTTAAATGAGAGGCAACAGAAGTGGGTTAGCAGGATACAGGATTATGACTTTGACATTGAGTTTGTCAAAGGGAAGAATAATGTGGTGGCAGACGCATTATCCAGGAGACCATCAGTTTATGCTATGACCGACATCTCAGTTGGCTAGAAGGCCCACCTTTTGGTGGAATACTCAAAGAACCAATTTTCATGTGAATTAATGGATGGACAGGTACAGGATGACAACTTCAGAATTATGGATGACATCATATATTACAAAGGATGAATCTTCTTGGTTCTTGAGTCAACCTTTAAAGCCAAGGTACTACAAGCATGCCATGATTCACCAGTGACAGGACATCAAGGGTTCATCAAGACGTATCGACAGATAAGGGAAAGATTCACTTGGAAAGGTTTAAAGGAAGATGTGATGCACCACATCAAGGAATGCACTACTTCTCAGGTAAACAAGGATGAGCACACCCATCCAGCAGGATTACTACAACCACTACCCATCCCTGAGCACAAATGGGAAAGCATATCTATGGACTTCATCATAGGATTGCCCAAAGCATAGGGCAAAGATTGCATTTTTGTGGTGGTAGACAAGTTAACCAAGTTTGCACATTTTTTCTCCATTGCCACAGACTACAGTGCAACACAAGTCGCAGATTTGTTCTTCAAGGAGGTTTTCAGATTACATGGTCTACCCAAGACCATTGTGAGTGACAGGGACAACAGGTTCATGAGCACTTTTTGGAAGGAACTATTCAGGTTGGTAGGTACGACCTTAACCCCTAGCACCAGCTACCATCCTCAAACTGATGGCCAAGCAGAGATAGTCAACAAGTGGGTGGAAGGCTACCTCTAAAATTATGTGTCAAAGAAGAAAAAGGCATGGGTTAAGTGGCTTCATTTGGGGAAATACTACTACAACACCACCCATCATATGTCTATTGGTATGCCACCATTCAGAGCCTTGTACAATTATGATCCCCTCTTCTTTGTGGAGATTGTCTTTGGTGACAGCAGGGCCCCTATGGTTCAAGATTGGATTCAGCAGAGTCAGGATATACTCAGAGAACATAAGGACCACCTGCAAAGGGCACAGAATCAGCAAAAGGTTCAGGCAGACAAGCACAGGGTGGAGTGCACATTCGAGGTTGGTAATTTGGTTTACTTGAGGCTCCAACAGTACAGACAAACATCCATTAAGAGAAGTGGCGCAAAAAAGCTCCAACCCCGCTTCTTTGGACCATACAGGGTCAACAGAAGGGTAGGGATCATGGCATATGAGCTTGATCTCCCACAGGGAAACAAAATACACAATGTTTTCCATGTGCCATGCTTGAAGAGAGCCATAGGCAAACACATCATTCCTATTGAGGAACTTCCACCCTTAGATGAAGAAGGGCAATTGATACTGTTAGCGTCGGAAGTCACTCCTGGATTGCTTGCAGGAGCAGAGCCCGACACCCATCAGTTTAATGTCACGATTTGTTTGATTGGGTGATCAAATGGAGATTTACTCCAAGCGAAGACCAGGACTGAGGTTGGGTCCGATGACAACTGGAGGTCGTGACAGGCCTCTCTGTGACTGAAACCTGACACCTTTGGCCCCTTTCGCGCAACTCTCTTCTTTCCTTAGTGACCACGGGCCATGACCCGGTGCTTATTCCCATGGCGCTTTTCGGCGTTCGCGAGTATGTAGGGGCTGCTCCTTGCTCCTCAAAATCGCGATGAGCGATATTCCGAGACGGCTCGATCTGGTGCCACGCGTCCTTCAAATTCGACGGTTCTAAACTCATCCAATGCTGCGGTGGGCCCCAGGTCTTGAATGCTCTCGCTACTTCGCACCTCGGGGATATGAGGGAACTGCTTCTTGAGCTTCGAAATCGTGATGGGCGAGAAGGCGGGGAGCCTAATCACGTGCCAGGTGTCCTCTTTAGATGGACGACTGAAACTGTTCCTCGATAATGCGGGCCCGCCTTTGGGCGCTTTTCATTTCATGACTCGTGAGTCCGTGAGTCAAAGACCCTCGGCTCCCCTTACTAAACTCCCGATCACCGAGTTGGCGATATGGATCGGGCCCCCTTTCTGGTCAACGCTCTCTGCATGTAACCGTCGGCTAGAGCCCAAGCACTAACACCTCTCGCAACTCGCGGCTTCGCAAACTGGAGTATCGAACTCTGGCACTCTCCCCTCGCGAAGTCCCGAGACGCGATGGTCAGCGAAGGTTGACCCCCTTTGGGCACTTTTTCGCACTTCAGAATCCCATGCAATCAAAAGGATATGGCCCGCCCCTCGAACTCACAAACCCCGAACTTTGAGAGATAACACTGCGCTTGAACTTCTTGCGATCAACGACCCTCGTAACTTCGCGAGTGCCTCCTGAAGGGTTTCGACCGTTGATTTCTTTAAAACTTTAGGCGCTATACTTGACGTGATTCGGTTAATTCTGCAATCACCCATCAATCGTTGTTCTGCTTTGTCGCTGAAACCTTTCCGCTGAAGAATGAACTGCCCGCTCGCTTGATTTTAAGTCAGAAAAGGACTTCCTTTATGCGCCGCACTTGGGCGCTCCTCGGGCAACTTGCAGACTTGTGTCTCCCGATGCTGAAGACAAGAAATTTTGCTAACATTTGGCTCCATGGGGGATAGAATTGTCCCTGTGATGCTCTAAGGACTCATTTTGCAGTTTCAGTGCCTTGCTGTTGGGCTATGGAGTCATTCACTAAGCCGAAACAAGTAAAAGTAAAAAACAAAGAACATGAAGGACAATATTTACAGAATACAGGAGCCATCGGAGGCTAAGACAAAACATTTCTTAAGAAAATGCCCATTTACTGGGCTGTTGAAAACTTCTTCGCCTTCCAAATCTCGTAGCCGATATGTGTTATTTGAGAAGACTTCAGAGATTCTGAAAGGCCCAATCCATAGGGCTTCAAATTTGTCGTGCTTGCCCTTGTCTTGCTTAGGAGCATCCCACTTCAGTACGAGGCCTCCTATCTGGAACTCCTCCTTCTTGGCTTTCTTATCGAAAACCTGCTTGATTCTCTGCTGATGATCCTGAATTCTTTCCATTACCTGCTCTCTGACTTGCTGGACTTCCACCAGTTGATGAATTCTTCTGATCATGTCATTGGGCTCTTCTTGATAGTCCTGGAAGAATTTCGCTACGGGAATGGCCAGCTGAGAAGGGAAAACAGCTTCCGCTCCGTACACCATATGGAAAGGAGAGGTGCCTATAGATCTCTTTGTGGTCACCCGGTCAGCCCATAGAGCGAATTTCAGCTTCGAGTTCAAAGCCCTTTTGTTGTCTTCTAACAATCTTTTGATGATCCTTATTAGAATTTTGTTGGAAGACTCTGCTAAACCATTGCCCTATGGATAATATGGGGTGGAGTGAATCAGTTTGATCCCGAACTGCTCACAGAACTTGGCTAATGGCTCAGACCCGAAAGCGACTGCGTTATCAGTGACAATCTTACTTGGGCAGCCGAACCTTGTGATGAGGTCCTCCAGGAACCCAATGATTACCTTGTGGGAAGCGCTCCTGGTAGGCATGGCTTCTATCCACTTAGTAAAGAAATCCGTGGCCGTCAGGATCCATCTGTGCTGCCCACTGGAGGCAGGGTGGATTTCTCCAATAAAATCCAGGCCCCATTGCTGGAAAGGTCCCGAAACAACTACAGGCTACAAAGGTAGAGACTTGAGCTGTTTCTTTCCTGAAAATATTTGGCATGTGATGCAGGCTCTAACTCCTTTATGGACATCAGCGAAGAAGGTGGGCCAGTAGTATCCGGCTCTGAGAATTTTGTGGGTGGTAGTCTTCCAGGAATGGTGCCCTCCACATAGGCCGCTGTGAAACTCGACCATGATCCTGTCGGCCTCTTGTGGATCGATGCATTTTAAAAGCACCCCCAGGGGGTCTTTCCAGTACAAGATTTGATCAATGAGGCAATACCTGACTGCCCTGAGCTTAAGAGCTCTTGCTTTGTTTCTTTGCAGGCCATCTGGGGGGCGCAACTCCTGCAGAAAATATATGACATCCTTATACCAAGGACATCGAGCCAATGGGGGCTCTCTTTGAGGATCTGTTTCAGACTACTGACCCTGTTGAGTTCCTGAGCATTTGTTCATGAGATTTACCCCCAAAGCTTAGCAATTAGCTTCAACCAGCAGCTTGGCTAAGCCTTGACCTTTGATCAATTTGGTAGGCCTTATTTCCAAGTCAAATTCCAGGATCTTGGCTATCCATTTACTCCTCTTCCCATCAATGTCGGGTTGTACAAGGATGTCCTTCACAGAGGCTGAAGGAACGTATGCGATCACCTTTCAGTGTAAGACATAGACCCTGAAAGATTTGAGAGATTTCACTAAGGCATAGGCCTGTTTCTCCATGATTTCATATCTGACCTCTGCATCTCTTAACGCCTTGCTGAAGAAGGCAATGGGCTGCTCTCGCCCCTCCTCATTTCTCTGCAACAAGACCGCCGCTACTGTATCAAAAGAAGCGAAGGAGAAAATCAGGAAATCTTTCGAATAGTCAGGACTGATCAGCACTGGTGCCTCAGTCAATGCCTTTTTTATTTAGACAAAAGATTCCCTGGGTTCAGTGGTCCATTTCACTTCATTTCCCTTCTTGAGCATGGCTGTGATGTGTTTCACCAGCTCAGCGAAATTCGAGATGAATCTCCTCAGAAAATTAATCCTCCCCAAAAAGGCTTGAACTTCCTTCTTCGACCTGGGAAGCGACAAGGTCTAAATTGCCTCCACTCTGCTAGGGTCAATCCTCACTCCTTCTGCTGATACTATATGGCCTAGTAGCTTCCCCTCCTCCATAGCAAAAAAGGATTTCTTGGCGTTTAGGGAAAGGCTGAATCTTCGACATTTTGAGAAGACTTTCCTCAGGTGACCGCAGTGCTCTTTGTCAGACCTCGAGAAGACTGTGATGTCATCCAGATAGATCACCACGAACCGATCTTTTTCTCCAATGAAGGCTATGTCCATGGCTCACTGAAACGTCGCTCCTGCATTCATCAGTCCGAATGGCATTTTGGCATACATGAATGTGCCCCAAGGGGTGGTGAAGGTTGTCTTTTCTCTGTCCTCAGGCATGACCGATATTTGATTATAGCCAGAGAAACCATCGATCATGGAGATCCTAGATGCTCCGGTTACCCTCTGCAAGATGTGTTCCATATTGGGTAGGGGGTAATTGTCTTTCTTTGAGCTCCTGTTCAGGTTCCTGAAGTCGACACAGAGCCTGATTTCTCCGCTTTTCTTCCTTACCGGAACCAAAGTTGCCACCCAGTCGGACTATCTCAAGGGGACAATGATCTGGGCCTCCAACAACTTCTTTACTTCTTTTTCCATGACAGGCAGCAACATGGGATTTATCTGTCTTAGCTTCTGCCTAAACGACTTAGCTCCTTCCTTTAATGGGATCTTGTGTTCAATGACAGATGTGTCATACGTCTTGAGGTCTTCATAGGTCCATGCAAACACATCAGCAAATTCTTTCAGCAACTCAATATATTCGGCCCTCTGTTCTGTGGTCAAACTGCTTGACAGCTTGACAAACTTAGGCTCCTCCGGTGTGCCAATGTTGCACTCGGCTGTGTCAGCATCTTTATCTGAAATCCTGCCCTTTACTGCCACATCATTCCCATCGAACAATCTTTCCAAAGGAATTAGTCCCCTCGGAATATGATTGCTGGGTAGCTGAATAATTTGGTGGTTAGCGATTTTATTTAGAAACACCTTTGGGTGAGGGCTTTCCTCTGTATCAGGATCTTAATCAATGTGCAATGCATAAAATTCATCAACAGATTGGAGAAATCTTTCGATCTCCAGATCATCTTCGAATAACTTCCAATGCTTGACATTGTCTGGTACTAAGGGCCTATATTTTATCTCAACATCAAAATTAACCATAGGCGGCAAAGGAACTTTGAGCAAACTAGCTGAGACAGCTAAAGAATCGGCCACCGCATTATCCTCCCTTGGAATAAAAGAAATATTTAAGGTTGAGAAGAAGTTGTCGATTAGGTCCCATGCTTCATTCCTGTAATTTCTAAGTCGAGGATGTTTAGCTTGATAAGCGCTTCTGATCTGTTGGACCACTAACTCTGCATCTCCGAACACTGCTACCTCCTGAATTCCCATTCCCCTTGCATCTCTTAATCCTAGGACAAGGGCTTCATACTCTACCACATTGTTGGTGGTTTCAAATTCTAATTTGTATGACAGAGATACGGTTTCCTGAGCAGGTGACACAAAAAACACCCCAGCACCAGCGCCTTCCCTGGAACAGGCTCCATCAAAAAACATTTTCCAAACGGGGATGATGGAAGGAGGAAGTTCGTGAGGAGAAGTGGGGTTCTTTTCTGAGTTCAAGAGGAGTCTCGGGAGCATGAGTGAGTTGGAGTAAACTGGAGCCTAAATCAGTGTCCAAGGAGAAAATGGGATGGTTGGTAGGGTTGGCTTCATCACTGATTATGTAGGCCAGTTGGGCTTCCCTATATAGTCTTCTATGCTCTCCTCCGAACATTGGGATAGTAGCATACGTGAGGTCCATATGCAAGGTTCCCCCCAGTCTTTTTATCCAAGATCTTGACAATAGCATACCGAACTTGGGGGGGACATCAGCTACTACGATATCCATGACCACACTTTTCATGGGAAGTTGAAACAAGGTCACCACCAGGTCTTTGATAACTCCAAGACACTGAACTCTCCTGGAGTCAAAGGAATAGAGGTCATGATAGGCTCGGGTGACTTCTAGTCCTAGTTCTTCCATAACAATTTTGGGCATGAGGTTGTGAGAGGCCCCTGAATCCATCAAGCAGTTGTGCATCACTTTATCATGTATGTTCAGGGATGTGTAGAAGGGAGGGGATGAATCATCTCTATCTTCTACCATGGGACCTAGGACAACTGCTGGCTTTTCATCTTGGAGGTTTATGGAGTCTGTGGGAAGGCATGAGGCTTCAGACTGTAAGAGCTCAGAGAAGCATCTTTTAAATTCTCCATGTTTAATTAGCTCGGTGAGGGGCACAGGGATTCTAATCTTTTGAATCTCATGTCCGAAATTAAAAGAAGATGCAGGCTTTGGAATTTCTCTTATTTCAGGAACAGGATTGTGGACAGTGGGAGAGAGGGGTTGAGCCTTCTTACCTCCACGATTGTCGGCTACTGCATTAGCATGTTTTTTTGTTCTAGCGGACTGCTCAGGAATATCAGGTGCTACTGTCTTTTTATCGGAGCTTAGGTTGTACCTGCCTCGGCCGCCACTAACCTTGTCTCCCTTGCTTAGTTCATTCAGCTGACTGTCTATGAGAGACTCCTCGTATGCTGATTGAGTAAGATGAGGGAAAGGAGGAGCGTCTCCGATGCAATGGATTTCAGGATCAAGCTCATCGGCTTCTCTTTCTTCCCCCTCTGCCACGAAATTGTTTTGAAAAGGGGCCTGAATCTTCTGGTCTTCTCTGTCTCTTCCCTTCTCCCTTTGCATATTTGAGGGAGTAAAATTATTTGGCCTCCTGAATCCTCCTTTATTTTCGGTGATCTGAGGGCCTTTATATACTTGCCTCCCTTCCACCCTCATTCTCTCCACCTCTGCGGACAGATACTTCACCATCTTAGTCAGCTCATCCACTTGAGGGTGGGACACCAATGGGCCAGAAGTTGAGGCTTCTGACCTTCCTTTTCTTCTGTCCGCGTCGGCCTTGTTCCTCAGTCTTTCAGCTGCTAATACATTGGATTCCACTTCTATGGCCGCATCTTTCATTTGGGCTAAGGAGGTGGCTCTTCTTTCTCTCAACAAAAGACAGAAATCAGGGTCAAATGCACCAGCATAGGAAATTTGGGCAGAGGCTTCTCTCAACAAAAGACAGACTCTCCTTCCATTTTCTTCAGAGACCCAAACTCTGTCATGTAATACATGAAATCCTTCCTATCTCCCCACTGCCTCAAGAAAGGACTATCCAGAGCTTCAATCCCAGCAATAGACCCAGGGGCCAGTCCCCTGAACCACCTCCTGACCTCGCCGTCTAGGCTCTGGACGAAGACTCTCATCCAGACATATTCATTTTCAATGTTGAGGTTGTCTGCATAGCTGTAGAAAGTAGACATGTGCTATTCAGTAGTTATGTCTCCTTCCCCAGTGAACTTGGGCATGTATTTCAAGTAATCTCCAGCAGGGAGAGGATTCATGGGATTAGGTAAGATCAAGGGAGCATATCTGGTAGCAACTATGGCATCCATTCTATTCAGGGGGGGATTAGCACCAGCCATGGGAGTATTAGGTGGAGGAGAACTCGAAGGAGAAGGAGTTCGCGAAGGGGCTACTGGGAATGAGTCCCGAACTGGAGTGGGGAACAAGAAAGGATTTAAGGGGGAGACTAATGAACTTAAGTCCGCAGGTGCTCTTCTTCGTGCAGGAGTGGGAAAATCCTCTGCAGTCACGGACCTTCGCCGATAAATAGCTTCAAAGGAGAGGGGAGTGACAAGGGTTTCTCCTTCTAGTCCCAGACCAGGAGCGGAAAACTCAGTAGGAACACTCCCAAAATTTAGGAAACGGGAAACCTCTGAAGGAGGTCGATCAAGAAACTGAGGAGGAGAAAAAGGAGTTCTTGCAGAAGGAAATGGCGGATTACCTGCTTCGGCGGTGAAAGCTTCTTCTTCAGGGGCCTTTCCTTTTCTTCGAACCACCTTCAGATCAGTTATAGGTGTAGCTAGAGGCAGCTGTGGATGTGATCGCGTATGTCTGCCTCTGGAAGCCACAATTAAAACAGCAGGTTCGCTCCAGTGGAGTCGTCACAATGGAGTCGCTAGGTGCACAGTAGTAATCTCAATAGTTCTGATATCTGATGCACCTTCAGAATCAGCTAATCGTTGTCGTTTAATCCGGGGGAAAATATTCAACTTCGTCCCCGGTAACGGCGCCAGAAATGTTAGCGTTGGAAGTCACTCCTGGATTGCTTGCAGGAGCAGAGCCCGACACCCATCAGTTTAATGTCACGATTTGTTTGATTGGGTGATCAAATGGAGATTAACTCAAACGATGTGGTTCCAACTATGAAACTAGGCTAGGCATGCATGCACAAGTGAGGTCTTAGGTAACTCCAGACAGTGAGTTGTAGTAAGGGTGAGTAGGGGGAAGACTTGTATCAGAGAAATGCAAAGGTCTGTTCTAAACATTAGGTTCCTAACAAACTGTGGAAGAAAACATCTAAACGCAAGATCTTCTTACGCTCAAACGCAGAAAACCAGAGAGAACAATAATTCCACGATAAATCCTTTATCATAACATAAATGCCACAATTCGTGCGAATCAGTCGATCACGAACTCTCGTAGTGTAAGATGAAAACTTAGACGGGAAAATAAAGACTGTCTGCAATTAAACAAGAAATCTTACATACAGATGTATAACCAGAGCTAAGATATCTGCTAAAAATTTACAATCAGGGGCTTCGCTCTACCATCGATCCTTTACAAAACACCAAAACTGAGTTTATATACTCAGAGAAAAATGCCCAACAGAGGCGTGCCCAGTCGCCCAAGGCTTGGTGTCTTTTCAGTCAAACTCATACTGATATTCTTTGTCGGACACCATCTTAACTGCACATGGCTCTCGCAGGGGGAGTAGCTGAGCCAGTAAATGTTGTTTTAGCGCGTGTAGACCTCCTCCAGCTAGTCGAGGACTCGGCATGGCTTTTTCAGAAAGAAAGGGTACACAGGACCCTCTCGAGCGGACCGCTTACCAGACCCTCCATACTTCACATTTAATGAATGAAGAGAGGTTTCAACCACCCCTTCTTGCTGCCATTTACTCCAAGCGAAGACCAGGACTGAGGTCGGGTCCGATGACAACTGGAGGTCGTGACAGGCCTCTCTGTGACTGAAACCCGGCGCCTTTGGCCCCTTTCGCGCAACTCTCTTCTTTCCTTAGTGACCACGGGACGTGACCCGGTGCTTATTCCCATGGCGCTTTTCGGCGTTCGCGAGTATGTAGGGGCTGCTCCTTGCTCCTCGAAATCGCGATGAGCGATATGCCGAGACGACTCGATCTGGTGCCACACGTCCTTCAAATCCGATGGTTCTAAACTCATCCGACGCTGCGGTGGGCCCCAAGTTCTGAATGCTCCCACTACTTCGCGCCTCGGGGATATGAGGGAACTGCTTCTTGAGCTTCGAAATCGCGATGGGCGAGAATGCGGGGAGCCTAATCACGCGCCAGGTGTCCTCTTTAGATGGACGGCTGAGACTGTTCCTCGATAATGCGGGCCCGCCTTTGGGCGCTTTTCATTTCGCGACTCGTGAGTCCGTGAGTCAAAGACCCTCGGCTCCCCTTACTAAACTCCCGATCGTCGAGCTGGCGATATGGATTGGGCCCCCTTTCTGGTCGACGCTCTCTGCATGTAACCGTCGGCTAGAGCCCAAGCACTAACGCCTCTCGCAACTCGCGGCTTCGCGAACTTGAGTATCGAACTCTGGCACTCTCCCCTCACGAAGTCCCGAGACGCGATGGTCAGTGAAGGTTGACCCCCTCTGGGCACTTTTTCGCACTTCGGAATCCCGCGCAATCAAAAGGATATGGCCCGCCCCTCGAACTCACGAACCTCGAACTTTAAGAGATAACACTGCGCTTGAAATTCTTGTGATCAACGACCCTCGTAACTTCACGAGTGCCTCCTGAAGGGTTCCGACCGTTGATTTATTTAAAACTTTAGGCGCTATACTTGACGTGATTCGGTTAATTCTGCAATCACCCATCAATCCCTGTTCTGCTTTGTCACTGAAACCTTTCTACTGAAGAATGAACTACCCGCTCGCTTGATTTTAAGTCCGAAAAGGACTTCCTTTATGCGTCGCGCTTGGGCGCTCCTCGAGTAACCTGCAGACTTGTGTCTCCCGATGCCGAAGACAAGAAATGTTGCTAACAGATATAGGTACCAGAAGAGATACTAGAAGTTCGGGAAAAGAAATTAAGGAAGAGAAGCATCAAGGAATATTTAGTCAATTGGAAGAACTTACCTATTGAGGATGCTACTTGGGAAAGTGAACAGGTGCTACAGGAGACAGGTTCAAAATTTCTTGTGGAGAAGCAATTTCTAGCAGGGGAGACTGTAGTGTCCCCCACCTCTTGATGAAGAGGGTTGGAGAGACTCAGTAGTCTAGTTTTCCCCACTAGACTATAGTCTCATGCATTATGGGGACAAAGGCAGCCAAAATCCTTCACCTAAGCACAAGGTTATATTATTGAGTTGACTTTGAGAAGAAAAGGTAACTAAGGAAAAGAAAAGAGCATGTGAGAGAAAGCTAGGAGTTAACCCTAGGGGTTAGCTAACTCAACAAAGAAATAGAATTGAAGTACAAAAAAAAGGAATGGTGCACTTCTCATTCACCTTTGGATTATTATTGCATTTTTCTTTTGGGCTCTTGAGCACAAACAATTTTGAGGGTTTTGAGAATACAAACCCTAGAGATCAACTCGGTGGTGAAAGATCCCACCTCACTTGATCCAAGCTTGGTCTCGGGGATGCAATACTCCACCCATGCCATTCTACAGCAGCTATAGGTACCATCAATCATTCAAGGAAGAAACAGGGCGTAACCTTGGGGGTTTTCAGCAAGGGGGGTGCACCATTGAAAGAAGAAAGATTTGATCCAAGAGATAGAGGAGGATTTTGGATTATTGGACATCTGGGTTTTCTCTGTAGGGCCTCACTCATCATTCCTAGCACATTTGGAAGGAAGTTTACTTGCCATTTGATTTTCTAGAGCTTTGCAAGAGTTGGAGAGAAGGAGGGCGCACTGTGGAAGGTGATCTAGTCAGTTTGGAGGAGCAAATCTTCATCTTTCAGCTATAGACTTCACCAAGGGATTTTTCTAGCCCCGATCTACATTTCCAGCCAGTTACATAGCATTTGGAGGCTCCTAGCAAGAAGGTTGAATTCTTGGGTCTCTACAGTCTCTAGGAGGGCGCAGTTCAGTTTGGAGTTTCAGTTTTTTTGAGGAGAAGATCTCTACATTTCATTCTGAGACTTCAAAAGGGGGTTTGTCTTTCCCCGATCTATCATTCTATACAGTTTCAAGGCATTTGGAGGCTTCCATCAACAAGGCCGAATTATTGGGTCTCTGCAGTCTCCAAGAGGGTGCAGTTCAGTTTGGGGTTTCAGTCATTTGAGGAGCAGATCTCTACATTTCAGTCTAAGACTTCAAGAGAGGGGGTTTGTCTTGCCCCGATCTATCATTCTATATATTTTCAGGGCATTTGGAGGCTTCCAGCAGCAAGGCCGAATTATTAGGTTTCTACAACCAGTCAGGAGGGCACAACTTAGTCGGGGGGTTTGGACTTGGACCTTGGAGGGAAAGAAGTTAATATTGTATTGGTCTTCAGCTTATTATATAGCCTTGGGAGGCTTATATCTTCAGTCTTGAGCATTTTGTAGCAGCTCTTATTCCAGCTAGAGGCTTTATTTGATATTCTTCTAGATTTGTAGATCTATTGTACCAAATTCTCTATATTATCTAAATAAAGTTCAGATCTGTGTTATTTGGTTCTATAACTGGTGTCTCTTGTTATATTTTGTATTTTTTTATGATGCATCTTCAGATCTATGTCCACATGCTTTGATAATCAAATATATAAACCCTATACACAACTTCATGAGCAAACCTGCATACATACATCCAAACAACAGTAGACAATGAACAGTTAGTGTTTCTAGCGAAAAAATTGGCTTGGGAAAACTACACCCCCCTATTCACCTTTTCTCTCCAAGTGACTTTTCTTTATTTTATTATTCCTTGATTAAATCACTTAATTAATTAACTAACCATTTTAACTCTAAAAAGTGATTTATCCATCCTTATGGCTTCTCTAGCCACTAAAAGTCACTTCTCATCATCTTATCCTGTATTGCTCTTCCTCCCTGTTGACCGCTCGTTTAGCACGGAGGTCAACTCATATATAATGAAGATTATCTATGTCGAAGACAACAGGGTTCTACTGGGTGTTTTTAAACACCAGCACTTATATTTTTGTAAACGGGATCTCCGCGCCCCTGCGAGGGTAA
>ML782213.1:435167-448205 GCA_009831015.1 Picea engelmannii | reverse complement strand
TGCATGTGGGCCAGCATAGCAGCTCTTCTCTCTCTCAGCAGTAGGCAGAAATCAGGATCAAAAGCACTGGAGTAAGTGATCATTGCAGAGGCTTCAGAGGGTTTTATCTCAGCAGGGATTCTGTTGTACATTTTATTAAATCTTTTGGAGAAGTCGGGAATGGACTCTCCTTCTTTTCTCTTCAACGACCCAAACTTTGTCATGTAATACATGCAATCCTTCTTATCTCCCCATTGCCTCAGGAAAGCATTATCCAGGGCGTCAATTCCAGCGATAGATCCGGGAGCTAATCCTCTAAACCATTTTCTTACCTCACCATCTAGGCTCTGGACAAAAACCCTCATCCAGACATCTTCATCTCCAATGTTCAGGTTGTCAGCATAACTGTAGAAAGCAGCCAGGTGTTCTTCTGCAGTTATGTCCCCTTCCCCGGTGAACTTGGGCATATACTTCAAGTAATATCCAGCAGGGAAAGGATTCGTGGGATTAGGTAAGATCAAGGGAGCATACCTAGCAGCAACTATGGCGTTCATTCTATTCAGAGGGGGATTAGCACCAGCCATAGGAATATTAGGTGGAGGAGAATTTGGAGGAGAAGGACTTTGCGATGGGGCTACTAGGAATGAGTCTCGAAGTGGAGTGGGAAACAAACGGTGATTTGAGGAAAAGGCTAACAAGCTCAAGTCAGCGGGTGCTCCTCTTCGAGCAGGAGTGGGAAAATCCTCTACAGTCGCGGGTCTTCACCGATAAACAACTTCAAAGGAGAGGGGAGTGACAAGGATTTCTCCCTCTAGTGCCAGACCAGGAGGGGAAAACTCAGCAGGAACACTCCCAAAATTTAGGAAACGGGAAACCTCTGAAGGAGGTCTATCAAGAAACTGAGGAGGAGAAAAAGGGGTTCTTACAGAAGGAAATGGCGGATTACCTGTTTCGGCGGTGGAAGTTTCTTCTTCAGGGGCCTTTCCTTTTGTGAGAACCACCTTCGGATCAGTTACAGGTGTAGCTAGAGGCAGTTGTGGATGTGACCGCGTATGTCTGCCTCTGGAAGCCACAATTAAAACAACGGGTTCGCTCCAGTGGAGTCGTCACATTAGAGTCGCCAGGTGCACAGTAGCAATCTCAATAGTTCTGATATCTGATGCACCTTCAGAATCAGCTGATCGTTGTCGTTCAATCCCGGGGAAAATATTCAACTTTGTCCTCGGCAACGGTGCCAGAAATGTTGGCGACGGAAGTCACTCCTGGATTGCTAGCAGGAGCAGAGCCCGACGCCCATCAGTTTTATGTCACGGTTTGTTTATAGATGGGGTGACCGAATGGAAGCCAACTCAAAACGATATCATTCCAACTCCAAACTAGGCCAGGCATGCATAGGTGAGTGAGGTCTTATATAAACTTCAGACAGTGAGTTGTAGTAAAGGGTGAACAGGCGAAAGACTTATGCGGGAAGAGTGCGAAGGTCTGTTACGAACGACAGGTTCCTAACAGACTGAAGAAGAAGGCATCCAAACGCAAGGTCGTCTTGCACTTAAATACATAAAACCAGAGAATACAACAATGCAACGATAAATCATTTATCATAACAAAACTGCAATAATTCGCGCGACTCAGTCAATCACGAACTCTCTATGAGACGAAAATTAGATGGAGCGAGAAAACCTGTCTGTCATAAAACAAGATATCTCAAATACAGATGCATATCCAACAAACTAGGATGTCTGTTAAACTTTATAGTAGGGAGCTCCGCTCTACCATTGATACTTACAAAATACAAAAACTGAGTCTATATACTCAGGAAAAATCGCCTAACAGAGGCGTGCCCAGTGACTCACAGCTTGATGTCCCCTCAGTCAAACTCGTACTGATATCTTCCTTTAAGCGCCATCTTAACTACACATGGCCCCTGCAAAGAGGGTAGCTGAGCCATTAAGTGCTGGGCTGGCGTGCGCAGACTTCTCTGTTGAGCTGAGGACTTCGGCATGGCGTCTTTGAGAAAATCGATGCACAGGACTTCCTCGAGCAGATGGTTCGCCAGACCCTCCATCCCCTACAATTAATGATTTAGGCGAGGTTTCGACCACCCTCTCTCTTCTTCATTCACTCCGAGTAGGTACTAGTATTGAGATCAAGTTGAACTGGCACCTGGAGAACACAGTGATCCCTTCTGCAGCTAAACCTGACGCTTCGGCCCTTTGCACAACTCTTTTTATCACCCCCAAGTGACCACGGGCTGTGACCCTATGCTTATTCCCAAAGCACTTTCGGCATTCGCGAAAGGAAAGAGTTAATCTTTGCTGATTGAAGTTGCGAGGGGCGAGGGGGCGAGGAGCCTAATCACGCACCACGTGTCCGCTTCAGATGGACAGCTGAGATCTCCTCGGCGATATTGTGGGCCCAGGCTCTGGATGCCCTCGGCACTTCGCGACTCGCGGCTGGAAGAGACAGGTCCTTGATCTTAAAAGTTGCGAGGGGCGAGGAGGCGGGGAGCCTAATCGCGCACCACGTGTCCACTTCAGATGGACGGCTGAGATATCCTCGGCGATATTGTGGGCCTAGGCCTTGGACGCCCTCNAATCGCGCACCACGTGTCCGCTTCAGATGGATGGATGAGATCTCCTTGGCGATATTGTGGGCCCAGGCTTTGGACGCCCTCGGCACTTCGCGACTCGTGAATCCTAACACCAATACTTCAGGACTTCTTGCGGCGAGATCCCGAGGCTTCATGCCACCCATATTCCACTCGCTGACTCTGCTATGGCCCCCACTGTCTCCAGCTATCAGGATATCGCTTCTCGCAATCTCGCGATCCCCGCGCCCAAATTCTCGAGCCTTTTCTTGCGAGGCCCCGATATGCGATCCCACGTGCGGATCCAACGGTTCTTCTCGATCCAGATCCAACATCTAATCACCTTCTCGCTTCTCGCGTCCTCGCGACTTGAGATACCCAATGCTTGGGCCTTTACCCTGCGAACTCCCGAGTTCGCGAGATCATTGACCTTGGATGATGCCGACGACACTTTTCCCGCTCGCTTGACCTGCTACTTGGAAAAACAAGGATTCTCCCATGCTACGCTTGATCACTTCGTGCAACTTGCAGACCCGAATGCTCTCGAGCCCATGACAAGAAATATCGCTAACAGTAATACTCTTTCATATTGGAATAAAATCAAGACTTTGGAGGTCAAGATTGGTGGAGTGTTCAAATGTGTGGATGCTTGTAAATGAGGTGATATTGTTTCATGATTTATGCTATTGTATTTTGGTTTAAAATTGGCCATTGTAGAAGTATTGTTACTTACATGGATAGGAGTACTAAGTTTGTTTGATTAGTCTTTCTATTGTTTATCTATTGGTAGGGTTTTCAAATAGCAATTTGTTTTGTTTAACTAATTGTTTATGTATTGGTAGGGTTTTCAAATAGCAATTTGTTTTGTTTAACTAATTGTTTATTTGAGTCTTGCTTGTAGGTGGCACCATTTTTCTAACCCTTTATTGTGCAAGGATTGTGAAGCAATTGATGCTCTATTTGAAGAGTGGGAGGATCTAGATTGATGCTTCTCCTTCTTCAAGACGTTTGAAAAAAATCCCTCTTCATTTCACGAAAGAAGGACCCCATAGCCCAAAGATATTCCAAGCATAAGCTTGCTCTCTCCTCCTCTATTTTTCTTAAGAAAATTGTTGGTTACCTATTTTGCATGTTAGCCAAGATTGAATTTAAAGGTTAATCTTATCATCTAATGTTGCATGCATAAGTCTTAGATCCGGTCTAAACTCTTTCTCATTTAAAGGATAGATCTAAGTAATTTTGTGGCTTTCTTCCTTTAAATTATCTAAATTTTTCAAGGTAGAAAATCGTTCTAAGTTTGCAATTCTTGATCTAGCTATTTAGGAAATTTAGCTCGCTGTTTTGGGACAGAAAACAGAGATTTCCTAAAGAGCCTAACTTAGGTTCATCTAAAGTCTCAAAAAAAGCCCCTAAATTTTTTGCATTTTTCATAAGTAAATTTTCTAGAAAATTGGCAACTAAAAATTTGTTTTTCATCTTTATTGTTTAAAGAGTTTGTCATTGTTTTCTAATCCCTTTCTTTGCTAGTTTTTAGCAGGCCTATCCTAAAACAAGGGGAATCTCTGGCGAAACTGAAGCCAAAGTGATGGAAATCTAGCCCAAGTTGAAACCTTTGAAGACCAAAACCTTCAAGGAACCCCTTGTAGTCATTTTCTTAAGGTTTTGATCCAATTTGCAAGGATCCAAAAGTTATAAAAGAGAAAAGAGAACTCAGTTTCTCTATTGTAATAGGAAGCAAATAAAAGCGGGCCTCATAGTGCCCAATTCCAGCCTCCCTCTAGGGGATTGGCAGTGTGGTGTGTGTTCAAGTTTTTTTTTTTGTTTCTTTCTTTTCTCCTTTTAGCATAAGTTAAAGTAATCAATCAATCTATCTTAAACACAACATTTAGATTAGATTTCCTTTTTTGCAAGTAGAACACTAATTGCTAGATTAGTTTCATTTCCGCAATTTCAATTTGGCAATTAAACCATCCCCTCAGCAACCTCGAAAGGGGGCCTGGTCAGTGTGGATCTAGTAGTTAGTCTCACATTTATTTTCTTGTCATAAAATAAACAAAATTCCCCTCAACTCTCAGTGTGGTTCCTGACCCTTCCAGTTGCGAGCTTGTCTCGATCTGCTGGGAGTAAGTTCATACACGTTGTGTTGGTCAGTGGATGATAGTTTAATTAGGACAACCCCCAAAGTAGTTAATTTGATGTGCGGGAAAACGCTTTGAAGTGACCTGAGAAGTAAGGTGGGCCCTCTCGGGACCTGGCTTCCCACCGGTTTTGGACATCCAGCACTTTGAGTGAGTTTTTACTGGTGAGACCATTGGGTTTCGGTAAAACTCTCCGCAAGTTTCCAAGCAAAGAGTTAACCTCCAAGGAGGCCCAAACCATTTCATTAACTGAACATTAATTTATCCTAATAAAACACTCAAACTACATTGCCCACGATTCTCTTTAAGGCACTGGTCTCAATTTTTCACACTCAGCAAAGCCACAGGCTTCATTTCAAGATTGGTTATTTATCTATTTTAAATGAAACTTTCACCTAACAATTGTTTCTCAGTATCCTTTTGATGCAAGTATATGTTCATTTGATTATATATCGTAGTGAATGTTTATTTCATGTTTTATTCAGTTTATGGTTGATGGTTTGAAAGTATAATAAACTCCTAGATTTCAATTTTGTACTTAGCTTAAAAGCCTTAGTGTTTTTGTTAGGGACTACCCCCCTTGGCTTCGCTAGGAGTTGGCCTAGACGGAGGAGTTGAGGATTAGGTGACAGCACCTTAACTCTCACTTGCCCCCAAGGACACACCGAGTGGATTGAAGATTTCTCCCACGTCTCCCAGGTGTGTATAAGGTGGCAACAGTCCGAATTAGCCTTTAAAGCAAGGGTGTTACAACCATGCCATGATTCACCGGTAGCAGGGCATTGAGGATTCATCAAGACATACAGACATGTCTGGGAGAGGTTTTCTTGGAAGGGGTTGAAAGAAGATGTGATGAGTCATATCAAGGAGTGCAGCACTTGCCTGACGTTCAAAGATGAACACACTCATCTAGTAGGACTACTACAACCACTTCCCATTTCGGAGCACAAATGGGAAATCATATCTATGGACTTTATCACAGGATTGCCCAAGGCTCAGGGAAAAGACTGCATTTTTGTGGTAGTGGACAGGTTGACGAAGTTTGTACACTTTTTTTCCATTGCCACAGACTTCAGTGCAGCACAGGTTGCAGACCTATTCTTCAGGGAAGTTTTCAGATTGCATGGGTTGCCCAAAACCATAGTGAGTGACAGGGATAGCAGGTTCATGAGAAAATTCTGGCATGAGCTCTTTAGGTTAGTAGGTACGAACCTAACACCTAATACCAGTTATCACCCTCAGACGGATGGCCAGATAGAGATAGTCAACAAATGGGTTGAAGGCTACCTCACGAATTATGTGGCAGGGCAGCAGAAATCATGGGTTAAATGGCTTCACTTGGGGAAATACTCTTACACCACCACTCATCATATGTCCATTGGTATGCTACCATTTAGGGCCTTATACAGCTATGACCCTCTCTCATTTGTAGAGATTGCCTTTGGTGACAGTAGGGTTCCCATTTTTCAGGGTTGGATTCAACAGAGCTAGGACATACTCAGAGAATTGAAGGATCACCTACAAAGGGCACAGAATCAACAGAAGGTACAGGAAGACAAACACAAGGTTGAGCGCACCTTTGAGGTCGGTGACTTGGTTTATTTGAGGCTTCAACTGCACAGGAAAGCATCCATTAAGAGAAGTGGCACAAAGAAGCTCCAACCTCGTTTCTTCGGTCCACAGAGAGTCAATAGGAAGGTAGGGGTCGTGGCATATGAGTTGGATCTACCACACGGCAGCAAAATACACAATATCTTTCATGTTTCGTGTTTGAAGAGGGCCATCTGCAAGCATATCACTCCTATCGAGGAACTGCCACCTATGGATGAAGAAGGACAATTGGTACTGATACCAGAGGAGATACTTGAAGTCAGGGAGAAGAAGTTGAGAAAAAGAAACATCGGAGAGTATTTGGTTAAGTGGAAGAGCCTACCCATGGAGGATTCCACGTGGGAAGGGGAATAGTTGATCCAGGAGACAGGTCCAAAATTGCTTGTGGGCAAGCAATTTATAGCAAGGGAGACTGTAATGTCACCCACCTCTTGATGAAGAGGTCTGGAGAGACTCAGTAGTCTAGCTATCCCCACTAGACTATAGTCTTAGGCATATTGGGGACAAAGTCAACCAGAAAACATAACATTCTATTATTAAGTTGACTTTGTGTGGAAAGGGATAACTCAATGAAAGAAAAGAAAAGGTGAGTTGAAGTTAAGATTTAACCCTAGGGGTTAACTAACTCAATAGATGAATAGACTGGAGCTATAAAGGAAAGGGCAGGGTGCACTCCTAAGGCATTCTGGATTATTATCTTATTTGCATTGGAGCTCTTGAGCACAAGCAGTTTTGAGGGTTTTGAGTCTAAAACCTTAGAGATCAACTCGGTGGTGAAAGATCCCACCTTTCTTGATCCAATCTTGGTCCTGGAGGTGAAATAATCCTCCCACACCATTCTACAGTGTTGCAGGGGTTTCTCTACAGGCATATTCTAGGCTAGTGCGCAACCTAGGGGGTTTCCTGTTAGGGGGGCGCACCACCTTGAGAAGATTGATTCGATCTGGAGGAAGGAGAAGGATTTTTGGAAAAGGATCACCTGGCTTTTCTTCATAGGGTCCCAAGCATCATTCTTGGTCTATTCTGGAGGAGATTATCCTTACAGTTTATTTCTTGGAGCTTGGCATGAATTGGAGGAGAGAGGGGCACATTGCAGAAAGAGGTTATCAGGGTTTATTGGCTCAGATCTTCATAGATTGACTTGAGACTTAATCATCTTGTTAGAAGTTTCCTGATCTACAATCAGGGAGAGTTTGGTGCAATTTGGAGGCTCTTAGAAGGGAGAACGAATTCTCCTTCACTTATTCAAACCAGGAGGGCGCAAACCAATTGAGGGTTTTCTCAGTTGGAGGAGAAGAACTTCTCAGTTCAACTTGAGACTTGGCCCGGTGGATTCTATTAGCCCGATCTACATTTCGGAAGAATTTGGAGGGATTTGGAGATCAAAAGGAGGGTCGAAACTTGAGGGTTTATCAGCATCCAGAGCAGGGCGCAACTCAGCCAGTTGGAGGGTTTTGCAGATTTTTGACAGGGTCCTATTATCTTCAGTCTTATCTTGCTTGTTGGTAGCCTTCGAAGGCTTGGATCTCTTCTATGACAGCCTTTGGGAGGCACTTATCTTTGTATTTCTTATTATTGTATCGGCTGGCAGCCCATTTTGATATTATTGGGGCTTTCTTCCAGATCTATAGATCCCTTGTATACAAACTCTCCCTACTAACTAAATAAAGGTCAGATATGACATTATTGGTTCTCTACTGGTTTTCTTTGTATATCTTGTCTTGTTTATGATTATATGCTTCAGATCTATTGCTCAATCAACATTAAGTAAATCCATAATGCACATCTTCATGAGTAAACTTGCAAATACATAAACATAGAAAACAATAAACAATTAGTGTTTTGAGCAAAAAATTTGGCTTCGAAACATTACAGTGGTATCAGAGCGTTGATCCTCCCATCTTGTGAGGATTATCGCATGCAGAAGTTCAGTGGCATTTACATGGGTAGACGCAGGAAATGGAGAGGTGAGACAAAGGCAGAAATCGAGGGGTCAAGTGAGGACAGTGAGCCACAGATTCTAGCAGGTTTCGCCAAGGAGTTACAACACTCCATAAACATGACACAGAGTACCCTTGTAGATCATCTACAGGAAAACTAGGAGGCAGTGCACAACGGACAGGTAGAAATGACAGAGACTCTGGAAAGAGTGAATGATAGTCAAGAGAGATTGTCGCAACTCCTGATGCAGATGACGCATGCAGGGAAGGGTACGAAGGTTTATGCAAACAGAGAAGCTAGTGGATCTCATGGAGGGACTAGACCTCAGCAAGAGCATAGCCCTCATTATCACACTGAGGGACAGAGCTATGGATGTGGTGCACCTGAGGGGGAAACACACAATAGGACCACCCCTAGGCCCTATCTACCCACATTCTTGGATAATCATCCACAGCGTAACTATGAGAATGAGATTGAGGACAACTTTGAGCAGTATGCCAGGGAGTATCATGCCTTGAGTGCAGGGTTCCAGAGGCAAGTCACGTTGGATCAGTATTGTGGAATCAAGTTTCAGGGTAAGCCTAAACAATATCAAAGGCCCAACTATGAGTTGGAGCGCAAGGTAGGAAAGATAGAAATTCTTTGTTTTGATGGATTTGCTAAGGTGACTGCACAAGCATGGGTTCAGAAGCTAGATACCTACCTACAACTTAACCCCATGAATGAGATGGATGCCATCAAATTTTCCACCATGTACTTGGATGGCAAGGCTCATGATTGGTGGTACCATGGGTTGACCATAGTGGGTCACAATCAGATTATGTCCTATACAAAGTTCACACAAAGGCTCATTGACAGGTTTGACCAAGGGGACCCAAAGCTACCTTTTAGGGAGCTCATATAGCTCAGACAGACAGGATCTCTAGAGGTTTACATAGAAGAGTTCCAGAGACTAGCAATGATGGTACAAGATGTGTCTCAAGTGAGACTTATGATTCTCTTCACAGAAGGGCCGATGGAACCCTTGAGGGGTTGGGTCAAGGATTTTAAGCCTACCAACTTGCATGATTCCATTTGGAATACCAGGGACTTAGGATTGGCAACAAAGACGATATTCACCCTGAGACCTCCTAATCAAAGGGGTAGAGACCAAATGCCTCCTATGAACCAAGGAGGGAGAGACCCAAGGGGGTTTGACCGAGGAAGGGGTAGGATGGATGAGCCCACTAGGAGGGACAACTCATGCTTAAGAGTAAGGTAGCTAAGACCTTTTACAAGTTCATCATGCAACATCTCTTATTACAATTTTTTATGGAAACGTGAAAAATTTGGTCTTAACGACCGACTGAACTTATGAACTTTGGACAATAATGTTCAAACTTTGGCGGCTCGCTAGAAGTCCATCCTAGTGCAACTTTGATGGATAAAAGGCACGACTTGGACAAAAGGAGGGTGCTATTGAGATTCATATCTACTCAGTTTGGAGGAGTTATACTTCAGATCTGACCTTGAGACTTCACCTAGAGACTTATAGTGCCCCGATCTATCTTTCTAGGAAGTTTCAGGGCATTTGGAGGTCTCTTTCAGCAGGGTCGAATTATTGGGCATTGACAGTATTCAAGAGGGCACAACTTCACTTGAGGATTCAACATTTGGAAGAGAAACTCTTGGCATTTCGGCCTGAGACTTCAGGAGGGGGTTCTACTCACCCCGATCTATCATTCTATAGGGTTTGGTGTCATTTGGAGGCCTCCAACAGCTAGGCCGAAATATTGGGTCTTATCATCTCTTCAGGAGGACATGCCTACAGCCAAGGGGGTTTGGACTTGACCCTGGTTCTTCTTGTATTGGTCTCCATCTTGCATTCAGCCTTTAGAGGTTTATATCTTCTTATCGGGAGCATTTTGTAGCAGCTCATATCATATCTATTGGATCTATCTGATGTTGTTCCATATCTACATCTTTATTGTATCAGGTTCTTTCTCATTATATCAAGAAAGGTCATATCTATGTTGTTGGTTCCATATCTGGTGTTATTGTCATATCTTGTATTTCTACTTGCTATATCTTCAGATCTATTTCATGTGCTCATTAACTGAATATAAAAACCCTAAGTCATAACTCAAGAAGTAATCTTGCAAGTAAACACACATACATCAGTTAATCAGTGATCAGTTAGTGTTTCAAGTGAAAAAATTGGCTCGGGAACATACCAGCAGTATCAGAGCGTTGATCCTCCCATCCTGTGAGGCTTAGCGCATGCATAAGTTATGTGGGATTTATATGGGCAGTAGAAGGAAACAGACAGGTGAGGCAGAGGCCGAAATGGAAGGATCAGGTGAGGACAATGAGCCCCAAATGCTAGCAGGAATTGCTAAGGACTTACAACATTCCATAGCGTTGTCACAGAGCAACCTTGTACATCACCTACAGGAAAACCAGGAGGCAGCACGTAGGAGACAGGCCGAGATGACAGAGACCTTGATAAAGGTAAGTGACAGCCAAGAGATGATATCACAGCTTCTGATGCATATGACTCATGGAGGAAAGGGTCCAGAAACTTATGCCAATAGAGAAGCTAGTGGCTCTCATGGAGGAAATAGACATTAGCAGGAGCATATTCCCTATTACCATACTGAGGGAAAGAGCCATGGAGGAGGTTCACCCCAGGGACAGACACACAACAGGACCACCCATAGGCCTTACCTACCTTCGTTCTTGGATGAAAAAACATAGCCAAACCACCAAGATGAGTTTGAGGACAATATTGATCAGTATGTCAAGGAGTATAACTCACTGAGCGTACCCGTCCAATGGCAAATTACATTGGATCAATATTGTGGATTGAAATGCAGAGGCAAAACCAAGCCATACCACAGGAAAATTATGAGTTCGAGCGCAGAGATGGAAAAATGGAGATCCCCTATTTTGATGGATCGGCCAAGATGACTACACAGGCTTGGGTGCAAAAACTGGAAACTTACCTGCAACTTAACCCCATGAGAGATATGGATGCCATCAAGTTTTCCACCATGTACTTGGAGGGAAAATCTCATGACTAGTGGTACCATGGGTTAACTACACTTGGCCACAATCAGATAGTAGCTTACACAGAGTTTACACAGAATCTTATTGACAGGTTTGACCAAGGGGATACAGAACTACACTTCAGGGAACTCACCCAACTCAGGAAGACAAGATCACCAGAGGTGTATATTGAGGAGTTTCAGAGGATAGCAGTCATGGTGCAGGACATGTCTCAGTCAAGACTCATGATGCTTTTCACAGAGGGGTTGATGGAACCCTTAAAGGGTTGGGTTAAGGTTTTCAAGCCTACCAACTTAAAGGATGCTATATGGAGGACTAGAGATCTAGGCCCAGAAGCGAAATCTAAGTTTGTTCCTAGACAACCTCTAAACACTGGAGGAAGAGACCAAAGACCTCCCATGATTCAAGGAGGAAGAGACCCAAGGGGGTTTGATAGGGGAAGAGGTAGGATGGATGAGAACACTAGAAGGGAACTAAGAAGAAAAAAACTATGCTATACATGCAAAGATCCTTGGGATCCATCCCACAAGTGTATGGCCAGAGGCAAGGCCCACTACATTGAGGTCACTTCTGATAATGAGGAGGATGAAGATTTCAGCCACCTACAAAATATAGAAGCTGACACCATCGAAACTGCAGAAGAATAAGGTACAGGTCACGACATGGCAACAAATGAGAAGGCTACCTTGGCATCCATCAGTGGGGTACCCAAATATAACACCTTTAGGATGAGAGGGGTATTGAAGGGACAAAAAGTTTCGGTTCTCATTGATGGGGGTGCTTCTCACAACTTTATTGATCCATCCCTACTATAGAGGAGGCACATACCGACAGTGTAATTTGAAGGATTCAAAGTAGAGGTAGTAGGAAGAAGCACCATGCCTTGTAACAAGTATATTTTGGGAATGAAGCTTGTTATCCCCGATATCTAGGGATAACTAGGAGATCATGTCTCGAGGCCCACAGGTCCTAGACATGGAGTACCGAGAGCAGGATTGACATGAGCATGGCCCTGGAGGGCCCATCTTTCTTCTTCGTCAGATTTGTCCTGTCAGCAGTAGCAGCTTCCATCACCACCGGCATGGGCTTGCATCGGAGAGGACTCTTGCTCCATGAGGTAATTGGTCCGAGGTATCATGGTATGTGTCATATTTGATCGTTATAACCTTCTCATATATGCATTAGATTCCTTTCATTTCTGATGACTGCTTGGATCTTACACTAATCCACTTGACCATTGTTGGGGTGATTTATTGGGTGACTTAGCAAGCTGATGTTCATGGGTTTTGGTTAGCCACCAAGGGGGGTTTGCAGAGCCATCGTTCGCTCCCACCATCTTATCACATTACATCTTATACCCCGCTCATCCATCCCATTCCCCTAGTCTGGCCATTAGGATGACCTTTGAGGGTTACATCTTGTCTTGTGGGAAGAAGGGGCTAAAGGTCCAAGGGGTAAAAGCAGCTGGTAAAAGATAAAAACCATAGGAAATAAAACCTAGAGATACTTCGCCCAGGGGATCCCCGAGAAGGCAATAAAAAGCCTCTCGATAAGAAACTAAAGGGACCCTAAGAAAAATAATAATAAAAATAAGACCTAACCAAGAGGATGGGAGGTCTCATCACGAGCCGGCCCATTATGTTCATAGGTATTTAGCAGTATGACATTGCCACTATCTGGTCACCAAGCCAGGGCAGTGACCTTTGGTTGCATGGCCAAAGGAAAGGGGGTCTC
>ML782213.1:394228-415625 GCA_009831015.1 Picea engelmannii | reverse complement strand
GGAGTCATAACTCATGAGAGGGGGCCCCAAATAAGTCACAACAACCTCCACCAAGGAAAAACGTCACTTGCCCTAAGGGGGTGTTATTTTTGAGTGTAGAAGGTGGGTAAGGGGTTAGAATAGGTTTAGAGTTAGGTTTTTGGGTGGGTTAGGGTTTTGGAGTGTCTAGGGGGGCGCACCACATGTGTGAGGGGCCCTTTCCAAGTTTCAAGGCATAAAACTAGGAATTAGTTAGTTGGTGGGTCGTTTTTCTCCTTAGGGCAAGGTTTAGAAGGTTAAGGGAGTGAGTAAAGAGGTTGAATTAAGTTGGAAAAAGGTTGGGATGGGTTTGGGTAGGTTAGGAGGGTCTTAACTTGCCACTTTCCACCTTACACCCACTCACAAACTCAAAAATTACAATGATTTTATGACATTTTACTAATGTCATCTTACCAATTAAAATTGTTGTTTTGCCCTAAACTGACTCTAAGTGGACTAAGACATAGTAAACTTAGTCCGACTGAGCTGAAACTTGGTCCATGGGTGTAGGGAGTGCTATTCCATTCATTTTGAGCACAAATACCCCTATCAAAATCCCAAAGACGAAGTTTTTACAACATTTAGCTCAAAAAATAATTAATTAATTAAATTTTTAAAAA
Organism: Picea engelmannii; assembly: GCA_009831015.1. Taxonomy (NCBI): domain Eukaryota; kingdom Viridiplantae; phylum Streptophyta; class Pinopsida; order Pinales; family Pinaceae; genus Picea; species Picea engelmannii. Next base: position 414,987 of record ML782213.1, on the reverse strand, counting down.
TTTAATTAATTAAAAAAAACTATTCTAGACTCGACGAAATTCCGCGAAACTTCAGACACTGCCTGGCATGGTCATTTACAATATTCCTAAAAGGTTACCAAGTGAATGAGACCATCAGAGCGCCTTCCACCACTTTGGAGGAAGTCATGTGGAGGGAAAAACTCAAGGGAAGTCGGCCAGGAGCTTGTCTGCTCGACAACCTGAGGATAAAAAACCCTCGATGAAAGGAACTCCCCTGATGACAAAATCCAAGGTACCTAACCTAACTATGATCCATGCAGACATTATTACATTATAAACCCACGCAGGGGTGCGGAAATTCCGTTTACAAAAATTTAAGTGCTGGGGTATCAGATACCTAGTAGAACCAATTATGTCTTCAACATAGATAAATACTTCATGATAAATGAGTTGACCCCTGTGTTGAATAGGCGGTCAAAACCACCCTCAGACGGATGGGAAAACCGAAATAGTCAACAAGTGGGTGGAAGGCTACCTCAGAAATTATGTAGCAGGGCAGAAGAAGGCATGGGTTAGGTGGCTACACTTGGGAGAATAATGTTACAACACCACTTATCATATGTCTATTGGTATGACCCCATTCAGGCTTGTATAGCTATGACCCTCTCTCCTTTGTAGAGTTTGTCTTTGGTGATAGCAGAGCTCCTATGGTACAGGATTGGGTGCAGCAGAGTCAGGACATACTCAGAGAACTAAAGGATCATCTGCAAAGAGCACAGAATCAGCAAAAGGTCCAAGCAGACAAGAACAGGGTAGAGCATACATTTGAGGTTGGTGACTTGGTCTACTTAAGGCTCCAACCGTACAGACAGGCTTCGATCAAAAGAAGTGGAGCAGAAAAGCTCCAACCCCAGTTCTTTGGACCCTACATGATTAGCAAAAAAGTGGGGGCCATGGCTTATGAGCTTGATCTTCCACAGGGCAACAAGATACACAATGTTTTCCATGTGTCATGCTTGAAGAGGGCCATAGGCCAACACATCACTCCACTTGAGGTGCTGCCACCCTTAGATGAATAAGGGAAATTGATACTGGTACCAGAGGAGATACTGGAGGTTCGGGAGAAGAATCTAAGGAGGAGGAACATCAAGGAATACTTAGTCAAATGGAAGGACCTGCCTCTTTAGGATGCTACTTGGGAGAGTGAACATGTGATACAGGAGACAGATTCAAAATTGCTTATGGTCAAGGAATTCCTAGCAGGGGAGACTGTAATTTCCCCCACCTCTTGATGAAGAGGATTGGAGAGACTCAGTAGTCTAGTCATCCCCACTAGACTATAGTCTCATGCAACATGAGGAAAAGTCAGCTAAACTCAACGTTATAATATTAAGTTGACTTGAAAAGGTAAAAAGTAACTCAATGAAGAATTAGAACAGTTGAGGTTGAGTTAGGAGTTAACCCTAGGGGTTAAATAACTCAACAGAGAAAGAGAATGGAGGTATAAAGGAAAGGCAAGGGCGCACCTCTCACTGACCTTGGATTATTATGCATTTTTCTTTTGGGCTATTGAGCACACAGTTGAAGGTTTTGGGAATACAAACCCTAAAGAACAACTCGGTGGTGAAAGATTCCACCCATCTTGTTCCAATCTTGGCCTCGGGGATGCAATACTCCACCCACACCATTCTACAGCAGTCACAGGTACTATCACTCATCCAAGGCAGCAACAGGTTGTACCCTTGAGGGTTTTCAACAAGAGGGCGCATCATTATTTGGAGGAAGTCCGATCCAAGAGATTGGAAGGGCTTTTAGAGATTCTAGCACTTGGGTTTTCCTTCCAGGGCCTTGATCATCAGTTCTAGTGCAATTTGAGAGAGATAATCTTGCCAGGTGATTTCCTAGAGCATTGGCACGAATTGGACAGAAGGAGGGCACTATTGAGATTCAGATCAACTCAGTTTGGAGGAGTTATACTTCAGATCTGACCTTGAGACTTCACCTAGAGACTTACAGTGCCCCGATCTATCTTTCTAGGAAGTTTCAGGGTATTTGGAGGTATCCTTCAGCAGGGCTGAATTATTGGGCATTGACAGTATTCAGGAGGGTGCCGCTTCACTTGAGGATTCAACATTTGGAGGAGAAGCTCTTGGCATTTCATCCCGAGACTTCAGGAGGGGGTTCTACTCACCCCGATCTATCATTCTACAGGGTTTGGTGTCTTTTGGAGGCCTCCAACAACTAGGCTGAAATATTGGGTCTTATCGTCTCTTCAAGAGGACATGTCTGCAGCCATGGGGGTTTGGACTTGACCCTAGTTCTTCTTGTATTGGTCTTCATCTTGCATTCAGCCTTTGGAAGCTTATATCTTCTTATCGGGAGCATTTTGTAGTAGCTCATATCATATCTATTGGATCTATCTGATGTTGTTCTAGATCTACATCCTTATTGTATCAGGTTCTTTCTCATTATATCAATAAAGGTCAGATCTATGTTGTTGGTTCCATATCTGGTGTTATTGTCATATCTTGTATTTCTACTTGCTATATCTTCAGATCTATGTCATGTGCTCATTAACTGAATATACAAACCCTAAGTCATAACTCAAGAAGTAATCCTGCAAGTAAACACACATACATCAGTTAATCAGTGATCAGTTAGTGTTCCAAGCGAAAAAATTGGCTTGGGAACATTACATCTTTGACCAAAGAAATGGCTGAAGCAGAGCTACCACTGATCAAAAGATCATCAATATAGAGTACTAAAATCATCACAGAGTTAGTAGTCCTCAACATGTAAACATTGGAATCAGATTTACATCTAAAAAAATCATGTGAAAGCAAGTAAGAATCCATCTTTGCATACCATGCTCTAGGTGCCTGGTTGAGGCCATAGAGAGACTTCTTCAGTCTGGATACTAAAGATGAGTTCTGAATGAACCCCTACGGCTGCTCCATGTAAATCTCCTCTGAAAGGTCACCATGAAGAAAAACATTCTTCACATCCATATGGTGAACTTCCCATCCTTTGGTTGTTGCATTGGCCAGATCCAAGCGAATGGAGTCCATATTTGCTACAGGATCAAAGGTCTCATCATAATCTATCCCATGAATCTGTTGAAATCCTTTTGCAACTAATCTGGTGTTGTACCTTCTCACTTGACCATTTACTGCTCTCTTGGTCCTATAGACCCATTTGAATATGACAAGTTTCCTCCCTGGTGGAAGTGGAACCAGATCCCAAGTCTGATTCTCTAGGAGAGAGTCATGCTCCTCCTGCATGGTTGCTTCCCATAGTGGATTGCCAACAGCCTCACTGTAGGTATGTGGATCAGAATATTGAACCATAGAGCAATGCATGGGCATCGCTGCTTCAGAAGCTGAAAGTACATGAGAAGGATCCACATGCTGAGATCGAGTCCTCGTCGAATCCAATGGATCCCTTACAAGGTTGTTTGTTGCCTGAAGTGTGGAGTGTGCCCACTTGGGCATTTGTTGAAGCTCTGATGCTAGCTCCTCATTTGGTTGTACTACCTGCTCATCTGCATTTACAGAATCCTCTGAATCTGTGTCTGAATATGTAGCATCTAAGTGTGTGGAATCATCATCTTTGATGTCTGGAACTGATGGAAGCACAAGAGTCTCTGCATGTTCCACTGGAGGTGTATGCAAAGGACTCTCCTCAAACTGAACACTGCACTCAATGATGAGTCTGTCTGTAGAGGGATGAATCAATCTGAACCCCTTCACATCATCTGGATATCCCACAAAGATGCAAGGTGTGCTCTGTGGATCTAAGGCTTTCCTCTTTTTAGAAGGAATATGGGCCCATGCTCTAGATCCAAAGATGCGGAAGTGTGTGACATCTGTTTTGTCACCTGTCCAAGCCTCACAAGGTGTCCTATCTTCAACAAATATATGAGGTTCTCTGTTTTGTATGTAAGCAGCACAGTTAAGTGCCTCAGCCCAAAGCTTGGAAGGAAGTGATCTTGCATGCAACATGCAACTAGTTATCTCCTTGAGAGACCTGTTCTTCCTTTCAGCAACTCCATTGTGTTGTGGAGTGTATGGAACTGTGTGATGCAACTAGATACTAGCTTCACAACAAAGATTCTTAATATCTTTTTTGATATACTCCCCTCCATTGTCTGTACGGAGGATCTTGATTTTCTTCCCAGTTTGTGTCTCTACTGTTATTGCACAATTTGTACTTGCCCAAAATCCCAAAGCAAGTGGGTACAAAATTGGCGTAATTGGGAATAACCTATCACTATCACCTTAATAAGAGATCCCTTTCTATTTAGGAGTATGTCAAGACTACCCCAAGGGAGATGTCCCCGGTGACCCAGGGGGTTTGAGAAGGCTAAGGCAAGTAATCACAAGGAAACCCCTCCCCTCTCACAGATTTCTTATGTCAAAACATATCTCTCCTTTATGTCTTATAGAGATGAAGCAAATAAATAATATTGTGTACCTGCCCAGAACAAGACAACAAGGCAAAAAGGGGCACTTTCCAAGTACCAAAATGATGTTAGTGCTTCATAAGATAATGAACCTTCAAAAAGTAAGCCAACTGATATAAATTTGCAGCAATGCAACAATTTATAACAACAATTAATATTTTATAACAGCCACAAGAATTATGCCTTGAAAGCGCTTGAAAACAACAAGAAAAAATAGCTTTAACCTAGCTTAATGATAAAAGTTTGTCACAAGCAAGTTTGGAAATGTCTAGCTAGAAAAATAGGTCACTTTTGCAGAGAATTTGCTGCAGTTAGATGGCTGTAGCAATCTTTTGCAACAACAGCAAATTCTAATGGTCAAAAGTGCAAGAAAACACCAAACAAAGTTAGCACTTACCTAGCAGATTGACTAGCAATTATCACAATTGAGTTTTGAATGAGTTAAGTGCAAGTTATGTAGGGAAATGTATCCAATCAATGTATGTTTGTATGGATGTAACAATGTTTTGCAACAGTAGCAAGTTAGCTAAGGAGTTAGTCTAGTTTAGGGTTAGCAAATATTAGTAAAAGCTTCAAGGATAAAAATTTGAGTGTTTGTTTGATCAATCAACACTTGCAAGTGTTAGACTAGTGTCTTTCTAGGGTAATGGAGTCAATAATGGCAGCAGAAAATTTTATAGGAAAAATAGCAATGATAATGTTATGTCAAATGGATGGAGAGGATGAGAAAGGTGTTAGTATCCCAAGGCCTGAAACATCCAACTCCTAGAGATAATTGCTAGAAAGTAACAAAAGTTAGGCCCTAGCGATTTCTCTTTTTCTTGAACAAATTGTAATAAAATATGAAATGGGAAAGGAAGTAGGGTTACTAGAGTGCTACAATGGTAGGGCTATAGTATCTACTTTAAGATGGGTCCCTTTCAAGAAATTATAGCACATGGAAGACTATAGAGAAAAATATAGTAACATATGTCTTTCTCCTAGGGTTTTAAGTAAGCAATTTCATAATCTTAGACATGAAACAAGTAAATTAACCATAATCATTCATTCACAATAAATAAATGCAAATTTTCCACTCACTTCACCAAGAATAATCAAGCATAAACCCTAGTTGAAGATCCTCCTGTAATGATCCCAAGCCATTTTTTTGCTTGGAATCACTAATTGACCCTTGATTTGATTCTTATTGGTTGTGTATGCAGGTTGACATGAATATTTCGGCCTTAGGGTTTATTCAGTTATTTAACCATGGATTCATATAAACATCATTGTCATCATATGAAGATCATCAACAATAGACAAGATAGGAACCATAAGCAAATAGCTGAATTTATTATAAGAAAGCAAGCACCTGATACAATAGTGAAGCAGATCTGAATAGATGTCTTCAAGATAATACTAGAGTTGTATACAAAATGCTCTCGGAGATACAAATCAAGCCTCCCAAAGGCTGCCAATAGAAGATGAACGCTCAACTGTTAGATCTAGGTTTCGACCTCCCTTCTAGTCATTGGTACAACCCTGATGATTGCAGGTACGGCCTATTGAAGACAAGGGCACTAAGGGTTCGACCCTCCTGAAGATATAGACCTCCTGATGTTGCTAAATCCTCCCCAATGATAGATCAAGGCAAGAGAAGCCTCCTCCTGAAATATGAAGCTCAAACACTGAAGCTTCCTCCTCAAACTGCATAAACCTTGGGATGGTACGGCCCTCCTGAAACCCTAAATATAGCCAATAGTACGGCCTAGCTGAATGGGCCTTGTTATCCCCAATTTCTAGGGATAACTAGGAGATCATGTCTCGAGGCCCACAGGTTCTAGACATGGATTACCGAGAGCAGGATTGACCTGAGCATGGCCTTGGAGGGCCCATCCTTCTCTTCTTTCATCAGATTTGTCTTCTCAGCAGCAACAACATCCATCACCAACATCTTGGTCTTGTATCGGAGAAGGCTCTTGCTCCATGAGATAATTGGTCCAGGTATCATGGTATGTGTCACTTATGATCATTATAACTTTTAGATATATGCATCTTACTCCTTTTATTTCTAACAACTGCTTGGATCTTACATTGACCCACTTGACCATTGTTGAGGGGATTTGCAGGGTGTCCTAGCAAGCCGGTACCCATACGTTTTGGTTTTCCACCTGGGGGGTTTCTAAAGAACCATAGTCCGCTCCCATCATATCATCACTTCTTCATCTTATCTCCTGCTCATCTGTCCCATTCCCCTAGTCCGGGCATTAGGATGATTTGTTTGTGGGGTTGCACCTTATCTCGTGGGAAGAAGGGGCTAAAGGCCCAGAAGGCAAAAGAAGCTGGTAAAAGATAAAAGCCATAAAAATAAAACCTAGAGATGCCTCGCCCAGGGATCCCCGAGAAGGCAATAAAAATCCTCTTAGAAAGAAATAAGAGGGACCCTAAGAAAAATAACTAAACAAGACCCAGCCAAGAGGATAGGGGGTCTCATCACGAGCTAGCCTATTATGTTCATGGGTACCTAACAGCATGACATTGCCACTATCTGGTTACCACGCTAGGGAAATGACCTTTGGTTGCATGGCCAAGGGAAAGGGGGTCTCATCACGAGCCAGCCTTATCATCTCTGTGAAAGTGCTTGTGGGTAACACCGTCAGCTCTGGTCACCACACCAAGGCAGTGTCCCTAGTTAGTCCTTGAAATAAAAAAATAAAAAGAAAATAAAAAAAAGAAAGAATAAAGGCAATAAAGGGCCTGGAAAAAATTGCATCCATGACGGGAACAGCTCGGCTTCTACAAAGGCACCCACAGGTAATATCATGCATCCCTATCTTTCACTCTACCCGTATGTTTGGACATCCCTTATCCACATCACCTCGTTCTACATGGTTTGGATGATACCCCTTGTAGATTTTCCTTTCCTTATGGATACTAGCCCAATAGGGTGTCTTGTCTTTTCTTTCAGCCTTGTATTTTAGGTCTTTGTAATATCTTTGAGCTATTGGATGATATATCAGGGGTTTTATGCATATGTTTGATAATATTAATGATGAGATGTGATTAACATGGCTATGATCCCTGTGGCTAATGAGCCCATGGAGGGCGAAGTTTTTGATGTGCAGGACCATGCCCGATGGACAGGTACCACGTGGATTGGTACACATGGGGAGATGATTAGTTTGGACGTCCATGGGGCTGAAGAGCTCATCAGATGGTTGCTGAGACCCCATCAGGGGCAGAGACAGGACAATGCTTGGTTGAGCTTTTGCACCTGAGAAGAAGAAGGATGTTCCATCAGGGACACTTTGGCTGAGCCGGACCTAGGGGGATTGACCCACTTGCAGTGGAACGTTGGCCCCAGATGACCCAGGACGTCACCAGGAGGCTTGTGACGTCATCATGGCAGATGGACAGGGTTGTTGTCATGTGTGGCAGCTTGGGAGAGCCCAAGGAGGGCTAACGTCTGGCTTCTTGATGCTGCATTGGCCCCCAAAAAGGCCTAACGTCTCCCTCATGAGGGCTTGACGTCTCATATTTTTCTCATTTAGGGTTTTGATTTGACAATTTAATGAAAAAATAGTATAATTTTGGTTTGTAGCCTTGTCGGCTATTTTTAATGACCTAAATTTAATTAAAGGTCATGATACAGTATACTATATATTGAGGAGTTTTATCCTCATTTTGACATAACACACAACTCACTCTCTTGTGAGGTCTGATTTTTGCGCCCTAGTTAGGGTATTTCATCTTTTAAGTGAGGCACACTTGTTGAAGGAAGGATTTTCTTGGCATTTTTGGCATTTCTCTTGAAGGAAGGTTTACAACTAGTGTTTTCATTGCTATTTCTTCATGATATGTAAGTGTATTTTCTACAAAACTTCTTAATTGAATGGTTGTAGGTTTGTATTCTTGCATTTATTATAAATTTGTTGATTTAAAACCCTAGGTGACAAGCACACAAGTAGGTCCTTGTTTCATGTCCCCTAAAAGAGAAATATTCAGCCATTGAAGAAGGAAGAAAGAGCCTAACCTTTGCTACACTCTTTTTACTTCTTCCCTTGTGCTAGCTGTGCTTTTAAAAGTTAAGAAGGAGAAGACGTCCCAGGCCTAGGTTATCTACACCTAGGACCGTCCTGCTTCTAGGGTTTGGTGATAGGGCCTTGCCATTGCAACACTCTCCCTCACCCTACTCTCTTATTTTGACTTATCCTTTATGCTAGCCGTTTTGCCAAGTTTGACCTAAGGAAGGAGGAAAGAGCACGAGGCCTTGCTTAAGAAACACCGGAGTGAGCCTCTTTCCCCTAGGGTTTTGATTCTAGGGCCTTGCCATTGAAGCACCTTAGAACCCTTCCCTCTCGTCCTTAGCCTTTTATCCCTTCAACTTTGGGTCCTCTCTTTAATTGAATCCATTTACCCCTAGGCACTGATCTTAGATCCACAACGTTGAAGTGATTGTGCTCAAACAACTTCTTAAAAAACTCTTAAATTTGAAACCCTAACTAACTAGCTAACCCTAATTAGGCTGACGTCATACTTGGATATTCCATCTTGACGCAGCATATGTCTTTAATAAGCAATTAGATGATGGTTTAAGAGCATTTATTGAGTAAAGGGATTGATTAAATACATTGTTGACTACATCATCTCAATATTTATTGATGAATTGATATTATTCCATTGCTATATTAATTGACTCTCATTGATATCTATTGTTTCAATTGCTTATATATTGATGTCAGATAGTTATATGAAGTACTAACCCATTGAGTTATAGCCTGTATATATTGTTTTGCTATTGTCTTGTTCTGGGCAGGTGTTTTCATTTGGGGCTACACTTCATTATTGGTTGTTTAGCCAAACTATCTGACCTAGGTGGTAACCTGTCAGGAGGGACTTCTACTTTAAGCTTTATACCTTTGCCTCTTCAAAGCCCTAGGTTACCAGGGACGTCTCCCCTTGGATAACCTCCCTGAATAGAAAGAACCTCCCCATTGTGGTGACATTGGGTGGGGTAGGTTCCTGTTACGCTAGTTTGGCCTCTACCTTCTAGCCTTTTGACCTAGCTACAAACTGTGCGATAACAGGCCCTATGAATCATCTGAAACTCTCCCGGATGATAGATCGGGCATCCACAAGCACTTGAGAGAAGTCTCAAGCTCAGATCTGGTCTGTAGCCTCCTAGATCTAATAATTATTGAATCTCCAAATCGTACCCTTCCTCCTGGAATCATACCAACCTGCAGTAAATGACAGGGACATGCTCCAAGAAGCCCTCAAACTGATGAGTAAGGGCTTGCAAGAAAAACCCTAATGCTGGAAAACTCTCAAGCTTCTTCCTTTGGCTGTATCGAACTCCTCTTCAACAAATGGTGTGCCCCTGCAGAAAAATCCTAGCTGGTACGACCCTCCTGATCCAAATGATACGGCCTACTCGTCCTCCTGGGTAGATGATAGTTGTAGAATGGTGTGGGTGGAGTATTTCATCCCCGAGACCAATCTTGGAGCTAGGTGAGTGGAATCTTTCACCACTGAGCTACTCACTAGGGTTTGTAATATCAAAACCCTCAAAACTGTATTCTCAAGAGCATCAACAAGCAAATACCAAAATCCAGAATGAATAATAGGTGCGCCCCAGCCTTCTATTTATACTTTTCTTCTAATTTCCTGTTGAGTTAGGTTAACCCCTAGGGTTACTCCTCCAGCGCTTCTATTCTTTCAGTGAGTTATCTTTTAACTCTTTTTCACCTTTTCATCAAGTCAACTTAAGAATATAACCTTAGTTTGGTTGACCTTTCCCCTTAGCATGAGACTATGGCCTAGTGGGGATGCCTAGGCCACTGAGTCTCCTCCATACCTCTTCATCAAGAGGTGGGGGACATTACACCTCCACATGAAAATTTGTCAAAATACACCAAGAAATACCTCCTCCAAGAAGTGCACACCACTATATTTCAGCAAATAACCCTTAAAGAGGGATGAATTTTAGACCACCACTTGTGTGATGAGTGAATCATGATCAAGTATGAGATTTTTATCTCTTATTTATACAATATCAATGACCTTTAATTATTATTTAGGTCATAAAAGGCTGACATGGCCAAATTACATCAAAAATACAATTTTTACATAAATTCAATAATTAAAACCCTAATTTCACTTTTAGAGATGACGTCATGCCCTTCTAGGGTGAAGTTAGACCCCTAGGATGGAACACTAGGCCTCAAATGCAAAATGCTTGGCCTCCAGAGGCCCCAAATGTTGCCACACATTCCAACTAGCACCAAACCGTCCTCATCAATGCCAAACCCTAATTGGATGACGTCAAGGGTCAAAATGATGACATCAGGGGACCTCAAGGGCCAACGTCGTGGTGGAAGGGAAAGACCCCCTTTGGGTCTAGTCCTGCTAGAGTGTCTCGGGGAAAATTTCCTTTCTTCCTGGTGCCATCCTCTGGTTGTCTCTCTGCCCCTGGTTGGGGTCACATCATCCATCTGCTAGGCTTTCAACCCCATGGAGGTCCGAGCTAATCATCTCCCCATATGTACCTATCCATCGTGCATGGTCCTGCAACAACAACAAGTACGCCCTCCATGGGCTCATAATTCACAGGGATCATAACAATGTCAATCACATCCAATAATCAAATTACCTAAACATGTGCATCAAACCCCCCTTTACCTAGGCAAATGCTCAAATACGTTATGCAGTTTAACAAGTCAGGTTTGGAGAGGGTCTCAGGATGTCCTATTGGGCTAATTCTCCTCAAGTTTGGGGTGTTTCCCAGGTGAAGACCAATCTAGGTCATGTAAGTGTGTGAAATGGCGTAGGGGAAATGTTTGGGCAGAGGGTGTAGTGATAACAGAGAAATGTAGGTCTTTCCTGTGGGTGCCTCTGTAGAGGGAGAGCTACACCTTGTCATGGATGCCATTGTTTCCTAACCCATTCAATTCCTTTTATTCTTTGTCTTACTGCTTTTTCTTTTCAATGGAAAAGTTGGGGGACACTATCTTGGTGTGGTGACCAGTGGTGACAGCGTTACCCACAAGCTCTTCACGAAAATGAGAAGGTTGGCTCGTGATGAGACCCCCTTTCTCTTGGCTATGCCACCAAGAGCCACTACCTTGGTTTGGTGACCAGATAGATGGTAGTGTCATACTGCTACATGCCCATGGACCTAATAGGTCGGCTCATGATGAGACCTCCCATCCACCAACTAGACCTTGAGTTTTATTTTATCTTATGGGTCCCCTTTTCCTATCGAGAAGCCTTTTATTTCTTTCTCGGGAATCCCTGGGCGAAGCATCTCAAAGGTTTTATTTTGGATTTTAACTCTTGCTAGATACCTTTACCCCCTGGGCGAAGCATCTCAAAGATTTTATTTTGAATTTTAACTCTTGCCAGCTACCTTTACCCCCTGGGCCTTTAGCCCCTTCTTCCCACAAGGCAAGGTACAACCCTTCCTAGTGTGGCAAACCCAAAGCTTGAACCAAGGTAGGGGAAGATGAGAGGGATAATGATGAAAAATGGTAAGTATGGAAGGAATGGATGACCTTTCATAGACCCACCCAGTGGAAACTCATCCTAAAGGGAACCATCTTACTAGGTAATTCTGTCACCCTCCCAGGTATGAACAAGTTAACGAGCATAATTTCCAAGCAAACGTTATGAAATAAATGAAAGTTCAATGCAACATATTCAAATGCTTCAAAAATCAGAGTGCACAATATTGCATGGATTGGCATAGCCAAATCACTTTGCAAGGTGTAGGCACAAATTTATGAATCAAATAACTTGCAACGAAAGTTAACAATGGCCTAGCCACACAACTTTGCCTTAAGGAAAAAGGTGGGAAAACTAATGTAAATTAAGTGGCTAAACAACCTCACAACAATGGCACAAGGAGGCGGACAAGCCTACCGATTTTATGCCAAGGTGGGTGAAAAATAAAGAATTAACTTGAAATAAAATACAACTAAGCTAGCCACACAACCTTGCCTTAAGGACAAGTGGGGCAAACATATAAATACAAAACATAAACTAAACAAATCTAGCCTTACGATATTTCATGGATTGGCATAGCCAAGTCACTTTGCAAGGTGTAGGAAAACTAAACTAATTTACAATACAGAAAATTGATTTTTGGAAAATAATGCAAGCCCAAGAGACTGTCTTGGGTTGCTTACAAGCTTAGAAAAATATAGAAAGAGAAGGGATTGATATCCAAACTCAAGGAGGGTCCCTTGAATGCTTTGAGATTCGAAATGGGCAACACTTCCCCTTCTTTCTAGTGAAAATCTGCAAAAATCAGCAAGCAATATCTTGTTAGAAATTGTTGCAAAACACTTGAAAACTTGTGGATTTTTGTTAGCAAACAAAACATAAATTTAAATACAAAAATATGAATATGTATATGAACTTTTATGGACTATTTCAGAATATAAATATTCTTTAAATCAAATGCAAAGGGAGGAAATGAAAACAAAAAATTATTGGAGGCTTATGTTGGTTGAAGGAGTAAATTCCTAGATCTGAAATTTACTTCTTCAAACCCCTTGGTGACCTGCAAAAGTGAATATGTGTTACAAAAATAACAAGGAGGTGAGTACATAAAAAGAACTTGTAAAATACTTTGCAAAATCTTATGAAATAACTCACAAAAATAAATAGCAATACTATTATCTATCTCTTCCAAGCAAAATACTTTGCTTGGATCTCCTAGTCTAGAAAATGTAACACAGAATACACAAGAACAAAGCAAGATATCACCTCATGAAAGCATAGCATCAAGAAGACTCCCAATGCACCATAGATATCCTCCAAATATTTTCTATTAAAGAGAAAAATTTTGCTGCAAATACTTGCAACAAAATTTACAAGAAGAAATGAGAAAAAGAGAGAGAGAGGAGTGGGAGAGAATTTGGCATAGTGGAGTTGTACTGAGAAAAGATGTTAAAATGAGAGGGGGTAGTCTTTCTTTTATACTTGGGAGAGATGAAAAGTCTCTCTCGGATGAGCTCCAAGTGTCACACATCCAACAAAAGAGGACAAAGTCAAGGAGGGAGCACTTTTAGGGTTTTGGTAGAGGTTAGGGTTTGAGGATTGAGAGGGGAAGGGGGAAATCACCTTTACACTTAGTCAAACATGAAGTTAGACTAGAAGGGGAGTGCACTTAGGGTTTAGGTGAATTTTTCAGTTAAATTGTTTATTTCCCACGTGTCAATAAGCAAGGGGGGTGCACTTTTAGCTAGGGAACACCACGTTAAGTTATTGGCTAAGCAAGGGGGGGGGGTTCTTTAAGTGGAAAATTACTTTCCCAACTTACGAAAAGGCTAGGAAACCTTTCCCCACTTTCTCTCATGACTTTAGTTAATTTTACAATTTTTGGCTTTTTTACTTAGCCAATTAAAAGCAATTAAATGCTGACTCTAGACTGACTTGGACTCCTCATGGACAAAGATCTAGCAAAACTTGTCCAATTGAGCTGAAACTTGGTTCAAGGGTGTACAGGGTTCTCTGCCATTTGTTTTGAGTAATCACACCCCTATTAAAAATCCCCATGGACCAATTTTTTACTTTTTTCATCAAAATAATTAAAATTCCCATTAAATGGAGAATTTTAATAAATTAAAAAAAACTATTAAAACTTAACAGAATTCCGCAAAACTCTAGGATATGTCTAGAATGGTCATTTAAAATATCCCTAGACCATATTCACCCCATGGGATCGATCATTAGAACGCCTTTCACCACTTTGGAGAATTATTGTGAGTCAAAAACTCAAGATCAATTAAAATGGCATGTTGGGCTAGATTAATTAACTGAGGAAAAAAAAAACTCGATGAAAGGACTTCCCTAATGATAAAGTACTAGGTAACTAACCTAAAATATGACTCATACTGACCTATTACATTATTATACCATGCAAGCAAGCGGACATTCCGATTACATAGAAAGATGTGCTGGGGGCAAAGTTTCCCTGCTAAGCCATAAGTCTCCAACTTTGATGTACCATTAGGTACATAGTCTTCATGATATATGACGTTGAACCCTAGTCGAAATAGGTGGTCAATAGATTCCATCTCATATGACTTGGATGAGTACATTTTGTTTAACCTAAGGAAAGGCCCTTTCTTCATTTCTTTTGACGAGGAAGCATATTATAACGAAGGTAGAGAGAAGGATGCAATGCGATCCTCTCCCCTGGATGACACCAAGCATGCACGGGATGTTGATTGGAACTGTTATCCCCCACTTTATGGATAAATAAGGAGATTATGTCTCGAGGCCCACAGGTCCTAGACATGGAGTACCGAGAGCCAGATCGACTTGAGCATGGCCCTGGAGGGCCCATCTTTTCATTCTTCAGTGCCTCAACTTTGTCAGCAGTAGCAGCATCCACCACCTCAGCCTGGTCATGTAGCACAAATGGATCTTTCTCCATGAGGTAATGAGTCTGAGTATCATGGTATGTGTCACTCGGATCCTCAAAACTTTTGAATATGTGCATTTAATTCTTTTTGTTTCTAACGGGTGCTTGGATCTTATACCTATCAACTTGACCATATATGGGGGGAATGACAGGATTCCCTAGTAAGCTGGAGCATGGTACCCATAGGGTTTGAGTTTCCACTGGGGGGGATTCATGAGAAGCCATCATCCGCTCCCACCATACTTACCACTTTCCATCTTTCTCCCACTCATCCATCCCATTACATTGGTCCAGGCATTGGGTTGGCCAAATATTTAAGGGTTGTACCTTACCTTGTGGGAAGAAGGGGCTAAAGGCCCGGAGGGTAAAAGTAGTTGGAAAAATATAGAAGCCAAAGTATGAAACCTCGAGATGCTTCGCCTAGGGATCCCCGAGAAAGCAGTAAAAGGCTTCTCAGCAAGAAACAGAGGGACCCATAAAAAATAATAAAACAAGACCTAGTTAGAGGATAGGGGGTCTCATCACGAGCCAGCCTATTAGGTCCATGGGCATGTAGCGGTATGACACTACCATCAGCTGGTCACCACGCCAGGGTAGTGGCTCTTGGTGGCATAGCCAAGAGAAAGGGGGTCTCATCACGAGCTAGTCTTCTCATTTCCGTGAAATGCTTGTGGGTAACATTGCCACCACTGGTAACCATGCCAGGGCAATGTCCCCTGACTATCTTCTTGAAAGAAAAATCAATAAGAATAAAAATAAAAGGCATGAATGGGATTGGAAACATTTGCATCCATGACAGGTGCAACTCACCCTCTACAAAGGCACCCACAGGTAAGCCATGCATTTCCATGCTATCATTGCACCCCTTGCCCAAACATCCCTTACCACCTCATCCACTCACATGGCTTGGATTTGATTTCTCCCGGAAACACCCCACATCCAGTGAGCATTAGCCCAATAGGACATCCTAGCGTTTCCTCCAAACTTGGCTTATAGATTAGTATAATGTCTTTGAGCACTTGTCCGGGTAAAAGGGGTTTTATGCACATGTTTAATAAAATTGATGATTAGATGTGATTGACATTGCTATGATCCCTGTGACTTATGAGCCCATGGAGGGAGTATTTGTTGATGTTTCAGGACCATACCCAAGGACAGGTACCCAGATGGACAGGTACACATGGGGAGATGATCAGTTCAGACCTCCATGGGGCTGAAAGCCCACCAGATGGATGTTGAGACCCCAACAGGGGACAGAGACAAATCAGAGGATTGCATAGGAGAAAGGGAGGACATTCTACCAGAGGTAGCTTGGCAGACCCATACCCATGGGGGTTGTGCCCTTTCCACCAGGATGTTGGCCTTGGAAGGCCCATGACATCACCTAGGACACCCATAATGTCATCCAGTGCTTATGGAGGTTTTGAGAGGTAGTTGTGTGCCCAATGGCATGTATGGTATGTTCCTGAGGCCCAAGAAGGCCTAACGTTTTGCCTCAGGAGGCCAACATTGCCCTAAAAGGGGCTAATGTCACCCTAAAAGGGCATGACGTCTTCATTTATGCTTGATTTAGGGTTTGATTTTGACATTTAATGTAAAAACAATATTATTATGTAAATTTGGCCTTGTCGACCTTTTGTGACCTAAAATTAAATTAAATGACATTACTATTGTATAAATTGAGGGTTTAAACTCTCATTTTGACATCATCTTTCACTCACTCTTGTGTGAGGTCTGAAATTTGCACTCTTCTTAGGGTTTTTGGCTGAAATTGCTAGTGCGCACTTGTTGAAGGAGGCTTATTTTGGTGATCTTTGGCATTTTTCTTGGTGGATGGTTTATAACTAGGGTTAGGATTGATGAATACTTGGTGAATGTGAGTAATTTTCTGCAATCCTTCTCTTACTTCAATGGTTATAGTATTTTTTTTTTAATTAAAAAAGGGTTGGATCCTATTATATTATCATTGACAAAATACAGAGCTTATGGTGATGCCAGCTGGCCTGCCTAAGCAGGAAACCAGGACAGCTGGGCATCCATGTCCAGGTGTCACCATTGTTGAAAAATAAGCATAAGTTAACAAAAGTCGCATTGCTACTTCCCGCCCGCAGGAAACCGGGATTAGCAGGCGTTAGTAGTAGACTGGTTTTTCCATCTAGAGCTATGAAATATAAAAAACTAGTTGTTCTATGACATAGACCTTTAAAACAAAACCACAAGCAGAGTCTGTGTAAGAGCATCAGAAAACCTCGGAGCCAGGATGAGTGTCGTCGACCGGAGTGTGCCTCCAGCGCGCGGGGAATGCATAAGGTCGGGCACAGGTCGGGCATTGTTTCTTCGGCGTGGCCCGGGAGTGTGCTGCATAGAACATGCCGAGCCTCTGCTCCAGCCTTTCCATGCGAAAGTTCTGATCTTCTATCAAGTGCCGCATATCGAAGATGAGGTTGATGTAGCTCGCGTCGACCAGAGGTGGCTGCTCCATGTCTGCGCCTTGCTTCTGATACCCCGCTGCTCCTTTGGTGGCATCGGGAGGCACTTCTTCCTCCACGTAGCATGGAGAGTAGGGCCTTTCTGTGCTGCTGTCGCCCTGAGTATGCAAGCCACTTGCCGTCTGCTGAGTTCCAATCAAACCGAATGTCGAGCGGGGGTTCCAGTTCTCCGGGACCATAAATAAGGTGTGTTCTTGAGGGCTTGTCAGGCCACCTTCCGGAATCTCCTCTTCAACAACCGCCATTGGAGGTGTACAAGGTTTTTCTCTTCGCCTTCTGGCCGCTATTGCCATGGCCTTTTCAAATTCTGCCTTTCTTTTTCGTCTCGATTCTACAGTATACCACGCCGCTCCTCGTCTCGGTGTCCCCCGAATTCTTGGCATGATGATGGTTCGATGGCTGAGCTCTGAGCGGTCAATTGAAGTCGAAATGCTGCTGAGGATAATCGGGGTGACCTGGAGGAGCGACAGCACCAAAGGGATGAGAGAACCCGAGCAGCGCTGTCGGAGCTTCTGCGAGACGAAGGTTCTCGGAAGCTCTCTGCGACCAGGAGTCCCAATTCGCATAATGAGCCTGAACCCCATACCAATTAACATAACCACAGCGATCAAATCCGCCATTAAAACCTGAGAAATAATGTTGGCACCCTTCCCTTGTGCGAGAGGGTCCGACTGTTGAATGCGCCTGTGTAACATTAAACCGAGTTAATGAGCGGGTGACGCGAGGTGGTAGGCATCATGCCACCGCATTCTAACTCGTTTCCACGTGGCTGCATCGCCCGTCCTATCACCCCATCCGGGGAGTGAAGATCTCTGTTGGCCAGGGCTTGACACTGCTTGAATACCTCTGAGGTTGTAGTGTCATCGTCGTCCCAGTATAAGTGTTCCTCTCCCTTGTCCACTGCCACATTTGTGAGGCAGTCTACCACTTTGTTAGCTTCTCGTTTCACATGTGAGGTGATGATACTGAAGTGCAGTTGGAAGTGAAGAGTGAAGTCATTCAGGAGGCTGTAAAGTCTCCATCTTGGTGAGATTTTGTCTGGGTTGCCTCCATGAAGAAGTCTAGTAGCTAGCCTAATGATGACTTGGGAATCGCCTTTTAGGATTACCTGGTGATGATCTTTTCCAGTGGCTAATTGTAGGCCTCGAAGGAGTCCTGTTAGCTCCGCCACATTGTTGGTTGTTTCTCCAAGGAAGCCCGCTTCCATATGAAGGATTTCTCCGCCTGAGTTTCTGAGTACAACCCCATATCCTGCCGGTCCTGGGTTGCCTTTAGAGGCTCCATCAAAGTTGACTTTGAGGAAGTGCGCTGGAGAGGGGGTCCAGTTGGTAGGACTGATGGGTGGACCCATGCTGCGTTTCTGCGCCAGGTGGTTGCTAGTTAAGGGCTGCCATAGTTGAAGAATGCTGAGCTCCTCAGGGCGGCATTGCTGATCTTCCTCTATCCAGGGCTTACTTCTGATTGTTTCTTTGATTAGAGATTTGATCTTCTCCCAAGTGGCTTCTGGTGTAGAAGATTGGGAGTGGAATATTCTTTTGTTTCTCTCCTTCCAGATTTGCCAAAGTGTAAAGCCTGGGAGCAGTGTCCATATGCAGTTTAGAATGGGGTTGTTGAAGGAGATGTTGTCCCAATTCTCTATTGTGCCGGTGATGCTGGTCCGGTTACGGCTGGATTTGCGCATAAGTTGCGCACCATAGTCCCAAACTTTTTGGCTGTAATGGCATCCATTGAAGAGGTTTTCTATGGTTTCCTCCGTTTGTAGGCAAAGAATGCAGCGGGAGGGCCCAATAAAACCTCTTTTTCGGAGGTTGTCCCAAGTTAAAGTTCTAATGGTTATAGTATTTTACTTACATTTTGTTAATGAAATTGTTGGATTAAACCCTAGGAAATAAGCACATGTTAATGTCCTTGTTTTAATTGCTATTTACCTACTAGATCGAGGAGACATTTTTTCTGTTGAAGTTATTGCTAGGGCCTTGCCATTGCAACATCCTACCTCTTTCTCTTCATCCTAGCTGTTTTTACCTTGTCATTGAGCTAAAGAAGAAGGAAAATCCACTAAGGGCTAGGGTTACCTACACCTTAGTGGTCGGTTTCCCCCTAGGGTTTGATGGTTGAAGCCTTGGCTTACCAACACTTCATCCATCAAATTTCTCGTCTTTAGCCCTACTATCATCATTTTTTCCTTCAAATCTTGCTGCTACTTTTGACTCCATTTGGTCTATGAATGCACTGGTCTAAGACTTCTTACTTGAGTGTTTTGATCACAACCTACAAACATCCAAATCTTTGAGCAATTACTAACACCTTCTAACCCTAGTTTAGATTAACCTGCTAACCCTACTACTGCTATTATTATTTCAAGTTAGTCATACTTTGTAGCACTTAAAGCTTCTAAAATCAATTGAAGGGATTAATGCATACTTGCTTCTCATGAATGTTGTTGTTATGATATTGATAGTTAGTCATTCTTGCTCATTTTGAAGCATTTATTGGGAAGTACCGTATTGTGATTATTTCTATTATACATCTTTGCTTACTTCATCAATATATTAGTCAATTGATTTTATTGAGAAAGTCTCTGATTATATGAAGTACTAACCAACAAGTGACCTTGCAAATATGGTTTTCATGTTGCTTTGTTCCGGGCAAGTACATTTCTAGTTCTTATTATCTTTATTGGTTGTTTAGCTGGACTTTCTGATCGGTGGTGACTTGTGAGAGGGAAAACTTTTACTTGGCCTTAAACCTTTGCCTTCTCAAAACCCCAGGTCACCGAGGACGTCTCCCCTGGGCCTACCACCCTAAATAGAAAGAGACATCTTGTTGAGGTAACAGTGATAGGATAGTCTCTCGTTACGCCTTTTTGTCTTCATTTTCCTTTTCCCTTCCTTTAAAGTACAAATTGCGCGATAACATTTTGGCGTCGTTGTCGAGGAACACTGAGTCAGTTCTCCTCAAAGACGACACTTTTTCGGTAATCCTTTTCCTCAAGAATCTTTATCTTACAAGCTTACTTGGTGACTCCACTAAGGATGATTCCCTTATTTCTTTGATAATTTCAAGAAAATTATCTGGCGATTCCACTGATGACAAAGCCAACTATGACTTCTCAATGGGACCTATTATCCCCGATATCTAGGGATAACTAGGAGATCATGTCTCAAGGCCCACATGGTCCTAGACATGGAGTACCGAGAGCAGGAGCGACTTGAGCATGGCCCTGGAGGGCCCATCTTTCTTCTTCTCAGCCAGATTTGTCTTGTCAGCAGTAGCAGCTTCCATCACCACCAACCTGGGTTTGCATCAGAGAGGGCTCTTGCTCCATGAGGTAATTGGTCCGAGGTATCATGGTATGTGTCATATTTGATCGTTATAACCTTCTTATATATGCATTAGGTTCCTTTCATTTCGGATGACTGCTTGGATCTTACAC
>ML782213.1:372684-393988 GCA_009831015.1 Picea engelmannii | reverse complement strand
TCTCATCACGAGCCAGCCTTCTCATTTCTGCGAAGATACTAGTGGGTAACGTTGTCAGCTCTGGCCACCAAGCCAAGGCAGTGTCCTCTTCGTCAAGGCTTGTAGTAAGAAAGCAATAAAGAAAGATAAGGCAATAAAGGGCTCAGAAAAAATGCATCCATGACAGGTACAGCTCGCCTCCTACAAAGGCACCCACAGACGACACCAACCCTTGGTCTTACTATGACTGGACATCCCTAGAAACCATATTACCTCATTACACATGGCTTGAATGATCCTTTGAGGAAACTTTCCATTTCTTGTGGGTATTATCCCAATAGGTTGTCCTTTTGGTTTCCTTAGCTTTGTATAGTGGGTCTGTGTAATGTCTTTGATCTTTTAGATGATTTGTTAGGGATTTCATGCATATATTTGATAAATTTAATGATGAGATATGATTTGCATTGCTATGATGTCTAGGACTGATGAGCCCATGGAGGGCGTAGTCTTTGATGTGCAGGACCATACCCAATGGACAGGTACCAGAGGATCGGTGCACATGGGGAGATGATTAGCTCGGACCTCCATGGGGCTGAAGAGCCCATCAGATGGTTGCTAGGATGGAAGAGGCAGGACAGAGATGTGACGAGCCCTTGCATAGAGAAGAAGAAGGACACCCTCATCAGGACGTCTTTGGCAGAGATTTGACCCATGGGGATCAGCCCCTTGCAGATGGGACGATGGTCTTGGTGATCATGACGCCACCAGGGCAGTGTGGACGATTTCTGGAGCATGTGGTAGCGTGCTAGGCTTGTTTGGCAAGTGTGACAGGTTGCAGGGGCCCCAGAGGGGCCAACGTTTTGCTCCTTGGATGCTGACCATGCCCAAAAAGGGCCAACGTCTCCCTTCTAGGGGGCCTGACGTCTCCATTTTTAGCTTTACTTTGACATTTTTGGCATTTAAAGTGACAAATAATTGAATAATGTAATGTCAGCCTTGTCGGCTGTTTTAATGACCTATTTTGTTAATTAAAGGTCATAAGAATGATATAAAGTGAGGACGTTTTACCCTCATTTGATAATAACACAACTTGCTCTCTTGGAGAGATACTTTTCTAGTCTTTTTCTTGGTTATTTTTGTCTTGTGGAGTTGAGGCGCTACATCTTGGAGGACTATCTTTTGGCATATGGTGCTATTTATCATTGGAAGGTTTACAACAAGGGTATGATTATGCTTCTTCATGAATTTGTAAGTGTTTTCTCATCAAAACTTCTTGAGTGAATGGTTGTTGATTAAATATCTTGCATGCATAGTTACATTGTTATTATTTGCTTAATCTCTAAAACCCTAGGGAGCCAACACACAAGTAGGTTGTGGCTTCATGTCCCCATGGTAAAAGCTTATTAGCCATTTGATTAGAGAAGTTTTAGCCTAGCCATAGCTACACTAGACTTCCTCTTTTCTTGAGTTAGCTTTGAACACAAATTGAAGAAAGAAGGCGTCCTAGGCCTAATTTGTTTTACACCTAGGGTTTGCTTCTAGGGTTTTTGAAAAGCCTTGTCTTCTAAACAACACTTTTCAGCCATAGGTTTGTGTTTATTAGCTAGCCGTTTTTCCAAAAGAGTCTTAAGGAAAGAAGAGAAAGCATTAGGCCTAGCTTTAGCTACACCCAAATAATCCTTCTCTTCTTAGGGTTTTGATTTGGTGGCCCTGCCATAGCAGCACCATCACACCCTAATCCTCTTGTCCTTGAGTTTAAGTCTTTCCAAGCCATTAGTTTCACTCCACTTGACTCCATTAACCCAAGGCACTAGTCTAGAAGAATACCTTTGAGCTCGTTTGTACTTAAACTCTCTTCCAAAAAAACTCTTTCAAACCCCTTTCTATTTGAAACCCTAACTAACCTAGCATCTAACCCTAGCATCTAAAACTAACCCTAATGATGATGACGTCTTGCTTATTTTAGACTTTTGTTTGGATGAAAAGTTGCGGCTGACTCACATCTTTATAGCCATAGAGGTTTCAAGTACTTTCAGTGGTTGTTTTAGTCAAAACGTCTACCTCTTGGCTAGCTAACCCTAGCCTGTAAACAGCAACAATATAGGTGACATCATACCTATTAAAAGAACTTGTTTAGGCTTGAAACGTTTTGACATTTGTCACCTTGTTTGATAGACCTTGAGTTGCTGATCACTTTCTTGAGTTGATATTGCAAACGTCCTACTCTTTGTCTTTCAAACCAACTTGATTCTAGGGCTGACGTCACCTTTGCAGCAGCAATATCATTTGTGACGTCAAGCTTCTTCTTGGCCCTTATCTAAGTGCAAAACTTTGTATTTTGGTTGGCATTGAAGTATAGTTTGCTTTCTTTGGTTTATTGAGGAAAACGTTTACCTTTTGCCTTCCTAAACTAGCATAGATTAGGGCTGACGTCACCCTATTTCTGCATAGTGACGCAGCAACATTATATATGTATGAGCAGATTTATGATATGAAATGCATGGTGATATAACAAGGATTGATTGTGTACATTGAATGCCATTATATCTTTTGTATTTATTGAATAAGTGCTATAAGTTATTTGTCTTTGTTTAGTAATCATTGACTTCATCAATAATTACTTTTGATCATTGCTCACATATATTTTGAAGATGGTCATTGATGCCTTGAAGTACTAACCACTGCAGCACATACTTTTAGTTTATTTGTCTTGTCTCGCAAGCAGGTGCCATCCAGTGAAATATCTTCTTCTTGACTATCTTTCTTGGCAGTAATCTGTGAAGGGAAACTCTTATCCTGATCCATTACCCCTTTAGCCTTCTCATAAACCCAGATTACTAGGGACGTCTCCCTTGGACTAGCCATCCTAAATAGAAAGAGCTCCCCATCGAGGTGACAGTGGGTGGGGAAGCTCCTGTTACGCCAGTTTGAAGCCTTGACTCAAGCTACCTAAACCCTTCCTACAAACTGTGCGATAACAGGACCCGGGAAACTTCAAACCTTTAGACATGAGTGAAATATCGGGATACCCTCGACAAATGCCCCCGAAGTACGAGAAATGGCTCCCTAGATTCACTAGTAGTGATGGGGAAGGAGCCAACAATCACATGAGTGATTTTTGGGCTTTCTTTCAACTCCATCCTATCAGTGATGATGCTAAAGATTTGGCAATGAAACTCTTCTCTGCTACTCTTCATGGAAATGCTAGGAAATTGTATTATGATATCCCTATTGCTAGCATCACATCTATGGACCAGTTAGAAGAAACCTTTCTGAGAAGGTGGGGTATGAAATTGCGAGATATCCAAGCGTTATTAAAAGGACTCGAGTATGCAAAACAAACTGAAAATGAGACTGTCTGGGATTTCCATGATAGATTTGAGAGACTGCTATATCAGATTCCTGGAAACCATCAACCTGAAGAAAAGTACCTCGTGTATCTCTTTACCAATGCACTCTTGGTGCATTTAGGGTTTCTCCTAAGTAAAAAGAGGCCAAAAACACTCTATGAAGCTTATAACATGGCCATGTAAATCGAAGAAAATATCTTTTTGTCCAAGGGAGAACACATCTTCTCTCTAGGGACTAAAATCAATGACCCTGAAGGTATCCCAGTCTCTCTTAATTTGGAATGATTAGTTTCCCTTGAAACCTTTACTGCTAATTTCCAAGAAGAAGGGGAACACATTTTTGACCAACAAGATGCTAAGGGAAAAGATCTTGATGAGGTTTTCCGAGAGAAAAGGATCATTGAAGACACAGTTGAGGAGTTGAAACTCGAACAAGATGATGAAGTGTCGACATACCCTCTTCTATCTAATGAAACCATCCACGATCCTTTTCCCCCTGCACAAGAAGAAACAAACACAGTAATTTACCCTCCTCTCCAAAATTTTGATGATTCTCTATTTTATGATTTGGAAAATGAGGAGGAGATAGATGAGACCTTGAATGTTTTGAATCCTTCATGTTATGATACAAATAGTGACATAGTTGATATTGATGAGTTCATACATGTTGGAAGACATAAGTGGGATGTATTTGGTTATGATATGGACCCCATTTACGACATTGAGAGTCATTTCCAAGTGTTGCCTTTACAGTTATCACAACAGGTTACTATTGATTTTGACCAGTGGCAACAAGAAGATGATATAATTACCGATAATTTCCAAACACCCAAGGTTGACCTAGTCCCATGTTTTCCTGATATTTTTCGGTCATACCTTGAGGATTTTGATGAGTACTCCTCTGAGCACTTGGATTTATTCCATGAAGAAGATTATCAACCACCATTGTGCTTAGATCTTGATAGGTGTAAGGATATCGTTCACTCAAGGAAGGATCCTTGTGACAACTTTCTCCAGCCACCTTCGATTACTTTACTTTGTTGTATCTCTAGAGGTCCAGTTGGGAAATATGTATTTTGTATTGAGTTTCCTCTGAGGCAAACCCTAGAGTTCAAGTGTAGGTTGAATACCTCGAGGAAGAGTTTGTCATCTCAGCCTTTAAACCTTCCCTTAGGAGTTTGTCAGTCATTTTCTAGATCCTTGTCAATCCTTTCCCAGGTTTTAGATTATGATGACGTCCTAGGTAGCTAGCTTTCAGACCTTTTGAGTCGGTTTTCTGAACCTTTTACTTTTCACAATCCTTTCCTGAAGTGGATTGAGGACTTTCCTCAGAGAAAGACTTGGCATGATTTTATCCCTCCCACCCGCCTCCATGAGTTAGAATTTATGGTTTTCGATGATACGATACATTCTCTAACCCATGTTATTTTTGTGCTTAACTTATCACTGTTTTGGTTTATGATGAAGCACAGAGGCAGGTATTGTGAGACATTGCTAGGATGGTTTCACTGGTCATTTGACTACACCTAGCATTCAGCCGACAGGTAAGTACCAGTAAGTAGGCATTTGCATTCCTTGTATATGCCATTTGCATTTCATACTAGAGTAGTTTGTATTCACACTTGTATATATGCTTGCTTTCGTTTATATTGATATATGAGCCGGGGGTGATATCACCACCCCAAATGAATGCTAACAACTTTATGTTGAGATCAAGCAAGATATAGGTTATGCCAAGGGATGTTGAGGTTCTCATCCTCTCTACGGTGAGCACATGTCCTTGAGTTGTTGCCAAATGTTATCCCCCACTTTAGGGATAACTAAGGAGATTATGTCTCGAGGCCCACAGGTCCTAGACATGGAGTACTGAGAGCCAGATTGACTTGAGCATGGCCCTGGAGGGCCCATCTTTTCATTCTTCAGCACCTCCACTTTGTCAGCAACAACAGAATCCGTCACCTCGGCTTGGTCTTGTAGCAGAAATGGATCTTGCTCCATGAGGTAATGAGTCTGGGTATCACAGTATGTGCCTCTCTGATCCTAAAAACTTTTGAATATGTGCATTTAATTCTTTTTGTTTCTAATGGGTGCTTGGATCTTATACCTATCCACTTAACCATATCTGGGGGGAATGACAGGATGCCCTAGTAAGCTGGTACCCATAGGGTTTGAGCTTCCACTGGGGGGAATTCATGAGAAGCCATTGTCTGCTCCCACCATACATACCACTTTCCATCTTTCTCCCACTCATCCATCCCATTACACTAGTCCAGGCATTGGCTTGGCCAAATATTTAAGGGTTGTACCTTTCCTTGTGGGAAGAAGGGGCTAAAGGCCCAGAGGGTAAAAGTAGCTGGAAAAATATAGAAGCCAAAGATTGAAACATCGATATGGTTCGCCCAGGGATCCCCAAAAAAGAAATAAAAGACTTCTCAGCAAGAAACAGAAGAACCCATAAAAAATAATAAAACAAGACCTAGTTAGAGGATAGGGGGTCTCATCACGAGCCAGCCTATTAGGTCCATGGGCATGTAGTGGTATGGCACTACCAACAGCTGGTCACCACGCCAGGGTAGTGGCTCCTGGTGGCATCGCCAAGAGAAAGGGGGTCTCATCACGAGCTAGCCTTCTCATTTCCGTGAAATGCTTGTGGGTAACATTGCCACCACTGGTCACCACGCTAGGCCAATGTCCCCTGACTAGCTTCTTGAAAGAAAAATCAATAAGAATAAAGATAAAAGGCATGAATGGGATTGGAAACATTTGCATCCATGACAGGTGCAACTCACCCTCTACAGAGGAACCCACAGGTAAGCCATGCATTTCCCTGTTATCACTGCACCCCTTGCCCAAACATCCCTTACCACCTCATACACTCACATGGCTTGGATTTGATTTCTCCCGGAAACACCCCACATCCAGTGAGAATTAGCCCAATAGGACATCCTAGCATTTCCTCCAAACTTGTCTTGTAGATTAGTATAATGTCCTTGAGCACTTGTCCGGGTAAAAGGGGTTTTATGCACATGTTTAATAAAATTGATGATTAGATGTGATTGACACTACTATGATCCTTGTAACTTATGAGCCCATGGAGGGCATATTTGTTGATGTTTCAGGACCATACCCGACGGAAGCTACCCAGATGGACAGGTACACATGGGGAGATGATCAGTTCGGACCTCCATGGGGATGAAATCCCACCAGATGGATGTTGAGACCCCAACAGGGGGCAAAGACAGATCAGAGGATTGCACAGAAGAAAGAGAGGATGTTCCACCAGAGGCATCTTGGCAAACCCATACCCAGGGGGGTTGTGCCCTTTCCACCAGGACGTTGGCCTTGGAAGGCCCATGACATCACCTAGGACACCCATGACGTCATCCATTTCTTATGGAGGTTTTGGGAGGCAATTGTGTGCCCAATGGCACGTATGGCATGTTCTTGAGGCCCAAGAAGGCCTAACGTTTCGCCCCAAGAGGCCAACGTTGCCCTAAAAGGGGATAACGTCACCCTAAAAGTGCATGACATCTTCATTTATGCTTGATTTAGGGTTTGATTTTGACATTTAATGTAAAAACAATATTATTACACAAATTTGGCCTTTTCGACCTTTTGTGACCTAAAATTAAATTAAAGGTCATTACTATTGTATAAATTGAGGCTTTAAACTCTCATTTTGACATCATATTTCACTCACACTTGTGTGAGGTCTTAAATTTGCGCCCTTCTTAGGGGTTTTGGCTGAAATTGCTAGTGTGCACTTGTTGAAGGAGGTTTATTTTCGTGATCTTTGGCATTTTTCTTGGTGGATGGTTTATAACTAGGGTTTGGCTTGATGAATGCTTGGTGAACGTGACTAATTTTCTGCAATCCTTCTCTTACTTGAATGGTTATAGTCTTTTACTTACATTTTGTTAATGAAATTGTTGGATTAATGTAATGATCCCAAGCCATTATACTAGGAACATCACGGTTTTGGGTGTCTTTTAAAACTTTTTCTGGTTGTGGTATTTCATCAAGCACTTCGCTGACCTACTTGTTTAGATGTATTTACTTGCTGAATGGCCTCTTGATTTCGGCCTTAGGGTTTACTGATGTGTTTATATCAGTGTTTGCAGCAATAAACAAGAAGATACAATCATGGACATACCTCAACCATATGCAATATGATAAACAAGCCAAAACATCTCAAATCTGCTTTTATTCATGAAATAGAGAAACCTGCTACAATGAAGATGTCGATCTGGAATGCTCAACAGATGGCTAAGAAGATAGACAATAGAGCTGCTACAAAATGCTCCAATAGAAGACTATAGTAAGCCTCCTAAGGATAGATACACAATGAAGACTGAATACAAGTAGATCTGGGCCGTAAGAATGCTAAACCCCCAAGCTAGAAGGTGCCACGCCCTATTGGATAGCTGAAGCTCCTCAACAATATGGCCCTGCTACCAAAAGTGTCCAATCACCTCAAGAAAGATGACAAACAAAGGATCGGGTGATGGCAAGAACAACTCACGTGCCTGAATCTCCAAGATCTCCCTCAAACCCTATGGATCTGAACCTCCTCCAAGATATGGTGCGCCCCCTTGGATTCCTGAAACCCTAGATAAATCAGCCTCACTCCTGGATGCCTCCAAATGCTCCACAAAATCGCTAGAATGATAGATTGTGGCTTGGTTATGTCCCTGGTGAAGTCCCAAGCAAAATGGTGAAGATCTGGGCTAGCAAATGACTGAAACCAATTTCTGAAGTTGGCTCCTCTCCTCCTGTTGACCGCCTATTCAGCACAGGGGTCAACTCATGTATCATGAAGATTCATATATGTCAAAGACAGTCATGGTTCTACTGGGTATCTAATACCCGAGCACTTGAATTTTTGTAAACGAAATGTCCGCACCCCTGCTTGGGTTGATAATGTAATAATGTCTGCATGGATCATAGTTAGGTCAGGTACCTTGGATGTGTCATCAGGGGAGTTCCTTTCATCGAGGGTTTTTTATCCTCAGGTTGTCGACCATACAAGCTCCTGGCCGACTTCCCTTGAGTTTTTCCCTCCACATGACTTCCTCCAAAGTGGTGGAAGGCGCTTTGATGGTCTCATTCACTTGGTAACCTTTTAGGAATATTGTAAATGACCATGCCAGGCAGTGTCTAAAGTTTCGCGGAATTCCGTCGAGTCTAGAGTAGTTTTTTTTAATTAATTAAATTTTAAAAATTTAATTAATTAATTATTTTTTGAGCTAAACATTGTAAAAACTTCGTCTTTGGGAGAAAGATAGGGGTATTTGTGCTCAAAATGAATGGAATAGCACTCCCTACACCCATGGACCAAGTTTCAGCTCAGTCAGACTAAGTTAACTATGTCTTAGTCCACTCAGAGTCAGTTTAGGGCAAAACAACAATTTTAATTGCTAAGATGACATTATTGAAATGTCATAAAATCATTGTAATTTTTGAGTTTGTGAGTGAGTGTAAGGTGGAAAGTGGCAAGTTAAGACCCTCCTAACCTACCCAAACCCATCCCAACCTTTTCCCAACTTAATTCAACCTATTAATTCACTTTTTCACCCTTTTTTCCCTTGCCCTAAGGGGAAAAACGACCCTCAACTAAATAAATCCCCCAAATCTCTCCTTGAAACTTGGAAAGTCACCTCCACACATGTGGAGCGCCCCCCTAGACTAACTCTAAACCTAAACTAACCCTTTACCTAACTTAACCCACCTTCTACCTATCCAAAAACCCCACGCCCTCCTTGTTGGTGCGCCCCCTTTGGTTGGGAAGTTGCTACATCTCAACCACACTTCAACCATATGCTATTTCAAGCATATGGGCCCCCTAATTTGCCTAGTGCGCCCCCCTAGTTAGGTTTTCTAACCTATCTAGTTGCTACACCTCATCTTTTCTCATTCCCAAGCTACAAACCCTAAGTGGGGCGCCCCCTCTCTTGGGATTCACTCTCTTGCTCAAGTTCTAACACTTGGCACTCATCTAAACCCTCTCTCTTGACCTCTAGAGGTATAAAGAGAAGCCTCTCCCTCACTTTTTCCTTACCATTCTTTGAGCTACTGTTATGCTACCGAAATCTTGCCATCTTTCTTGCTCTTGCCATCTTCCACTCATTCACTTTCTCTTGGAATGCTTGGAGCAAATAGTTGCCCAAGGTTCTACCATATTGGATGAATAAAGAAAGCTTTGGAGGACATTTTGGATTTCTTAGATTAGTCTAGTGATCAAGATCACATGAGGTGATATTGTTTATTTCTCATCTTGTTTTTCTATATGCTAGCATTCCTTGGTAAATTAGTTTACTAGGGTAAATCAAATAAACATTAGTGTTGATGGTTTATGTATGTGAATGGTTAGATTGGATCATGAATTAGTTCAGGTTTTTTAATACTAATCACTCATACTATGTTGTTATAGATCTACTTTGTGTTTGAGTTACAGGTTGTCTCACAGGTTGTGGAGTGGAGGAGACTTTTAGAAGCAGATTACAACCACTTCCTGCATAAACTCCAAGTTGTTCTTTTAGATCTGATATCTTGCTATCATTCATTATCATTTTCTGTAGCTTTCTAACTCATAGATAGGTCACCAAATATATTTTTCATATTATAATACTTTGCTGGAAATTTTCTGTGTATACACAGAAAATTCTGTAACAAATATTGGTGTTCTTGCAGCATTTCCAGCAAGCTTTTGCTTGCTGTTTTTGCAGGGCAGCGTCATATTCTGAAGGTACAAGCTGCATACAACACCTAGGAGGCTTCCCAAACAACTCTCCTTGATTTGGGTGACATTTCTCCTCTCTTCTCTTTCATTTTCTATAAATTTCTAAAGTTTTTCTATGTGTTTTTGAGCTCATAAAATAACCTAACTTAGTCAGCCATTCTTTTGTTTATATAACACCTAGATTAACTTGTATTTCATTCTTTTATTTGTTATATAAAATCAATCTAATAATGCTTGTTAGCATTACTAAGATAGTTCTTGCCTGAGGAGTAGGCCAGCAGCCTGTCTAGTCCCTCCATGTATGTGGAGGACATAAGACTCAAAGCCCTCCTTTTCTGTGCAAGTTTATCTTAGTATTGGTAACTTCACTTGCCGGCACCTTGGGGGAGTCATCCCCAAAATCGCCTTGGCTTAAGGGAATAAACTTGTGGTGTTTCTCTAGCTTAGAAATTGATCATCTCTTAGTTAGTCTTTCATTTACAAGCTTAGTCTCTTTTCCAAAAGTTTCATATGCTCTTATATCTCATTTCTTAATGGTTAGATAGCTTGAATGTGATTACATGTGTTAGATCTCCTATCTTCAAGTTATTTAGCTAATCATTGGATGCATATGAAGTGAAGTGGTAATACTTTCTAGATCTCGTTCATTTGCTAAGTTTTATTGGTGTTTCTAAAGCTATTTTCATTCACATAACTTAGCATATTTCATGTGGTGTGAGTTAAATCATTTAAGAAGTTTTAAAGCCCACATTGAAACACCACTTAGGTGCTCACGGCCTAGGACATTTTGAGCCCTCTTTAGCTCACGACCCAGCCTACTAGTGCTCACGGCCTAACCTGTTGGTGTTTCTCACGGCCTCACCTTGCACTACACTCACGGCCAACCTACCTTGATTGCTCACGGCCTAGTGTATTGTTCTAGCACCCAACACATCTGATTTTGGTTTGATATCTCACATGCATATGGTATAAATGTTCACGGCCCTCTTGGGTCTCACACACTTTTGATATACATGTGATAATCTCTTTATGGTGGATGTGATAGTTTAAAACTTATGCTCATGCTATAACCAATTAACCTTTTAAGCTATTACACTTAAAACATTTTCAAAGCATTCATTTTAAGTCATTTAAACCTCACGGCCTAGTGCATTTCCTTTAGCACATTGCACACATCACATTTTGATATAACACTACATATGTTCATGGTTTAAAGTGCTCACGGCCTACTCTTGGTTTATCACACACCCTTTGGCACATTACATGTTTTATAGTTTGCTATTTCACAAGTCTAAAGTTTAAATTGCTCATGGTTTAGTACACTTGTGATATAATATTCATGGTTTAGATGTGATGGTTTTGAACTTATTTTCATGCTCTAGCTCATTTATCTTTTAAGCTCATACACATCTGAACATATTGCAAACACCTTATATCATCTCACACACTTATGGTTTAATCATCTAAGCTCTTTAAAGTCTATTATTTCTTTTCTATTGCTAGCATTTCACATGTGATGGTAAATGGTTTAATCTCTCAATATCTTACAAGCACTTTTCATGTGATGTTAGTTTAGATGGTTTAAACAATGTGCTATCTTTATGCTATATCTTATATGTTGATGATGGTATAATGTTTTCTTTACAAGCACTCGTTTTGGATAATTTTGCTCTCGGCCATACGCTAAGAAGATAAAATAAAAGTGCCTAAAACTTATCTAAAACGTACCCAACACACCTAAAGACCCACCCGAGGGTCCTAACAACACTTAGCAACATTTTAGGGGTCTTTAACAACTATTTCTACCATCTAAAACGGGTTTGAAGGACAGTCCGGCGGAAGTGGCAGGGGACCGTCCCGTGATTTCGTTGGGGAGATCCCGTGTCTGGACTACTTCTTACTTGCAGTGGCGACGGGCTGACCTTGGAAGCTAGGCTGGGGACTCGTAGCCCCAGTATCTTGAGCACCGGACAGTTATTTGGTGGAATTGGAAGTTAAGACACACATCTAGTTAGGGGGTGGGAATCTAAAATACTTAAGAAAGTACATTAGTTGCATAGATCACTTGTGTATGTTTTGGGGAAGTAGATGTATTGATAGACAACATAACTTGTGAAAATCTTATTGCTTTACCTATCTATTTGCAACTAATTGTCTTTATGTTTTATGGTGGTGTAGACATTGATTTAGTATCTTGATTATCTTGTTGATCAATTGTCTTTGTGGTGTGGATAAAGTAAGTGATTGAGTATCCCACTTGGGGAGGCATCACTTGCTTTAATCCTTAAGTGCTTTTGTGGTTAGTTGCCAATGAAGGCAGTCCAAGTGGAGTAAGTGCCACTTGGGGCATGCTTGGCCCTAGGGTGTGAATTGTTTATATCTTTTGTATGTCTTGTACATTTGTGTATCTTGTGTCTATTTGATGTATATTGGTGACTAATTTGTCAAACTTGTAAACTTGGTAACAATTAACCTTTCTTTTTGTACAGTTATAATCTTGGTTTGGGGTAGTTTAGTTGATTTAGTTGTAATACTTTTTGTAATTGAACCTCCCCAAAACATAGTTGACCCCATTTGCCCAACCTTAGGCACTAGTCTTTAGTTGACTTAGGGAAAGGGCTGCCTCCTCATTTAGACTTTAGAATTGCACTTGCATTGCTGCTTGTCATCCTAGGCTAGTTTTCCCCCTTAGCCTCTAATCAATTAAAATTAACTCCTAGAACACTTAACTTAAAAAGTAACTTAGAAACTTAGGGACTACCCCCCTTGGCTTCCCTAGGAGTAAGCCTAGACGGAAGAAGTTCCGATCAAGGTGACAGTGTGGGCTGGAACTTAGACATCGTGTCTCCGAGGGCACACTAAGTGAGTAGGACTTAACTCACGTTTGCAAGTGTGCATTAGGACGGCAACACCTCCAATTCATCCCATGCATCTAATAAATCAAATGGCACCTAAAACTCCTCATGAATGGACTAGATCTGATTTCCAAGGCCCTACAATGAAAACCGAGGTGATAGAATCTCCAAAAGCCCTGCCAATCACCTGCAATGAATCTCTCTCCAAGAATGGTGCGCCCCCCTTGCTGGAAACCCCCAATGGTATGTCCTCCTCTTCCTGTGCCCGTGGCTGGTGTAGAACCCTACTGCACTGATGTAGAACCAAGCTAGAAAGGTGTGGGAGAGTATTTCATCTCCGAGACCAAGATTGGGACAAGCTAGGTGGAATCTTTCACCACCGAATCGTCCTCTAGGGTTTGTTAAGTCAAAACCCTCAAAACCCCCAATGATGGGCTCACTAGCTAAAAGTTGGGTATCAAAAGATGATCATATATGAATGAATGAATAGAGGCCCTTGCCTTTCCTTTATACTTTTTTCTCTCCTTGTCCCTCCAAAGTGACTTTAATTTTATTAATATTTAATTAATTAATTAAATCACTTTAATTAATTAATTAACCTTTTTACCTCTGAAAAACACCTTATCTCTCCTTGTGGCTTCCCTGGCCACTGAAAGTCACTTCTCACCATCCCATCCTGTAGTGTTGCTTCTCCCGATTCCAATGAGCTATTACATTGAGAGGTTCCTCCAAGTAATGTGCCCAAAATGACCTCTTAAGTGAATTCAATTAACTTATAGCTCAAAATAGTCAAAATTATGGAAATCGTCGGAATGCAACGGAACCGAATCCAACCCATGCAGAATGGATCATAATGATGGAATATGATGAGAAATGCAAGCTAGACCCCACAATGCCTCTCAATAACCCCTGTACTCGCTATAACATCCATCTAGCTACTCTGGTCATCATAAATCTATGCACTGTGATGATGTCCCAAAGTGGGGACAGTACAGTCCTCCCTGCTAGAAAATTGTTGTGTCCTCAAGAAATAACCAAATCACCTCAAATAAAATACCAGGATCCCATGTCCACCTGTGGGATATGTTATCCCCAATTTCTAGGGATAACTAGGAAATCATGTCTCGAGGCCCACAGGTCCTAGACATGGAGTACCGAGAGCAGGATTGACCTGAGCATGGCCCTGGAGGGCCCATCCTTCTTTTCTTTCATCAGATTTGTCTTGTCAGCAGTAGCAACATCCATCACCATCGGCCTGGTCTTATATCGGAGACGGCTCTTGCTCCATGAGGTAATTGGCCCAGGTATCATGGTATGTGTCACCTTTGATCATTATAACCTTTAGATATATGCATTTTACTCCTTTTATTTCTAACAACTGCTTGGATCTTACATTGACCCACTTGAACATTGTTGAGGGGATTGACAGGGTGTCCTAGCAAGCCTGTACCCATAGGTTTTGGTTTGCCACCGGGGGGATTTCTGAAAAGCCATCGTCCGCTCCCATAATGTCATCCGTTTTTCATCTTATCTCCCTCTCATCTGTCCCATTCCCCAAGTCCGGGCGTTAGGATGATCTATTTGTGGGGTTGCACCTTATCTCGTGGGAAGAAGGGGCTAAAGGCCCGGAAGGTAAAAGCATCTGGAAAAAGATAAAAGCCATAAAAAATGAAACCTAGAGATGCCTCGCCCAGGGATCCCCGAGAAGGCAATAAAAAGCCTCTCAGCAAGAAATAAGAGGGACCCTAAGAAAAATAACAAAACAAGACCTATCCAAGAGGATAGGGGGTCTCATCACGAGCCAACCTATTATGTTCATAGGTACCTAACAGCATGACATCGCCACCATCTGGTTACCACGCTAGGGAAGTGACCTTTGGTTGCATGGCCAAGGGAAAGGGGGTCTCATCACGAGCCAACCTTATCATCTCTGTGAAAGTGCTTGTGGGTAACACTGTCAGCTCTGGTCACCACACCGAGGCAGTGTCCTCTAGTTAGTCCTTGAAATGAAAAGAGAAAAAGAAAATAAAGAAAAGAAAGAATAAAGGCAAGAAAAGGCTTGGAAAAATTTGCATCCATGACGGGTACAACTCGCCTTCTACAAAGGCACCCACAGGGAATATCATTCATCCTTGTCTTTCACTCTACCTGTATGTCTGGACATCCCTTATCCACATCACCTCGTTCTACATGGCTTGGATGATACCCCTTGGAGACTTTCCTTTCCTTATGGATACTAGCCCAATAGGGTGTCTTGTCCTTTTCTTTAGCCTTGTATTGTAGGTCTTTGTAATATTTTTGAGCTATTGGATGATATATCAGGGATTTTATGCATACGTCTGATAATATTAATGATGAGACGTGATTAACATTGCTATGATCCTTGTGACTAATAAGCCCATGGAGGGCGAAGTTTTTGATGTGCAGGACCATGCCCAACGGACAGGTACCACGTGGACCGGTACACATGGGGAGATGATTAGTTTAGACCTCCATGGGGCTGAAGGGCCCATCAGATGGTTGATGAGACCCCATCAAGGGCAGAGACAAGACAATGCTTGATTGAGCTTTTGCACCTGATAAGAAGAAGGACGTTCCATCAGGGACACTTTGGCTGAGCCGGACCTAGGGGGATTGACCCACTTGCAGTGGAACGTTGGCCTAGATGACCCGGGAGGTCACCAGAAGGATTGTAACGTCATCATGAGCATATGGCAGATGGACAGGGTTGTTGGCACGTGTGGCAGCTTGGAAGAGCCCAAGGAGGGCTAACGTCTGGCTTCTAGATGCTACATTGGCCCCAAAAAAGGCCTAACGTCTCCCTCAGGAGGGCTTGACGTCTCATCTTTTGCTCATTTAGGGTTTTAATTTAACATTTAATGTAAAAACAATATGATTTTGGTTTGTAGCCTTGTCAACTATTTTTAATGACCTAAAATTTAATTAAAGGTCAGGATACAATATATATTGAGGAGTTTTTCCCTCATTTTGACATAACACAACAACTGACACTTGTGAGGTCTGATTTTTGCGCCCTACTTGGGTATTTGGTCTTTTAAAGTGAGGCGCACTTGTTGATGGAAGGATTTTCTTGGCATATTTGGAATTTCTCTTGAAGGAAGGTTTACAACTAGGGTTTGCACATGCTTTTCTTCATCATATGTAAGTGTTTTTCCTGCAAAACTTCTTGATTGAATGGTTGTAGGTTAGTATTCTTGCATTTACTTATAAATTTGCTGATTTTAAAACCCTAGGTGACAAGCACACAAGTAGGTCCTTGTCTCATGTCCCCTTAGAGAGAAATTTTCAGCCATTAAAGAAGGAAGAAAGAGCCTAGCCTTTGCTACACTCTTCTCACTTCTTCCCTTAAGCTAGCTTTGATTTTTAAAGGTTAAAAGGAGGGTGACGTCCCAGGCCTAGGTTATCTACACCTAGGGCCGTCCATCTTCTAGGGATTTAGTGATAGAGCCTTGCCATTGCAACACTCTCCCTCACTTGATCCTCTTGTTTTATCTCTTCTCAATTGCTAGCCATTTTTCCAAGCTTGACCTAAGGAAGGAGGAAAGAGCACGAGGCCTTGCTTAAGCAACACCGGAGTGAGCCTCTTTCCCCTAGGGTTTTGATTCTAGGGCCCGGCCATTGCAGCACTCTAGAACCTTTCCCTCTTGTCCTTAACCTTTCTCCCTTCAACTTTGTGTCCTCTCCTTGAATGACTCCATATACCCTTAGGCACTGATCTTAGACACACAACGTTGAAGTGATAGTGCTCAAACCAACTCTCAAAACTTTAAATTTTGAAACCCTGACTAATTAAGCTAACCCTAACTAGGCTGATGTCACACTTAGTTATTCCATCTTGACGCAGCAAATTTCGATGATAAGCGATTAGATGATGATTAAAAGCATTTATTGAGTAAAGGATTGGTTAGATACATTGTTAGCATCATCATCTCAATAGTTATTGATGAATTGATACTTTTACATTGCTATATTGATAAAACATTGATCTCATTAATATCTGTTGTTTCATTGCTTATATATAATTGTCAGACAGTCACATGAAGTACTAACCCACTGAATTATAGCCTACATGTATTATTTGTTATTGTCTTGTTCCGGGCAGGTGTTCTCATCTGGGCATACACTTCATTTATTGGCTGATTAGCCAGACTTTTTGACCTTGGTGGTAATCTGTGAGGAGGAAATGTTGCCTTGTCTTTTATACTTCAGCCTCTTCAAAACCCCAGATTACCGGGGACGTCTCCCATGGGTTAACCCCCCTAAATAGAAAGAACCTCTCCATTGAGGTGACATTGGGTGGGGTAGGTTCCTGTTTCACCAGTTTGGTCTCTATACTTTAGCCTTTTTGACCTAGCTACAAACTGTGCGATAACAGGATACACAATAGAACCCATCCAAAGATGAACACTCATGCAATCTACCCCCTGGGTCCCATATCAAGTCATGAACTGCTAGCCCCTGGGAAGCATAACCCTGAAATATACCAACTCCGGGAGTCTCCTGCATATGACACATGGCCTCATCTCGGAATGAATCCATCCCCCAAGTCTCTAACAAGATCCATATGGCCTCCATCAACTGCTCATGTTGATGCCCGAACGAGGTGTTGCAAGACCTCCGTGAGACACCCACAAGCGATGCGCTCCTCTCAACGTTGAAGCTCAATGGAAAGTTAGAATAACATTCCCCTGCAATGGTCCACTCTCCCCTATCAGTCAGTGAAATGCTCAATACTGCAATCCTTGGGTCCCATGCTAATCTCTATCGAAGATCGCCATGCTGGTGTTGCACTATGCTGACCATGCCTGTCTGTGCCCTATATATATATGGGATCTCCTGGTCCTGGATCCTCATGCCGAAATATCTGTGACAAATGGACCTGCTGCCAAAAAGCTGCATCTGTAAAAGAACCTTTGTAGAAGTAGTACCTATCCACCCACCTCCATGTCCGATCATGATGATCAAGAGTGAAAAGTTGCCTTGCTGTATTGGATAAATACCTGCAGGCCCACTCCAAACCACCCCCTGGTGGAGTATGTGGCTCTCTGGCACAACCTGGGTCATCATGTAGTGAAACATCCTGCTAAGCAAGTG
The DNA here is from genome assembly GCA_009831015.1 of Picea engelmannii. NCBI lineage: Eukaryota > Viridiplantae > Streptophyta > Pinopsida > Pinales > Pinaceae > Picea > Picea engelmannii. The sequence continues at coordinate 375,950 of ML782213.1, read as the reverse complement.
AACTCCCGGATCCCATGGCAAACTTGGAAGTTTATCACTTCCAATCTCTGTTGGCTGCTCCTGTGTCAAGATGATCACTGTCTTAAGCCCTCTGTGCTCCACTGCTATCATCTGGAATATGGTGCTCATCGTCATGCACCACGTCTCAGTTGGCTGCCTATGATGATCCACCTCTATCCTGCTGGATGTCGTAAGAGTACTCCTATCAGGTGGTCTCAGCCTAGTCACTCTCCATGCCCTCAGCCACTGTCTATCTCTCCTCATGTTGTTGTCCATGATAAAAGTGTTAAGAAAAGGTAACAAAGACATCTGTAGCTGACTGTAGGGCTGAAAAATACCACCTTCCTCGGTCACTCCCAAGAACTCGACCAAGAGCATGTCTACCTGTATCCTTGATAACTACTCACCTGTAGCCCTCACTAAACCCCAATCATCAGGTACAACCAGAAGTAACTCCCCCATCTACTGGTAAATAAATCTCCATATCCTATCACCCACGCAACTGCTGAAACAGTGAAGGTGATATCTCATAACCATATCCTGTTGTAAAGGAGTAGCCTCTGCATGCCCCCCTAAGTGTGTCTCCTCCCTGCCAGGCAGTACACCCCTCTGAATCCCACCATACATCTCAGCATGTACCTGTGAGCTATCACTAATCACTGTATGCTCCGGCATACTCATGTCGTCTCCTATAGACTCATGCTGCATCATAGATCCTGGGCATACTGCTAGATCAACCTCTACATGGAGGTCAACCACTCTCAGAACACAAAAGGAAGTGTCCTCCATCAACTAGTGCTCCCCTGCTAGATCACCAACATCCTCTATCAACATGACTGACTGATACATCTGAGTGTCCACTAAGACAGATGAAGTGGATCTCTGACGAATCTCCTCAAGAGACTCATCTGACCTAGACTCTAATTCTTGAAGGGTTGTCTGTGTGCCTCTCAAGAATCCTCGAGTGCTCTCCAACTCCTGAGTGAGTCGGTCCATCTCCAACTCCTCCTCCCTCAAAGCCTCATGATACATCTCACCAACCCTCAATATATAATCTCTGTTAGTCAACAGTTTCTGGTAGTCAGTTCTCATCACAGATACTCTCTCCCTGAGAGTATGAAAATCATCCATGGCAATTCCCTCATCTAAACTTCCATGTGCCACTGACGCTCTCCAGCAGTAATCTGCCATCAATGCATGCATGTCATCACTGCGCCTGGTGGCTGCCATGATCATAGCCTCATTGACTCTCAACTATGTTGCTAAGTGTTGTGGCTCCTGATCATGGTCATGTTGAGGTGCCACCTCATATCCCTCACTGCTACTGTCAGTCCTGCTACTGTCAACTATGGAGTCCCCAAAAACACTCTATGCATAAGATAACATGTTGAACTGCCCACTGACCACTGTGTTGTTGGGTCCTCCTGTCTGCCACTGCACCCCATCACTAGGTGTTATCTCCCTCTGAATCACACTGTATCCTGTATGAACAGTTGTATCCTCCTGTGCACTCACCCTGCTACTATCATCTGTGCCTGGATCCCATGTAGATGTATCCAAACACGTGCCATGGTCATCCTGACCAATAAAGAGTGCATCCTCATCAATGCAGATCGATTCTTGAAGTAAGTGCTCCATCACCCTGTCAGCATCCACAATCTGCTCAACTAATGGAGTCTCCAAAAACTGTGACTCAATCTCCTCTAGTTGATCTGTATGTGTAAGTTCCCCTGACTGTACTCCCTGTATCTCTTCCTAGATCGGTGGATCTACATGTCTGTGGTGTGCATCCCTCACACAAGGCTCATCAACCCTATCTAACATGCCACTGACCTCCTCATGTGAAGTGGCTATCAGGGGTGTCCGTAAGGATGACAGATGTGTCACGGCCATCATAGGAAGCTCATCATCTCTAGGTGCTAACACGTGTGACTCCTCACTAGTGTCACCACTCTGTTGAGGTGTAAGGTCATCAATGGTATGTGATATGTCTGTTGAGACACTGGTGCTATTGTTCTGTCCATCTAGCTGCCTATCCACTACACAAGGGTCATCATGCTCCTCAAGCATGCTAGTAGCATCATCCTCTGTACAAGTGTCACTATCACTAGCCTCTGTGCAAGAGTCACTATCATCATTAGACTGTCCCAAATCATCATCTATCGGTCCATCCTCACTCATCTCATTATCACTGTCATAATGTGCCTCAATAGTGTGCTTCTGGTCCTTATCCCTACACCTATGATATGGTTCCCATGACCCCTTGCAACTGTAGCAAGGTTGAGTGCTCCTAATGGGTGTGGGGCTCCTCTGCTCTTCCAACCATCTAGTTGCTTCTTTTTTCTTTTTATCTACTATGATGATCCCATGTAAGATATCCTCTTCGCTCCAACTGGGCTTTCTAAAGGCTACATACTGAGGAAAGGTTTTTAGAGCCCTATTTTCCTCGATAAGGCCAAAATATATTATCTCCAAGCATGTTATCTCAAAGGATATCCTATCCATTTCCTTCCAACTATCCATTTATCCCTATGAGAGACCCCTCTGGTTGGTAGGATTTAAGCTCTGATACCATTGCAATGATCCCAATCCATTATGCTAGGAACATCACGGTTTTGGATGTCTTTTAAAACTTTTTCTGGTTGTGGTATTTCATCAAACACTTCGATGACTTACTTGTTTAGATGTATTTACTTGCTGAATGGCCTCTTTATTTCGGCCTTAGGGTTTACTGATGTGTTTATATCTCTGTAGAGAAAATCGCAAAAAAATCGCCAAAATCACGAGAAATCGCGATTTTTTCACCAAAACGATTTTTTACAAAAAAATTGCTGAAAAAATCGACCGATTTTTTGGCGATTTTTTAGAAAAAATCGCCAAAAACTCGCGGGTCGATGGAAAAAAATCGGCTGAGTGAAAAATGAAAAAAAACCGCGGGTTTAAGGGTCTGTGAGGGGCTTTTTTTCATTTTATTTGTGCATTTAGCCAAGGAGGAGAGCCAAGCCATTCAACCAGCCAAGGAAGAGCTTGCCATTGGGATTTTGTAGATTCAAGGATCAGATTTGGGGATTTGGCATTGGAATTTTTATTCCATTTCACAGTTTTTGCATTTGGAGGTAAGTAAAAAAATTTGTCCATTATTTCTCATTTCTTCACCATAGATTTTCATAGGTTTTCAGTGGCAATGAGTTTTACATCTTCAAAATAGATTTTTGATGGATCAAAAACCATTTTTTTCCATTGTTATGTGATTTTCTTTCTTGCCA
>ML782213.1:319223-370981 GCA_009831015.1 Picea engelmannii | reverse complement strand
GGAACTTTATAAGAGGTCCATTGGCTTATTTGGGTTTGAGATGGCCATAAATGACAGGAAGAACATAATGCCAAGTAAGTTTCACCTTGTTTTAACTTTTAACTTTTAAGTTTCAAAATTCATTTTTCAAATTTCAATTTGTCCTCTCTTATGTTTCAACTTTCTCTAATTCGTTGTAGATACTTGGTGGGAGAACTATGGCGCAGCCACACCTATTCTATAGAAGATGACAATTCAGGTGCTTAGCCAGACATGTAGCTCTTCTAGTTGTGAGCGCAACTGGAGTGTATTTGAAAAAATACACACCAAAAAGCGCAACAGGTTAGAGAATTTCAAATGAAATTTAAAATTCATTTTAAAATTATAAATTATTAACTTGTCATTTAAATTTTATGCTCCTTTACATTCTAATAAATTAATTTATGATCCTCTTACAGGTTGGATACCTCACGCCTTAATGATTTGGTCTACGTCTACTACAATCTCAGGTTGTGGGTGAAGCAGCTTGAGATAAAAATTGATGCGAAGGCCATTTCATTGGATGAGATTGACACCACTGCTGCATGGAGGGTGGAGGTTGAGGAACCTGTTATTGAGACCGCCCTTGATTGGCTAGAGGATAATGGTGATGATCATGGTATCTCTGAGGATTTGGATCAGGATGTTTCAGAGGATATTCAGTTTCACGTCGAGTCTGCAAGTGTGCCACCAGCAGAGCGAGAGTCACAGTCAGAGGGAGATAGGCCCAGTGGTAGCACTAGCAGTCTACCTCCTCTACCAGTACCTTCTTCTAGGGGACATTTGTTTCGAGGGTCTTCTACTTCTTCTAGAGGACATTTGACTCTAGTACGAGGCGCACATGTCTCAAGGGAACCTACTCCTACTGCTAGAGGAAAAGCAGTTTCTACAACGATTACCTTTGCCCGTAAAAAGGGTAGAGGGAATCCATAATTTATTTACTTGATTTCATTGTATATGACTCATAAGTCATGATGACGATCATGAGATACATTTATTATATTTTTTGATGACTCAGGAATCGAGACATGATTCATTTTTTATGTGTGATGTATCACTAACATCTTATATATCTTATATATCAGTTTTCTTTCCATATTCATGTGGAAATCTATCTATTTGATGCTATTGTTGCTTTAAATGTTTCAAAAATTAAAAAAAAATGAATATTTTTGTATTTTTTTAAGTTTGTCGATGTCTTGCCGATTTTTACGAAACGATGTTTTCTAAACCCCGACGATTTTTTCGCTGAAACGATTTTTGTAACACTGGTTTATATGCGTGTTTGCAGCAATAAACAAGAAGATACAATCATGGACATACCTCAACTATATGCAATATGATAGACAAGCCAAAACATCTCAAATCTGCTTTTATTCATGAAATAGAGAAACTTGATACAATGAAGATGGCGATCTAGAATGCTCAACAGATGGCTAAGAAGATAGACAATAGAGTTACTACAAAATGCTCCAATAGAAGACTACAATAAGCCTCCAAAGTCTAGATACACAATGAAGATTGAATACAAGTAGATCTGGGCCGTAAGAATGTTAAACCCCCAAGCTAGAAGGTGCCACGCCCTGCTGGATAGCTGAAGCTCCTTAACAATACAGCCCTGCAGCCAAAAGTTTCCAATCACCTCAAGAAAGATGCCAAACAATAGATTGGGTGACGGAAAGAACAACCCAGGTGCCCGAATCTCCAAGATCTCCCTCAAACCCTATGGATTTGAACCTCCTCCAAGATATGGTGTGCCCCCTTGGATGCCTGAAACCATAGATAAATCGGCCTCACTCCTGGATGCCTCCAAATGCTCCACAAAACCGCTAGAATGATAGATCGGGGCTTGGTTACCTCCCTGGTGAAGTCCCAAGCGAAATGGTGAATATCTGGGCTAGCAAATGACTGAAACCAATTTCAGAAGTTGCCTCCTCTCCTCCAACTCGTCCCATGCATCTAATAAATTAAATGGCACCTGAAACTCCTCATGAATGGACTAGATCTGATTTCCAAGGCCCTGCAATGAAAACCCAGGTGATAGAATCTCCAAAAGCCCTGCCAATCACCTGCAATGAATCTCTCTCCAAAAATGGTGTGCCCCCCTTGCTGGAAACCCCCAATGGTGCGCCCTCCGTCTCTTCCTGTGCCTGTGGCTGGTGTAGAACCCTCCTTCACTGATGTAGAACCAAGCTAGAATGGTGTGGGAGAGTATTACATCTCCGAGACCAAGCTTGGGACAAGCTAGGTGGAATCTTTCACCACCGAATCGTCCTCTAGGGTTTGTTAAGTCAAAACCCTCAAAACCCCCAATGATGGGCTCAATAGCTAAAAGCCAGATATCAAAATATGATCATACATGAATGAATGAGTAGAGGCCCTTGCCTTTCCTTTATACTTTTTGCTCTCCTTGTCCCTCCAAAGTGACTTTCATTTTATTAATATTTAATTAATTAATTAAATCACTTTAATTAATTAATTAACCTTTTTACCTCTGAAAAACACCTTATATCTCCTTGTGGCTTCCTTGGCCATTGAAAGTCACTTCTCACCATCCGATCCTATAGTGTTGCTTCTCCCGATTCCAATGAGCTATTACACTGAGAGGTTCCTCCAAGTATTGTGCCCAAAATGACCTCTTCAGTGAATTCAATTAACTTATAGCTCAAAATAGTCAAAATTATTGAAATCGTCGGAATGCAACGGAACCAAAGCCAACCTGTGCAGAATGGCTCATAATGATGGAATATGATGAGCAATGCAAGCTGGACCCCACAATGCCTCTCAATAACCCCTGTACTCTCTATAACATCCATCTGGCTACTCTGGTCATCATAAACCTCTGCAATGTGATGATGTCCCAAAGTGGGGACATTACAATTAAACCCTAGGAAATAAGCACATGTTAATGTCCTTGTTTTAATTGCTATTTACCTACTAGATTATGCCAAGGAGCTATTTTTTCTGTTGAAGTCATTGCTAGGGCCTTGCCATTGCAACACCCTACCTCTTGCTCTTCATCCTAGCTGTTTTTACCATGTCATTGAGCTAAAGGAGGAAAATCCACTAAGGCCTAGGGTTACCTACATCTTAGTGGTTGTTTTTCCCCTAGGGTTTGATGGTTGAAGCCTTGGCTTACCAACACTTCATCCATCAAATTTCTCTTGTTTTTAGCCCTACTATTATCATTTGTTCCTTCAATTCTTGCCACTACTTTTGACTCCATTTTCCCTATGAATGCACTGGTCTAAGACTTCTTACTTGAGTGTTTTGATCACAACCTACAAACATCCAAATCTTTGAGCAATTACTAACACCTTCTAACCCTAGTTTAGATTAACTTGCTAACCCTACTGCTGCTATTATTCTTTCAAGTTATAGTCATACTTTGCAGCACTTAAAGCTTCTAAAAGCAATTGAAAGGATTAATGCATACTTGCTTCTGATGAATGTTGTTGTTATGATATTGATAGTTAGTCATTCTTGCTCATTTTGAAGCATTTATTGTGAAGTATCATATTGTGATTATTGCTATTATACATCTTTGCTGACTTCATCAATTTATTAGTCAATTGCTTTTATTGAGAAAGTCTCTGATTATATGAAGTACTAACCAGCAAGTGACCTTGCAAATATAGTTTTCATGTTGCTTTGTTCCGGGCAGGTACATTTCTGGTTCTTATTATCTTTATTGGTTGTTTAGCCGGACTTTCTGATCGATGGCGACTTGTGAGAGGGAAAACTTTTACTTGGCCTTAAACCTTTGCCTTCTCAAAACCCCAGGTCACCGGGGATGTCTTCCTTGGGCCTACCACCCTAAATAGAAAGAGACATCCTGTTGAGGTGACAGTGATAGGATAGTCTCCCGCTACACCTTTTTGTCTTCATTTGCCTTTTCCTTTCATTCAAAGTATAAATTGCACAATAACAGGAACATGGGTAAATAGTCCCCCCTTTTCATTGATCCTGGGCTAGATGAATTATAGCAAGTGGATGTGGACAGGCTTGTTTCAACCTTTCCCAGCAATGCATTTGTGTGTCAAGAATTTGGGGAAGACAATGAGGACATTGATAAAGATGCTTCAAGGTTCAGGAGAGATCATGGCCATGAAGAACAAGAAGAAAAAGGGTAGTTTTTTGTTTCATATTTTAATGACTGGAATCAAAGATACAGTGTGGACGTGGTACTCCCTGCTTGTGACAATGAGAATATAACTGATTTAAGGGTAGGATTGTGTCTCTTTGATGATAATTTTGCTAGCTTCCTTGATGAAAAAGAATAATGCAGATCTTAACCAAGAAATTGTTTCAGACCTTATTGACAGACCATCTATGAAGGATCGGCATATTTTGCACCCTAAAAATGAATACAATGGCGGTCAGCTTGCTGGAGTTAAAGAGGGGTTTCTAGGCCACTCTGATTTGACAAAGGATCAATATCATAGCCACCCTGGTAACCTTGAAAATGAGCACAAAAGGACTGCCAAGAGTTCTCACCTGTATTCAGAAATTGATGAGAACAGTGATGAGATCTGGCTGGTGCAGTTTGATCTCTCTAATGATGACAAGGGGAATATAGTAATATACCAGCAGGAAGTGCAGAATTTGGTGTTTTTGAACCATCATTGTACGCTACAGCAAGTGATCTAAAAACATGACTGGCGTCCTGGTAGGAAGACTAGCAATCAAAGTTTGGTATATGTTGGCCCTCGTTGTGACACTATTATTATTCCAGAATCTCAGAAGAAAAGAAAAGAGATGTGTGAAAGACAGGTAGGCTTGGATTTTCGTCAGAGTTTGAATCTTGTGGGGGATAAAGACAATTTCACCCAAGCATACACAGAGGTTGGTGTTACAATTGAACAACAATGTATACTCACAGGCAGTGGAAAAAAGAAAATCCTGGTGCTTGTAGATGGGCAAAGACATGTTGCCATATTGGCAGCAATCCTTATGACCCATTGCAGTTACCTTCATTTGGAAAAGAACTGGAAAGGCACAAATTTAAAGAGGGCAGAAACGAGGAGCTTAATGGCTATGCAATTTGGAAACGTTGGGAAGTCAAGACTGCAAATGCCTTGGAGAGGGCTGACTTAAACCCAACAAAGGTTACAATTCAGAAGGTTTCTTGGGCCCGAGGATGTTGGTGACAGAATTGGCAGCCCTACTTTGCATTCAAGAAGTCAACCTGATCAGGTCATGAATGTCCAGGGATTGATGGAAGAAGCATGTAGTATTTCATTGCAGTGTTCACATGTACTTCACAACAATGTTCTCAGTCTACCTGTGACAGAGACTCCGATATATAATTATTCATGCTTTGATGTGTCACTGTTCTCAATCCTAGTTAATCATAAAGGGAGGAAAGTTATAGACAGCACATGTGGATACGAAGGTTGTCTTCATAGCCGAGATTCTGAGATTTAGTATTCCCAAGAAGAACACTTGTCCCCAAGTAAGAACCATATGTTACCCCTTAGTTTGCACTGGGGTATCTCAGTAGTATTTCCTTTTTTTTCTGCCTTGAGGAAGAAAAGTTCTGACTCTAAACCAATCTAAGGAAGTGCTTAATGACAAGGGAGAGTGTTATGAAAACTTTGACGTGCTTGTGGGTGCTATTAGTCTTGTTACTGGGAGATTTCTTTGAAGCAGAGTATCTTTGCAGAAAATTTGTTATGAAACAATATGATGATAGAGAAGCTATTAAATAAGATATGCAGTTGGGGTGTGGAGATAAAACCCGAGGAGGTTCTTTGCTATGATCCTGGACATGTTGCACAACAGGGAGCATATTTTAGATGAAGATGATGAACAAGAAGAGGAGGATGATGAAAGGGAAAGACAATATGAGAAGTCAGATCCAAACCAATATCCTGTTGTGGTTAGGGAACATAATGCTTTCAAAGATTTTTTTTTCGAGATAACTGTTGAAGAAACTAGTGTAAGTAAAGCTTTGTTTGATGGATGTCTATCTTGGATTTCTCATCTACCTTTTCTAGAAACTCAATTGATATCTATGCAACACTACTTTAAGAAGACGACTATTGCGATATTCAGAATATCACTCTAAATGAAGTAGGTTTCACTCTCTACAGTTCAAGGTACCTGGCAATTTTCCCTGCTGATCCTATCAGAAGAAATGTAATATGATTTCTGCAGACTGAAACTCGGAATTCTGTTATTGGGTATGTTATCCACCGAGTTGTACTATATGGATTTGCAGATGAGCCACCAAAGACTGAGCAGTTAGATGCTTAGAATTCAGTGTTCAAAAATTCAACAGGTCTATCAGACCAACATTTTTCCGCATTTCCATCCCTCCGGGGCATTGTAATAAATGGCTTGAGCATGAAAGTTGTAAAAGATTATTTGCCACCTAAGACCTGAGCACAAGCACGTACTCCGGAGTGTTTTTTTTTCACTTGTTAATTATTTCTTACCTATCAGGCGATTAATAATTTCTAAGTTTTTTCATTCAAATCTACTCCAAAGCTGGAGTATGTGCTGGTGGTTAGGCCTTGGCATGGTATAATCAATGTCTAGTGTCTAAAGGTATATGATTTCATGCTAATTCATGTCTATTGAGTCATATGGAAATTTCATGCTAATTCATGCTAATAAATGTGTATGATTTCATGCTAATTCATGTCTAGTTTTTTTTTTAAGTTTTAGTCAAATAAAAATTTCCCATAAAACGGTCAATTTTTAATGTAAAAGTTAATAAAGTCATAAAAATGGCATCAGTCATTGTTAGATGCCATATTTGTGTTCGTTTTCTAAGCCATAGCACCTCCTAAACCCTTATCCCCCATTTGTTGAGGAAAAAAAGTGATTTTAATTACTCAAAATTGAAATTTGCTCTCAAAAAGGTAAAAAGAGACTTTTTAATTAATTTCCTAAATTTTAGGAGAGTTGCTAAAACTTAGAAAACATGTCGGAAACATGTTTTGTCGTGTCTGGAGTCCTTGGTACAGTTGGCAAGGCCTTCTCCTAGTGAAGGCGCCTAGTTTAGGTGACATGGCAGGAGGAAGGAGATCTCAAAGAGCCCACATGCACCTCCTCCTATAGATGGTGCACTAGCAATGAGGGGCGCTAATCCAAAAGCACCACTCGACCTCACCCTCACCTACCACCCTCACTTCACTCTCCCTTACCCTCACTTCACTCTTACACTCCCCCACATCACTCCACTACACCTACCTATCACTCCACTCATCGCCCACCTCACCAGTGTGCCACTCCTCTTCTCCCATGCGCACTTGCCTTGTAGTCTTCACCCGGAGATGTATAAATTAAGCTCGACGCTCCTCCTTTTTTCATTTGGAGCTTGGGCGACTTGATCATATGGTAATATTTTTTGCTTATTTGAATCAAAGAGACTTTGGAGGTCAAGCTATTGGTGTGTGGTTTCAATGTGTGGATGAATATTGGTACATGAGGTGATGTTGCTCTAAATCTCTCTCTTTTACTTTGCATATTGGCTAATGGTAAGAATATTGTTATTTAGTTGGAGTAGATGGTTTAAACTTTCTTGTTAATCTATCTATTTGTTTACTTATACTTGATGCATGTATTGCATGTTGTGCTTTTGCTTAAACTAGCATGTAAATGAAGTCTCTTTTGTAGGAAACACCAATTTTTGCAGGTATTGGCGAGGTGTTTGGAGCGCACAAGATCCCATTCTTGGAGAATCAAGAGAGCTTGATTGCATCTTCTATTTTTCTAAGGATTTTGAAAAGGCATTCTTCCCTCTTCTTCACACCAAAAGGGACCCCATAGCCCAAGGATTCACAAAGCTCAAGCAAAGGCTCTAAAAAATCAGAATTATCTCTTCCCCTCTCTTTTCTTTTCGGTTGCATGATTAGCTAGATCTAAGTTTAAGGGTTATATTTTATCGTCTAGCATTGCATGCACAAGTTAGATCTAGTTTCAATTTATTTCCAAATCAAAATATTAGATCTAGTTTACTTTTGCAATTTTCTGAATTTTGTTGTCTAATCTCAAGTTAGAAAGTTGCTATTTGTTTGCATTTCATATCAACCCAATTGGATGTTTTATGTTGCTGTTTTAGGACAGCCAACAAAAATCATCTAAGAGGGCTTAGTTAGCGGCATTTAAAAGTCTCTAAAAAAATCCTAAATTTTCCCTTTTTTTTGCATGAAAAAGTACTGATGAAATTTAGTCAAGTTCATTCATCTTTTTCTTTGCTTTTTATATTGTTTCCTATCATAATCTAATCAACTTTGTTTTTTGGTTTTTAGTAGGTACTGTTGCCATCCTAATACACACCTGGGGTAACGTGGAAGAAACCTTCAATCCACTTGGTGTGTCCTTGGGGGCAAGTTTCGAGTCAAGGTGTTGTCACCTGATCCTCAACTCCTAGAGAAGCCAAGGGGGGCAGTCCCTATGAAAAATAATCTAAAGCTTTTCTAAACTAAGAAGGCAAAAGCACTTATTTCTAGGAGTTTATATTTTTTGAAACACAAGATAATATCAACACAACATAAGTTAATAAAAAAGGATATCGCCTCGAAACCAACCATGAGCATTCATCAATTATCACATAAAGATAAGCTTTGCATCAATAGATAAAATAGAAATATATAAACATGAAAGACCAGTGCCAAATAAAACAGTAAATTGTGATGTGATGAATGTGTCGCGTTAATTTTATCTTGAGTATTTTAATTAAGGGATTTGGGCAATTATTAGAAAAGTTTTGAGATCGTTAAGTGGGGATTAAAGTCGGGGTCCCCACTCTTTGTGTGCAAAGTGTAATGTGGCCTCCTTGTGCGTTATTCGCCAATCTTATAGACTTACCAACCGGATGTGCCACAGGTCCAACAAGGCGATTTAACCCTTGACTTGACACACTCCACCCAGGGTAGAGGTCTTAGATGAATAATTCCACTTAGAGATTGTCCTAGTTATACTAGCATGCACTGTTCAAATCATTTCTGGGTCACCAAAGAACTTGGACGTGACAGTGGGCTTGCATACGAGATTTGAACAATTGGGGTTTATTCCAATAACTTTACAAAATGAAACTAGTAATAAGAAAACCTAGAACTTGCAGTTGGTTTTAAAACTTTGATTTAATGAGATGAGTTGATTTTAGCTTGTTTATGCACGAAAAATTTAACTAAACAAGAGCAACAGGAAACAACCCTAAAAAACAAGAAAAGCAAAGAGACACAGGTTTCCCCCCAGGGGCAGGGGAAACGTTGAGGGACGAGCTTTGTGGCTCGCTAACTTTATTACAAATCTAAACTAACTTCTTTTTTGAGGCACTTGATCTTTATATTGAGAGATCAAGTGCTTACAATGCTTTTTCTAAAGACAAAACTGAAATACAAAGCTCCCGGGAACACCGGGAGGGTCCTGAAAAGGCTAAACTTCAACAATTTCGGCAGAACCTCCTCTTGTACCTGTTATTTCTACGATAAAACATCAAACAATTAAATGCAAAGGATGGCCAAAAACACTTTAAAAGTGTCTTTAGTCAACCCAAAAATTTGCAGAAAAAATACTAAGTTAAATTATACTAAAACAAGGGAAAAATAACTAAGGAGTGAGAGCTAGATAGCTAACCTCCTTAGGGTCTTTTAGGCTGATATAAAATCAGCAAATAAAACAACTTAGATTGCATATTTATAACTTTAAAATCATGTAGATATTTGCCTACCACTAGCCTCCAAAAATACTAGGAAATTAAAAGCTAACTTAAGACAAATTTGGGCCAGATCTAGAAAAGAGATGAAATCCTTTAAACAAAATTTAGATCTAGCTTTTAAAGATGCATGCAACTGAAATAGAACAGATTTATCTTTTCTAAGATTAACTAAGTCTTTGCATGCAACAGAAAACCAAAGAACCGATAATTTTTTGTATAGAAATTTGAGAGAGAAGGGGAAAGAGATGATTTGAAACCAAGAACTTGGGCAATGGAGTCCAACTGATGTATTGAAGAGGGGAATCCTTCCGTATGGATGAAATTGAAATTGCTGGAATCTCAAGCTAGAACTTTCCACTCCTCCAAACTAGAGATCTTGCAAACTTAACACAATCTTGCAAGCAAACCGTTAAAATATCCTACACATAAAACCCTGAAAACATGACATTAAAACAATAATAACATGAAATCATAGATTGCAATGTGATATAATAAAAATTAGCAATACAAACAAGTTTACTAATACCTTATCAATGAAAAAATAATAGTTTCAACTTGCAAGAAGAATAAGTTTACCATACTCAAAGCATCACTAAAGGAGAAGATCCTCTACACATTTGCACAAGACACTACATAGAGCTCCAAAGTCTTTATTCCTTATTCAAATAGAAAATGATACAATGTATGTATTTATTCCCACGAATTCTAGTGAGGAAGGAGGGGTCACCTTTCTTATATAGCAAAAGGGATGACAATTCCTAGCTAGATATGCACTAGGGTTAGGGTTAGGGTTTAGGAATAGTGTGGGTCATGAGGGAGTGGCGCACTAGTGAATGGGTAGATGCACAAGAGATGAGTGTAGTGTAGGTGGAGTGGTGTAAGGTGAAGGGGAGTGATGTGGAGTGGAGGGTGAGTGATGTGAGGTGAGAGTGGGATGAGGGGGAGTGAAGGGGTAGTTAGGGAATGTGTGGGCCATTGGGATATGCGCCCATGCTCTAGGAATGTGTCATCTAGGATGTGGGGTCGAGTTCCCACATTGGGATCTCCTCCAAGTCCATGTCATCGCAATCAAGTCGACCCTACCTTAGTTAAACTTGCCCAAGGCCTCCAGTCAACTGAGGACATGAAAAAACATGTTTTTGACATGTTCCCCAATTCTTCTAAAATTTAGGAGATTAATTTAATTATCCCTTTTCCGTAATTTTCGAGTAATTTTGACTTTTTAGTGATAATAATCACTTTTTTGTCTCGAAAGATGGGAAACAGGGGTTTACATGATACTCTGGACTGGAAAACGACTATAAATATGGCATATGACAATGTTTGATGTCATGTTTTTACAATTTATTGACTCAGAATTAATAAATTCCATTTTTGTGGAAATTTAATTAATTCACTAAAAAACTAAAAAAAAAACCTATCAAACCTAGCCGCAATTTCCAAATGACTTAATCAATATGTCCTAGTATGAGATCATATACATTTAGACACTAGACATTGGATTTTCCATGTCAAGACCTGATCGCAAGCCCATACTCTGGCTCTGGAGCTAGTCTTCTAAGTGAAAAAACTTAAAAATTATTTAATCGCTCACTAAAGCAAGCAGAAAAAATAATTAACAAGTAGAAAAAAACACTTCAAAGTATGTGCTCACTCCTAGGTCTTAGGTGGCCAATAGCCTTGTTTCTGTCCTTATACACACTTGCAAACATGAGCTAAGTCCTGCTCACTTAGTGTGTTCTCGGAGGCACAATGCCTAGGTTCAAAGTCCACGCTGTCACTTTGACTTGAACCTCTTCCGTCTAGGCTAACTCCTAGGGAAGCCAAGGAGGGTAGACTCTAGTTACTAGATGAGATTTACGATTAAGTGTTCTAGGAATTGGTTTTAATTAGTTAGGTGGTCAAGGGGAAACTAGCCTATGATGTCAATCAGCTTGTGCAAGATGCAATTATCTAAGTATGAAAATCATACATTTTCCTAGGGAAACTAAGACTAGTGCCTAAGATTGGGCAATGGGGTCAACTAAGTTAAGGGGATGTTCATTACAAGATAATTACAAGTTTACAAACGATTACAAGATTACAACAAGATAGATACAGATAGATATAAAAGAATATCTAAGATATACATAGCTAAACTAGATACAATAGATTAAAGATATTAACAAGTTCTTGAAATGTGCAGGAAAAGGAGATATTCAAAGACGAGAGATAATCAACACATCAAGCCAAGCATGCTCACAACAGATAGAATTTTGTTGGACTGTTTATCAATGGAAAAAGATGCAAAGTACTCAAGACCCAATCAAGAGAATGCCTCCAGGTGGATGCACACTTCTTGAAGGATCACACCACAGATACAGGGATATAAGAGAGATGAAAAGCTTGAAAAATGAAGTATTCCAGATACGAGTATAACCACTTAAGCAATAATTCTACAACACATAAAAGATAACTTGTGTATGAATGTAAATAAGAGATCAGTTGCTTGCAAGTGTGAAATTATATTGCAGATGTTGTAGATTGAAGATTAAGTTAAGTGATTAAGTGATGTTAATTTTAGCCCTATCTAGGTGTCAGCCCAAAAACTCTCCTCCCCCAGTTACCAAGTGACTGTTGGATGCTCAAGAAGTGAGGCAACGAGACCTACCCTAGCTTCACAAGTCATCCCTAAGATCAGAGTACTCCCGGAAAGGATGTCGTGCGCCGTAAGACTGTCCCCGGCCTAGCACCTTCCGTTGCCTTCCTTCGACCCCATTTTAAATGGCGAAGATGGTGAGTTATGGTGTCCTATTAAGTCTAATTAATTAATTTTAGACCTATGAGCTAAGTATTGCAATGTGTGTTTGAGTGCTTGTAACTTGCTCAAGAGTTGCCAAAAAACTGAATAATTGAATAATATGGAGGATGAGGCCTTTGAAGTATTAGATCGCAAGTTAAATGCTTTAAAGAGATTATTACAAGTGAAACATAAAGCGATATGAACAACTTGCGGAAAGTGAAAAGATTAATTAAGCCTTTAAGATGTCGATATTTGCATGCATGTACATAAGATAGAAGAATTAAAAAACAGTTGCTTGCATGTAAAGTAGATGACAGAATCTAAAAATTAATTAACCAATTAGCACATGCATGTGTTGGGTGAAGATTTAAGAAATTAAAGATTGCATGCAATGTAAAAGAAAATGAAAGCAAAAGATCCACAATGCCTCCACGGGCTCTAAGCTAATTAGTTATGTGTGTGTGATCTACTCTAGATAATTTTAGATTTAATCATGCATGTAGATATCACAAATAACTAGCTAACTAAGAAGTAAAAGCATAAAGGAAACTAATCTAGAGCATGCAAAGTAAAAACTAAAATAAAGGAATGCAAGCCACTTGGGTACAACTCCTTTGGGCTTGCTTTACAGTGATTTAGAATATAGAAGAAGAAGAGAAACTTTTACCACAATGAGAGGAGTTGTTTTAGGGTGTGTCGTGCGGAAATTTGGGTAGCATGCCCTCTTGTCCTGGTAAAAACCTGCAAAAATTAGCAAGTTGTTGCTTGCTGATTTCAGCTGCAACACACTCAGAAAATGTTATGAAATCTCTGTTTTTAGGCAAAGATTTCGTACATATATGAACCTGAAAATTATAGCTTTTAAATCGACCTATCTAAGCATATTAGCTACTAAAATCAAAAAAGGAAAAGCATAAATATAATCAGAAAATGTTTGGAGTGTAAATGAGAAGTAAGGGTAAATCTGTGCTTGGATCTATCCCAATATCTTCTTCTTGAAGTAACCTGCAAGTCTTAAGCAAAACATGAGATGAATAGATAATGATTGCACATACTAATAACACAAACTAATTTCTATCATTAGTAAATGTGAATCATATAAGCTATCAATTGTACAATCACTAAGCTTATCCAAGTAAACTAATTTACCCAACAATCTATCTACAATCACAATAATACTTAAAAAAAAAACAATTTCACCTCATAATCATGTGAAGAATCTAGACAAATCTTGAGATCCTTGAGTCCTCCAAAGCTATTTCCTTTTATTATCTAATGGGAAGAGGTTGTAGCAACTAATTGCCACAAGCTCTTCAAGAACAACACCAGTGAAGAAATATGACAATAATGAGAGAGAGAAAAAGTGGGATGGTGAGAAAATAGTAGCATAACAGTGCAATAATGAAAGGTAAAGAATGAGGGAGTGAGGGGTTTCTTAAATAGCTTGAGAAGCTAAGGATACCCCTCTTGGATCTTCAACATTTGTCAAGATCCAAAAGTGAAGACAACTCAATGAGGAAAGCAACCAATAAGATGAAGAACTTTTACGGTGAGGGGAATGGAAAGTGGATGAAGTGGATGAGGAGAAAGCAAGGGATGAGGGCGAATTTGGCAAGTAAGGGAGTCGTACAGGATTAAGGAAGAGACCCACACTTTCATTCCATCCTTAGGCTTCAGGTTTCCAATTTCAAATGGGATGTTTCCATCTCATTCCAACAAATAGAGCGTAAGTTACCAAAGGGAGCATGAGCTTGAGAAGGAAAGTGTGAGATTTCATGAGGAGTGTGGGTGGAGTGTGGGTAGCACACTCCCAAATGGCACCTGGGAGGCTAAGGTAAGGCGCAAGGA
Organism: Picea engelmannii; assembly: GCA_009831015.1. Lineage (NCBI taxonomy): Eukaryota > Viridiplantae > Streptophyta > Pinopsida > Pinales > Pinaceae > Picea > Picea engelmannii. The sequence goes on along the minus strand of ML782213.1, from coordinate 356,660 downwards.
TGGGAGGAAGGGACCCACGTTTCTATTTGAGGGAGGTTCAAAGTGTTATGTGGGAGGGAGATGTAAGCTAAGAGGCAATGTGTGAGAATGAAAGGAAAGCGTGAAGAGTGGAAGAAGGCATGTTCTGGGAGTGTGGAAATCCACATGTTTTGGATGATGTGGAGGGGAGGGGCGTATGAGTGGAGAGAGGGACCACTCTCTAATTAAAAAGTGAGTTTCCAAAAAGTGGGAAAGGGTACGTAACCTTCAAAGTGGGAATTAAATTGAAACTTAATTAAATGAGTGGGTAAAGGGTTAGGTTGGGTGTGGTAGCTTCTCTCATCATTAATTATCACTTACTTCACCTTATTTGGTCCATTATTACAAAATTGATATTTGTCCATGTCCTGGGTTTGGCAATTAAAATCGTCGTTTTTCGAAAAAACTCCTAAGTTGACAAAAAACCTAGCAAAACTTGTCCGACTGAGTTGAAACTTGGTCCACGGATTTAGGGTGTCTCATTATCTTTCTTTTGAGTACAAATACTCCTATCAAAAATCTCGAGACCTAAGTTTTATATTAATTACCCAGAATTAATTAATTAATTCCCAACTTTAAAAAAAAACTAGCAAGTGTGTATTAGGACGGCAACAGGTACATATGAGACAATAACAATGCCCAGAACAATTGTTGCCTTTACTTATTCAATAAAAGAAATACATAGTAGAGTTCAGATGACTACCCACAGTAATATATGAAGGAACCTGATATATATCTCCTAGAATCAGCCTTATCGAATGTTGAGTGTATGTGAATGGACAAGAAATGGACAACAACAAAATACCTTGAATCTATAGGCTTGTAGTGCCCTTCTAATATAGTAGCAAGAGAGATAGGTAGATCTAATCATTCTGGAGCAAGACACTCGTCCCCAGCTACCACTAAACTCGTCCCTAGGGTTAACACGACTTTCCACTATCCAAATAACCTCCCAAGAGTGAGCAATTAAGCCAGAAATTGAGGTCGACCCCTCCAATCTGCAAACTGATGTCTAAGGATGATTTCCACGCTACAATATCACTCCACAATTAATAAAATAGGCCAGCAATGATCATCTCGACCCCCCAGATGAGTAAGTGACTCGGTCAATGGAGAAATGCGCTCATCACATGAAGGAATGCGCCCAGGTAAGGGAACAATGCGCCCAACAAAGAGTAAACTCGTCCCACACTGCCCAACTTGAACCCACAGCAGAGAATAATGCTCAGGAATAAGGAAACTCAGCCCACATGATCTAGTCGACCTCTTTGACAAAGATAACTCAATCTCCACCACTGAAATTCAGCCACAATGAAGAAGAAATGTTGCTACTAAAATATCGAAGCAATCAATGAAGTTCAAGGAAGAAATCTGGAATGACCTCTTCTCCAAACCAGCTAGGGTGTATCGTTGCAACATCGAAACCAACAAATACACAAGGGTTTCCAAAAACCCTAGACTCTTTCCTCAAGAGCTCTCAAAATTCTATTTTCCAATTTAGTGAATGCAAGAATGAGGGGTGCCTCCTCTTTTCCCCTCTTTTATTCCTTCATTGAATTAACTCCCGTTCACTTTGCTTTTTAATTTTCTTTTAAAGTCACTTTATGCTTGCACACTTTATAATTTTTAAGTGACTTTACCTTGCCTATGACCCATGTCTCCCTTTTTCCTTTTTTCACTTTATAAGGTCGTTTCCTAGGCAAAAGTTGAGTTCCCTAGGTAACTTTTTCGACTTAGCCTACGGGAACCAATTTAGGCTAGCGGAACCATTCCTTATGCTTCCTAGGCCAGTGGGGACATTACAGAGTCCAAGTCAGTCTTGAGTCAACAATTTAATTGCTTAATTGACAAAGTCAAAATGTCAATTTTTTGTAAAAAATGAGCAAAAAGGTTAGAGAAAGAGTGGGAGATGATGCCTAACCCCTTTCCTAAGTTAGAGAAACACTTTTCTAACTTAACTTTCACCCCCTCACCTAGCCATCACTTCATTTAACAAATCCCCCTAGGGAAGTTGTGCCCCCCTTGGTGAGAAATTCATGAAAAGTGAAAAATTAAAAGAAGAAAACCCCTTTCTCCCTAAGTACGCCCCCCTTGATCTAATTTCATGTTGGGCCATGTCAAAAAGGTATTCCCTTACCCCCTCACTCAACCCTCACAACCCTAACACTACCAAAACCCTAAAAGTGTGCCCTCCTTGAGATGGTGAGTTCTTTTGGGTGAGTGACACTTGGAACTCATCCAAGAGGGGTCACTCTTGGCTCCCAAGTATAAAACAAAGCTCCCCCATCCCTCATTTGACACATCTACTCTTAGTTATTGTTACTATTCCAAAATCTCTCCCACTCATCTCTCTCTCTCTTCTTGTTCTCATTCTTTCTTCTCAAGCTTGTGGAAAGTATTTGCTCAAGCTTACTTCTATTGGAATAAAGAAATCTTTGGAGAATCCATGGTGTTGAGAGTCTTCTTGGTGCCATCTTGCAACTATTGAAGTGATCTTGTTTTGGTTTTCTTTTCATGTGCATGCTTTGGTTATAGATCTAGAGTAGGAGCTCCAAGCAAAGTATTTTGCTTGGATAGATATGTGATAGTCTTATTACAGATCTAGTGAGGATTTATTTGGATCAAGCAAAGTATTTTTTTTTCTCGAGAAAGGTTTCTTCCAATTGTTCCATAGTTGTGATGTTATCATCGAGGAGATTGTCATACCATTTTCTAGTAGTCCCGTGAAGAGTGGTGGAGAAAAATTTCATCACTACGTCTTCGGCATCATCACTGATAGGATGGAGTCCAAAGTAAGAATAAAAATCATTCATATGATGGTCAGCTCTTTCCCCATCACTACCAGTGAATCTAGGGATCCACCTTTCGTACTTCCGGGGCAATTGTCGAGGGTATCCCAGGATTTTACTCATGTCTAAAGGCTCGTAGTTTCCTGGATCCCATTGAGAATTCATAGTTGGCTTCGTCATCAGTGGAGTCACCAGATAATTTTCTTGAAACTATCAAAAGATAAGGGAAAACACCCTAAGTGGAGTCGCCAGGTAAGCTTGTAAGATAGAGACTCTAAAGGCAAGGCTTACCGAAAAGTGTCATCTTGAGGAGAATTCACTCAGTGTTCCCTGGCAGCGGTGCCAAAATGTTATCGCACAGTTTGTAGTTAAGGTAAAAGACGGATGAAAGGAGGGAAAATTGGTGTAACTGAGCCTATCCCACCACTGTCACCTCAATGGGATAACTCTTTTTGTTTAGGGAGGTAAGGCCTAGGGGAGACATCCCCAGTGACCTGGGGTTTTGAGAAGGCAAAGGATTATGGCTAAGTAATATTATTCCCCCTCACAAGTCACCACCGATCAGAAAGTCCGGCTTATAGCCAATAAAGATAAAATATAACCGGAAGTAGCAACCAAGAAGTGTACCTGCCTGAGACAAAGCAACAAAGAAACTGTACATGTGCAAGCTTACTTGTTGGTTTTCCCTTCTTTCATCCGCCTTTTACCATAACTACAAACTATGCAATAACAGGGTCAAAATAGGGCAAGCAAATGTGTTAAAGGAGGAGGTGGTGATGTCTTTGAACCGCTTTGAACCTCCAATCCTTCAAATCAAGGAGGAGACAAGCCTGCATATAGTTGCTAACCAATTCTATTAAAACCAAATATAATGCTACTTGAACATCGGAGCTTTCCCAAATATGCAAATAAGACCAATGCCTTTGGTTATGATGATAATATAATAACACCCATTAGGAGATATAATGTAGTTCATTGTGTTAGTTGGTGTTGTCGTAAATATCCATACTTAAAAGATTACAAATAGTAGAACTATATTGTAGTAGATATATCAAACATTTGAAATCTCATGCTTAGAGGGTTGTTTTTTCTATTAATTCGAGTAGCTCTCATCTTCATATGTTTGGAATTGGGATCTAAGAACTCACTTGAAAGGGTCAATGTTCTTTGGACTTCATTTTATATTCACATCCATAAAATGAAACTACTTTGAGGTAGTTATTATGCAATTAAACCAAAATCACTAATAATGGAGATGCTTCCTTGAGAGGCTCATTTTTCTTTGGACTTCATTTTGTATTCACATCCATAAAAACAAAAATATTTTTAAATAGTTGTTACCCAGTTAAACCAAACACTAATAATGATGATGAACTGCAAAAAGATATGTTCTAGGTGTTGTTTAATTACCAAAGTAATATTCTAATGTCGAAGATGCCACTTAGAGGAGCATGGCATATGAACTAGAACATAAACCCTTTTTCTAACAAAGTAAAATAAAAAAATGGTTGAAAATGACCTAGAACATAAACCCTTTTTCTAAACAAAGTAGAATTAGAAAATGGTTGAAACACGTATTGAAGTGGTGGAACTAGCCTCTATATTTAGGGGGAAAGGAGAAGGGGAAGTAATCTTGTAACCCGTTGAAATCTACTTCACCTTCATTTTATGACTATACAACTAAGATTGACTTAGTTTAACCCCAGATCCTTTAACCTCACCTCTTTCAATGCAACAAAGAACACATTATTGCACTATATACGTCAAATAAGAATAAGATTGTATAGAATGTATGATGCAAGGGGATGAAGTGTCAAGGAAGGAATATCAACAAATCAATGTTCAACAAGAAAAGGTTACAACTTTAAAGATGCATGGTATTTATACTACGGATAGTGTAACAAGCATTCAACACGAATCTCATCTCTCACTCACCAATAACTTAATTGCACAAAAATTAAAAAGTATAATATAATAAAAACATTACTTGCTAAGCCCATTTTAATTACACTTGAATTTAAAGAGTGATAAAGGTCAACAATAGTTAAAAAGAGATTTCAATTGAGAGAAAAAGATGTTAAGTAGAAGTCATTTAAGTTTCCTTTATTGCACAAGTATTAAAAAGTGTAATATGATAAAAACATTACTGGTTAATTCCATTTAATCAAAATGATAATATCAACAATGGTTGGTCTCGTTTAACAAGAAAAGTTGTTAAATATAATTCATTTAAATTTGTTTTATTTATAATTATGTTAAGAGAAGAAAAAATATTTTACATTTTGGATCTACGTTGCACTGGATTTTGGGACGGGGAATGGTAGGGATGGGGAACATGTTCCTAGGAAGGCTAGAGCACACCCCTAAATTTTTCAAGGGACGGTGGGTTGGGGACAACAATACTATATATATATCAATGAGACAGAACTAAAAGAAATGTTAATGTAGGGAACAAAATCTCCCTATGAGAAAGAATACAGAAGAGTACGGGGAGGATTTGATGATGGCTCTACGGTATGCATCTAAGGTTTTCCTAGATCCACAAGGGTTGGGGGATTCCGCATTCCGCATAACCAATGGTTTCTTCCATAGAGTAATATTTCTTGCAAGGGGTTCTTGTTGGAGGTACATCTGCAGCCATCAGTATAGATCCAAATGGAAAATTATGAACCGTTGGTGGATTATAGCAAGGATTCGTTGTCAGAGATGGATATATTTAGGCGGGGGACCACCATCAAGGCCACGTGCAAGGTGACGAGAAAATTTTGGATAGATGCACTGTTGGGGTGCCAAATCAGAGTCCCGAGGGAGATGTCACCTCAAAATTAATACTTCGTCTTTACTCAGATGCGACAAAACCCTCCTCGGATAATGGTGTAAACATTTGCTCTACTTTGGAAGGGGCTTCTACTCTTGATAGAAATCCTTTAAGAGTATCTATTTTTCCCGAATACTGCAATAATGGCTTTTCTCAATAGATCTGCAAAGAAACAAAGTACATGAATGTAGGGATTGTTGTAGAAAAGGGATCGAGTTTGATTCCACCCTAGGAGGCTCCATTTGAAAATAATGGGTTTGTGGGATCAAACCTCAAGGAGGCAGAGCTTAGTGGAGAAAGGTGTTTGAAGATAGAGGAGGGAGCTCGAAAGAAACGAGGAAAGCTAATCAAATCACATGGTCATGGGGTTACTCTAGCCGTAGGAAAAGATACTCAAGTTGAACAGGTTGCCTCTCTATTGGGGAAAGCCCTAATGGGAAATTTTTTGGGAATGAAGATGGTAGTCGAGTGTCTTAACTCCTGGATCCGAAAGCATCGAAGTCCTGCTTTGAAATATGATCATGTCTTCCATCTACTAGAGAAAGGTTGGATTGGTTTCATTTTTCACATGGAAGAAGATGCATCTAAGATTCTAAGGGGTCATTGGTTCTATGCTTGGGATTTCCTATCACTAAAACCTTAGCATCCAGAGTTTGATTCCCATGAATAATTTGCAAAATCGACGTCGGTATGGGTGAAGCTGCCTCGACCAGTAATGGAGCTCTAGAATGATGCTTCGTTGAACGATATTGAAAACTCATTGGGTAAGTTTATTCTAGCAGACAATTCCTATAAAAATTCAAACACACATTTTGTAGCAAGAATATTGGTAGACATTAATGTTAGTCTTGGATTGTACGAGACTATAGATATAGAGGTTGGTACATCGAAGCATATTTATCTATTAGATTGCGACAATTTTCCGTTTCGATGTGTTCAGTGTCAATTGCATGGACACATTGTTCGGGATTGTAACAATTCCTTTGTCGAGAAGATAAGGAGAGTCAAAGATGTTAGAGTCTCCCTAAGCATGAGAAGAAGCCCCACCCCCCAGAGAACTCAACTCCTTGTGTTTCAGGGAATGCAGAACCCCTTGGGAAAGGTGACGACTCAATCCCTGTTATTATAAGGAATCACTTGTTGGCTTTGAAGGAATTACATGTTGGTTCGATTGTTATTCCATTGGAAGAAAGGGAGCCTTTAGCCCCAAGCATTCTTGAATTTATGGATCTTTCGTCATCCCAACAGGAAAAATTGGATGAGATTTGGAATAAGAGTGTGGCTTCTCTAGATGCCCAACAGTGCCATTCTCCGACTACCAAAGTTGGGAAGGATATTCTATCCAAAACCCCCCTTCTACAGTTTGGATTGAAACAACTCACGAGATTATTACCTCTGATGAGAAGTCTCCTAGTAAGGTTGTCTTCCCACAGGGACTGCATGTTGTTAATCTCTCTAATGATTCAAACAATTGTGTCCAATCTCCAGTGGAATCCACTGGTTGTTCAAGAGAGGTGGTTGTATCACCAAAGAAATGAGGAGGGCATTACCAGCCTCGACCTCATGCACCCTCTCAATCCCAAGGGAGATGTCAGTCAGGAGGTCTTGGTTTAGATGTCATTAAGGAGGTAGGGGGTTCCAAAGCAGGTCAAAAATATGCCATCAAGATTTCCCAAGCCAAAGCATCCCATGAAGTCAATAAAGGCAAGAAGATTTTTCTCCTAGGGGTTCCTAAAGTAGCGAACACCCCTTGTGGGATTGATCCATGAAAATCCTTTCTCTGAACGTGAGAGGATTAGGGGGCCAAGCCAAACAATTGGCCCTCAAACGATTAGTTATTTCAAATCAACCTGATGTAATATTTATCCAAGAAACTATGTTGCCAGGAGTCTCAGCTGAAAATATCATGAAACAAATTTTTATGAACTGGAATTTTGTATCGTTGGATGCCCTTGGTTTTTCGAGAGGGTTGGTTACTAGATGGTCACCCTCTCTAGAACTAATTAACTCTTTTGTTGTTTTTTTAGGGCTGTGCACAATTGTACATAGCCAGGAATTGGGAAGACCATTTCAACTTCTAAATGTATATGATCCCTATGATAATAGCAAGGAATTCTGGAATTCCATGTTGGCAATGGACTGACTCAAGGATGAAATGCTTATTATAGGTGGGGACCTCAACCTCAGTATGCACAAAGGAGAATTGTGGGGGTTGGCGGAAAGAGCAGATCAATTGGAAAATTTATTTGCCAATAAATTTGATTCCTTGGGTCTGGTGGATGTGGAGCCCTTATAGGTAAATCCTACTTGGGTGAACAATCGCTCAGGTGATGCAAGTATATCCAAGCTCCTCGATCATTTTTTGATTCATCATAGGGTCCTTGAATTTTTATGCAATTACCAATCATGGATAAAGACATATCAAATATCCAATCACTTCTTGATTCTTCTTGAACTTAGTCTTGGTACAAGTAAACCTAAAGCGCCCTTTAAGTACATTCCTACTTCGGATGCGGAAGAGGACTTTAAACTGGTGGTTGACAGTTGGAAGGGAACTGAGTCATTCGAACATGCGGAATATCCTGAAAGTGATTTATTTTTTCCCTAGAATGGTGGAAGAGGAATATAATGCCCACCTCTTCAAGGAGATCACATCTGAGGAACTAGTAATGATTATGTCTTCTTTCCGGAAGGAGAGGAGCCATGGGCTGGATGGATGGCCTATCAAATTATTCATTGATTTTCATGATGTTCTAGGGGTTGATCTCCTCCGGATGGTGGAAAAAGTGAGGGTGCACGGGAGAATACCGAGGAGCCTAAATTCAACTTTCCTCTCTTTAATACCCAAGTAAGACAAGCCGAACTCCTTTGATGGATTTAGAGCAATTTCCCTATGTAATTGTGCTTATAAGATTATATCAAAAGTCTTATCCCTGAGAACCAAACCTTTACTGTCTAAATTCATAAGCCTAGAACAGTTTGGCTTTCTTGAGGGACCTATGATTCATGAAGCCATTAGGCCCGCGCAGGAAGCGCTCCATTCAATTAAAGCTTCATCTCTCTCGGCTTTCATTCTAAAGATGGAGGGATTGAGAAAAGCACTTCATCGGGAAAAAAACCAAGGACTATTAAATGGTGTAAGAATTGCGAGATAGCTCTGAATTTCCCACCCCCTCTTTTTTGATGACATCTTATTGTTTGGCTTGGGATCTGTTAGGGAAGGCCAAGTTCTAAAAGACATTTTAAATGTTTTTTCCTCAACTATAGGTATGTTAATCAATTTAAAAAAATCAACTTTATACATAAATGGGGTGGATGGTGGCACAACAAGGTCAATAGGCAAAATTTTCTCCATTCCCTTGAAATACCGAAAGGGAGGCTTAAGATATCTGGGATATTCTTTGAAGACGAACAAGTATATAATGACAGACTGGAATTGGCTTATTGCTAGAATTGAAGGAAGAATCCATCACTGGTGCAACTGATGGATTTCAAGGGGTGGTCGATTAGTTTTGATCAAGACCATGATCGAAGTTATCTCGGTATATTGGTACACATTGGCATCCATCCCCAAAGGCGTTCTAGAAAAGATTAAGGGAATTTGTGTAACACCCTTGTTTCCCCCAGCTTGAAAATTAATCATGATTGATGATTGCCATGCGATGGCACATAGACACTTGTTAGCCCCTATATTTTCACCCTTGAAAATATTGAGGGTTAAGAGCCAACATGCATTATTTTGGCTGGCATTTTGAGATTCTCCCAGAGTTTAGCACTTGTGTTAAGCAAGAGGTTGGTTCCCATCAGAGGCAAGTATATGATCAGTACATGGTTGTTTGGTTAAGAGTTAGAGTTGGCTTGGTTTCCATGCATTTTGAGAGAGATGTATACATACTACAAGTGTTGCTATTTTTTAGGAGACATGGTTTGAGTGGGTCTCTTGATAGTTTGGAGCAATTTTGAGCATACAATATGAGTCCTTGCATGACTCTAGGCCCGATGACACTTTTTCGGGTGACATTCAAGAACTTTCTATTTTTAGTAGGTTTTGCTTCAGGCCCCGAATTTAGATTCTAAGCATGCAATATTGGGCCTTGAGACATCCAGAGTTTTTTGGATCTTTTTTGGGATGATGTGGAACAATTCACTATTTTTAGCAGGTTGAGCACCAGGGCTCGCATGTTAGTTCTGATCACATATTTGGATTCCTTATGGAAAGACGAGATCAATGAGTATAAAGTCAAGGGCATTCGAATGACTTTCTATTTTTAGATAGTGACATGTGGCAGTGTTCTCCTAGTCATCGTGGGTGATGTAGACAGATTCCTAAAATTTAGAAACTAGATTCTATTTTTAGAAATGTCTATATTTAGCAGGTAGAGTCATCATCCATGCAGTTCCAAGTGGCACCCTCAGAGATCGACATGTGGTAGAGCTACAGAGTGATGTGGAATCCACCTAGGCATGGGTCACATTTTCCCGTGACATGAGTATTTAATAATTAATTAATTTAGCTAAAGGTGGGTACATAATTGGGTCCCATTTCCCATATATTACTCCTCACACTCACTTCTCCACTTGCCATGTATCACTTCCACAAAATTCACCCCCATTTGAGTTTAAACTGTAAATTCCTAAAATTTAGGAGATTCCCTAAAATTTAGGGAGAATTTTACTTGGCCATAACTCACCCTCTTCTTCTATCTCCCTAAGTGCACCCACTTCTCTCTCTCACATGTGGGCGCATTATTGAGTTAACTCTCACTTATCTCTTGCATGTCACAATTACTAGGACTCATGGCTATTCTTGGCTAGTGTCATGCATCCATGCGCTCCATCTACCACTCCCACTCCATCTAACTTAAGCGCATGTTCCATTCACTCACTCTCTCTTTCTATTTCTCCAAATGCGCCCTCTCTTCTCTCACACATGTGGGTGCATTATTACCATATCTCACTCATGTGCTTGCATGCCAATTCCACTTGGACTAAACTCTATATTTGGTCACTCTCATGCAACCATGCACCTATATCCCTCACTTCAACTCATTCTACACCTCATTATTCCCTCTTCTCTTCCTCTAGTACACATTCTCCTTCTCTTGTGCACATATCTCCTCTCTCATGCTCGTCCACCTCATCACCCACACTACTAGGACTTCACTCACGCTTCCTTTTTTATCTCCTCTCATGCACTTGGACTCCAAATTTAACCATTCGTGTGTCTTCTCCTTCTCCCTTGGGATATGCGCCCTCATTATCCTATATATTGGATGCTTGACAGAGGTTCTTGGTCAGTTCTTGCAGCAACAACATAGTCTCTCTCTCTCTCTCTCTCTCTCTCTCTCTCTATATATATATATATATATATATAGTCTAGTGGTTTTTCTCTGAGAAAGGGAAGCATTGTACCAATTGTAATATTTCCAAGTGTGGCACAATCAACCCTCTTGTAAGCTTGATCAATAAAGACGTGTTTGTGTTGTCTTCGAACTTCTGTTCTTGGCAGTACTGTGGTAAAATTGTGATCTAATTTGTCATTTTCTGAACTATTTATTGTGATTATTTCGATCTTTTGAATAGTTTTCTCTTCTTTTTCCAGTCTATTATCATTGTGCTAACCCTGCAGGTTCCCTCCAAGGGTTAAATATCACTTTTCCTCATCGTTTTGGGCTTCCTTTACACGTTGTCCAAGATGAACAACTTGTTGTTTTGTAGGTTCTACACGTAGAAATCAGACCTAAAGGAAACAACAAGGCACTTCAGTGTGCCTAGGGAACCCCCCCAGAGGCTAGCAAGAACTATCTGAAACAGAGAGGGGTTTAGCCAGTGACAATTTGGGGCCATTACTCCTTTAATTAGCCAGGTTTTCATCGTTGTCCTGACATCGTTATCAGCTCAATTAGAGGGTGGAAATTTGTGCTAACAACACTATAATTATATTATTTTTGGTTCAACACGCCAATCAACTGACTGTGGGGGTGAAGCCTTGAAGTATTGGCCCTGATACCACTAGAGGGAAGAGTGAGGAAGCCTTTAGAGGTGGTTCATCATGCTAAGATGACCCAATCCTCCTTGCTGAGATATTTGAATTGGAAATATTAAGATATTTCCCTTAACTCTAATTTCAAGTCAAATCGGTTAATGAGCAGGGGCTGGTGATTGAGCAACCAACCACCCTCAATGAATGGAAGTATGGGGAGACTTCTTGAGGTGACCTAGACTATCAGCTAAAGGACAACATGAAAGGTCACCATGGGTCCCCATGATTGACTCACGAGCTCCCTTCTGACAAAACAAAACAAGGTACAGGTTGAGAACCTTCCCAAGGGGGATTTCAGGCAGATGAGAGTTTTAGGAAAGGAGAGGGAGAGGGATAACTCAGGAGGGGAGTTATGAACAGAGAGGACAGAGAATAAAAGTGCAAGAGAGGCCCCGAGTGTGGGCTAAGAGACATGAATCTCAAGCAAAATTTTGGTTACAGGGCTAGTTGGAAAGCCTACATCCCAACATAAGTTGAGAAGGCCGTGAACTTGAGGCTAGAGAGCATATTTTAAACCTCGTAAATGACTGGGCTAGGTGGGTACGATAAAATATTGACTAAGAGTGGTATGAAGGAGAGTAACCTCCACCTAACGATCTCCTTGAGAATCTAAGAGAGACTCCTTGGTGGTATCATGGCTTGGCACGAGGGTGGTCTATTGCCGAAGTGATTGAGCACGAAGAGCCTATGGTTGGGTTTTTTATCCACCAAGTTGCACTAGGATGGACTTGTAGTTGAGCCACCAAATATTGAGCAATCAGTTGCTCAAAGTTCAGAGTTCAGAAGTCTAATCGATCAAATTGACCACCTTTTTTTGCATTTCCATCCCCTGTGGGGCATTGTAATAAGATGATATTAACATGATGAATTTTTAAAAGGATTGGCATCCTAAGACTTAATCATGAGTACATACTCTAGAGTGTTTTTTTTTTCACTTATCAATTATTTCTTGTCTGAAATTCATTTTAGGCGAGTTATAATTTCTAAGTTTTTTCACTCAAATACCTCCAAAGCTGGGGCATGTTACTGATCGTTAGGCCTTAGCTTGGTTATCCAAGTCTACTGTCTAAATTTTTTATATTACCATGCTAGGTCATCATTTTGAGTCATATGAAAATTGTGTTAAGTCCCCCTTAGGTTTTTTTAATGTTTTGAGTCAATAAAAAATTTCCCGCAAAACGAGATTTTTTAATTGTAATTGGTCAATAAGTTTAAAAAGTAGTACTAGGAGGAATTATATGCCTTGTGGGTATTCTTTTTCACATCTGGAGTACCCACTTTACCTAAGTACCACCTTTTTGAGGGAAAATATTGAGTTTTACTCAAGAAAAATTGATTTTCTCTCGAAAAAGGTAAATAATTGACAAATAAAAGATGAAAATCAGCAAGCCTATTAATAAGGAAACATGTTGGGGACATGTTTTCCTCTTGTCTTTAGTCAACTGAAATAAAGGGCGAGTTATCTAGAGAGGTAGGCAACTTGTTTAGTGAGTTGTCAAGAGGAGGAAATCCCAATGCTAAGACTCGACCTCCCTTGATGAGATGGCACACCATGAGAAGAGGGGCATCAATCCCAAGAGGGATGACTCACCCTCTTCACTTGCCACTCCACACATGGCAAGTTATCACCTTTTGACTCTCTCACTCAAAAGAACCCGCCCTACTACTTAGAGATGTGGCATGTTATCTCCTTCATTACCACTCATCTACACTTGAGACATGCGCCCTCTCCACTTGGAAATGCGCCCTTCCTTGGGATTATCACCCATTTTGCTATAAAAGTAAGTCAACCCCTCCATTATTAGCTAATGGGAGTTGGACTATGCATGATGTAATTCTATTGTAATCATTTTCTATTGGAATAAAAGACTTTGGAGGTCATTGGTGGTGTGTCTCACTTGTGGATGATTGTCACATGCTAAGAGTTTGAGGTGATGTTATTTCATATGCTTGTTATTTAATTAATTTTAAATATTGTCCTTGGTAAGATTACTATTGCTCAATAGGGTAGGATTACTAATCTAGTTTGAATTTGTAATCCTATTTCTTACTTGTTTTGGAATTTCAATGTGCATTATATGTTTATTTTAACTAATCTTGCCATTGAGTTTCCTTTGTAGGTAGGACCAAGAATTTGACTTTGTTGTCCAAGTATTGTGAGGATTTTCAGGATCTCAACACATTGAAAAATTGGTGGAGTTTGATTGCAATCCATCTTTCTTCAACACATTTTCAAGGACAATCCCCTCTTCAATCCACCAAAAGGACCCTGTTGACCACCTATTCAACTAGGGGGTCAACTCCATGTACCATGAAGATATGCATCATCAGATGCTACCAAGTCAGAGACTTTCTGGTTCTATAAGGCTGTGTTGGCCTTCAACACACATTTTTGTAATTGGAATGTCCGCTCCCCTACGTGGGATAATAATGTAATAGGTCTACATGGATCATAGTTAGGTCAGTTACCTTAGGAATTCATCATTAGAGGAGTCCCTTTCACTGAGTGTTTTTTTTCCTCAGGTTATTAATTTGGCCTAACCAGCCTTATTAAGTTCCCTTGAGTTTTTCACTCCCGCAATAATTCCTCCAAAGTGGTGAAAGGCGTTCTAATGGTTTCATCCTCTAGTGGCTAGTGTCTAGGAATATTGTAAATGACCATGTAAGACATCTCTCAAAGTTTTTTGGAATTTCGTCCAGTCTAGACAGGTTTTTTTAATTTATTAAAATTGCCTAAGTTGGGTAATTTTAATTATTTTTGACAAAAAATGTAAAAAACTAGGTCCTTGGGCTTTTGCTAGGGGTATTTGTGCTCAAAATAAATGGAATGAAACCCCCTACACCCTTGGACCAAGTTTCAGCTCAGTTGGACAATGTTTTCTAGGTGTTTGTCCATAGGGAGTCTTAGTCAGTCAAAAACAACAATTTAATTGCTATAGTAAAAATGTCATTTTTTGTTAAATTGAGCTAAACGTGTGAAATAAAGGTGGGAGATGATGATTAAACCCTTTCCTAACCTACCCAAGCCCCTTCCTAACCTTTACACACCCCCTAGGCATAATACCCTCTTCAAATAATTCGCCCCCCTAGGGGATTTGCGCCCTCCTTCATGTGAAAACACTAGAAAAGCAAGTAATTGAAGGAGTGGGGCCCTCTCTCCATAGGTGCACCCTCATAAGCCTTCCACGTCACCTTTTGGACATTTCCCACACCCTCCACCTCATCTCCACCTCATCAATCCTCACCCAAACCCTAGTGTTGCGCCCCCCTCCTTGAGATCATCACTTTGGCTTGGTGTTGGACACTTGGCTCTCATCCAAGAGGGGTCACTTTGACTCTCCAAGTATAAATGAAGGCCCTCTCTCACTATTTTCTTCACCATCTCTTGAGCTATTGTTATGCTACCAAATTTTCTCCTCACACTTCTCATCTCTCCCACCTTGCTTCATTCATTCTTGCTCTCACTTTTGGAGAGGAACTTGTAGCAATTAGTTGTTGCAACTTCCTACTTTGGTAATAAGAAAGATCTTTGGAGGACATTGGTGTACTAAAGATTGTGTCTTTGTGCATTTGGATTGGAGGTGATATTGTTGCTTGTGAAGTTTTCTTGATTTGTTGAGTAGATCTCCCAAGCAAACTAGTTTGCTTGGGTTGGTTTTTCAATAGTGTTGTTGTAGAACCTATATGAGTAGAATAGTGGATATCTCAAATTAGTTTGTTGTATTCATCTATCCTATTCATATTTACTCTTGTCTCGCAGTTTGTTTCATAAGTTGCAGGTTGCATCAAGGGTTTGCAAGGCTAGCTTTGAGCTAGAAGCTTGCCTTCACAAACCACTTGAAACTCCTCTCTTTCTTACTTTCATTTTCTATTCATTCATATTCAGATTTTTGGTATTGCTAACACTCTAGAATAGGTCATTTCAAAGATATTACTTGTTGATTTTTTATGCAGAAAAATTCTTTGTAAAAACATAAATTTTCTTTGACATTTGTGTGTGTTTTGCAGCATTTCCAGCAAGCAACAACTTGTTGTTTTTTGCATATTCTCGCTAGTACAAGGGGAAGTGTTGCCAAAATTTGGTCTTAAAACACACAAGGAAAACATCTCTTGGTTGGATAACAATACCAACTCTTCTCTCATCATTCTAGCATTGTAGCAAGCCCTCGGGAGTCCCTTGAGGCTTGCATTCTTGTCTATATTTTTATGTACATTCTAACTTAGTTTATTGCCTACATCTTGGTGTGAGCTTGGCCTAGCCAACCCCCAAAATCGTAAGGCTAGGTAGTCATTTCAATTTTCTACAATTTTATTTTCATTGTTTTCCCCACTTGTCGTTAGGACAAGGTTGTGTGGCTAGGTTGTTTTAGTATTTCATTTCATCCTTTCTCAACCCTCTTTGGCACAAAACAAGAAGGCTTGCCTCCACCTTGTGCCATTGTAAGTGGTTTGTTTATTTCAGTTTTCCCTTTCAAATCATTTATTTTCTAATTGTTGCCTACACCTTGGAGTGAGCTTGGCTTAGCCAACCCCCAAAATTGTATGGCTAGCTTAGTATTTTACTTCTAATGTGCTTGTGCTTAATGGCTTAAAAATATCTAGAAGTAGAAGTTGCATACACTAATGCTAGCTTAGGCCCATGGAGACATAGTATCTATCATGCTTTAATCTCTTTCATTTGCAAGTCTCATTTTCCAAGTACTTGTATTTAACTCATAGTCTTTCACAAGAACTTATCCTTTTGTTTTATTGCAAATATCATGGGCATGTTATGATGGTTTAAGGCAACTTATTCTTTAGATTCTTGCAAGTTATTTTCAAGTTCTTTTTCATGCTTTTTCAAGTTACATCTTATGGTTAAGCACTCTTAATACTTGCAAGTTCACAATTTTGGTTTTGGTTCAAGCACCTCATTTTTGGCAAGCAACATCTTGCCCAAACACACCAAATAACTCAATTTATTTTATTCCATAGGCTTAAAATCAATTATACTTAATAGAAAACCTATTACTGACCCAACTTTTCCATTTAAATGAGGATTGAAAGGAAGCAACTTAAGGTGATAGGTCAGAGACGACCTCGTGGTGCTCAGCGTCCTTTCCGGGAGTACTTCTTTCCTTGGGTTGACATGTGGAGCTAGGGTAGGCCTTGCTGCCATACTCCTTGAGCACCCAACAACTACTTGGTACAAGTGGGGGGAGTATTGGGGTTGACACTTAGTTAGGATTCAACCTTCAACTTAATAACTTAATCAATCCTTAATCCACTTTAACCATTGGGGCATCTACTTGGCATTTACATTCATGTTTTACATTTGAATCTTGCAAGATTTCAATTCACATTTACTTTTCATGCAAGTTGTTTAAATGTTGTGGATAATTCACTAAGTGGTCATAGTTTCACCCTTGGAGGCTTCTTTTCAAGCTTTTCATTTTCAGTTAAGTTGTGTGTTGATATTTTGGTTCGGCCCTCCTTGAAGTTGCACATCCTTTGGAGGTACTTCACTGTTGGGTTTGTCTATTTTGTATTGGCCATTAAAAGCAGTCACAATAGAGTTGTGCATCCTTTGGAGACACTCTATTGTTGAGCATGCTAGTCTTGATGTGTTGGTAATATCTCTTCATTTGAATATCTTCTTTCCCTGCACAATCAAGTAGTTGGGTTAGTGTTGGTATCTTTGTATCTATTGTATCTTGTGTTTAGTGTAACTCTTAGATATTCTTTGTTGTAATCTTGTATCTAGTTGTTATATTTGTATCTAATCTTGTTGTGAAGTAGTTTGTAATCTTTGTAATCTTGTGTAATCAATCTCCCTAAAACTCTAGTTGACCCCTTGCCCAATCTTAGGCACTAGTCTTAGTTGTCCTAGGAAAAGGCTTGCTTCTCATTCAATTCATTGCACATTGCATTGCTACCTTTGCATATAGGATAGATCTTTACCCCTAACCTTTTAACTATATTAAAACTAACTCCTAGAATTAATC
Source organism: Picea engelmannii (assembly GCA_009831015.1). Classification (NCBI taxonomy): domain Eukaryota; kingdom Viridiplantae; phylum Streptophyta; class Pinopsida; order Pinales; family Pinaceae; genus Picea; species Picea engelmannii. Next base: position 339,008 of record ML782213.1, on the reverse strand, counting down.
TCTAAATCACATAGTAACTAGGGTCTACCCCCCTTGGCTTCCCCAAGAGTAAGCCTAGACGGAAGAGGTTCAAGTCAAAGTGACAGCGTGGGCTTTGAACCTAGGCATTGTGCCTCCAAGGAAACACTAAGTTAGCAGGACTTAGCTTACATTTGCAAGTGTGTATAAGGACGGCAACAGACCCCATTGCCCAAAAGAAGTTCCAAGATCAAGAGTGTCTTTCTCTCCTTCATAAAATTCCTATCTTTTTTGGCTAATTTCTAGTTTGCATGCAAGTAAATTTCAATATTCAAAGTCATATCAAATAGATTTCATGCGTGCATAATTTTCTAGATCTAGATTCAAGATTTCTTTTCAATATCTAAAAAATGATAGATCTAAGGTAGTAGTTTCACTTTATTTGCAAGTTCTTTATATAAATTTCCAAAGGCATAAAGTGATTATTTTCAAGAGTAGTTCTCATTGTATAATCAAGATAATTAGTGTCTTATGCTTGTTGTTTTAGAACAGAAAACATAAATCTAGTAAAAGGGTCTTCTTTTAATTTCATTCTAGCATCAAAAACTCATAAAAAATTTGTTTTTATACTTAGGTTTTTTCTAGCAAATTTGAGCTTTAATGTTTATTATCCAAAGGAACTCTTAAAGTGTCTTTTGGTGGATTTAATCTATATTTTACTTGCTGGTTTTTAGCAGGTCATTAATAAAAGAGGGAGAAACTCTATCAAATTTGGTCAAAGTCGGAGCATTTTGAACCTCAAAAGATTACCTTTGAATATTAGACCTTATTTCAAACATTGTAATACTTGTGATCCAAGGTTATAAGGATCACAAGCCTCCCCCCAAAAAAGGAAAAGCATTGTAAATATTAGTAATAAAAATAAGTGGGCTAAGGAGGCCTCACTTTTCTTTTTCCTCTCGAGGGGGGTGGGGACCGGTGTTGTGGTGTGATCTATTTTTACATGGTTTCCTTTTCTTGCATAAGTTTAACTAATCTCACATCTTAAGGCTGAGCTAAAAGGAACCTTAATCGTACACACTACAAAGCAATCTTAGATTATCTCTTTTATTTGTTGCAAAGTAGAATATTGATTGCTAGACTAGATTTTATTTCAGCAATCTATTTTCATTTTAATTTTGCAAATAAACCAGTCCCCTCAGCTTCCCTACTTAGGCTCATGCCGAATAGGGGCTGGAAAGTGTGGAATTAGTAATTAGAGAAATATTTACTTTTATGTCATTTCATTTTCTTGTAAATAAACCCGTCTCCTAAGCTCCTCCTCTAAGCTTTACGCTGAAAGGAGGTTGGTCAGTGTGGACTTAGTTTATTAGAAAACATTTATTTTCTGCAATTTACTTTCAGTCTTTATTTTATTGCAAATAAACCCTTCCCCTCAACTCCCCGGTGTATTCTTTGAACCCTTGTGAACCTAGCTCGATCTAGGGAACTCATCAGATCCGAGGCTGGTCAGTGTGGAGTAGTTTAATTAGGACAATCTCTAAGGAAGCTATTGTTTGGTTTGGAAAATTGCATAGAGGGAATGTGTGAAGTCAGACAGAATACCTCAGGCGTGTTCCCCTCTGTGTTGGACCTATGGCACCTTTATTGAGTTTGTTGGTGAAGCCATTTGGGTTTCGGCAAGCTCTCTGCAAATTTCCACGCTAAGGGATAGCCTCTCAAGAGGCCACATTTTAGATTAAGTTTTATTTTCAAGCATTGTACTTTCACACAAGCAATAAAGTAACGTTCATAATAATATTTCTCACACTCAACAACCTTTAAAATTTAAAAGCAACACACTTGCAAGACTCCACTTTTCAGCAGCAATTTGTGACACACAACAACTCGCAACATTTCAATTACATTTGGCACTAGTCCACACAATTTGCTTATCATATTTAATTCAAGTACTGTATCCTTTTTATGTAAGTTGTATCTCCCATACAAGTATCTTGAATGTTTTACTTTCCATCATAAGCAATCTTTACTTTTCACGTAAGTTGTATCTTGAATGCTTCAATTTCAAAGCCATATCTTATATATCATTTATGTTGCTGGTGTAATCTTAACTATATGTTGTTTATGTAATCATTGATATATCTTGCTATAGTGGTTGTAGTAAAAAATCTTAGATTTTACCTTTTGTTCTTAGTTTAGATCAAACCTTAGATTTAATTATGTAGGGACTACCCCCCTTGGCTTCATTAGGAGTTGGCCTAGAGGAAGGAGTCGAGGATCAGGCGACATCACCTTGATTCAATAATTTCCCCCAAGGACACACCCAGTGGATTAAAAGTTTTTCCACATTAAACCTGAGGTGTGTATAAAGGTGGCAACAGGGTGGAAAGGCGAACACCCACAGTCAATTGATTGGTTACACCACGTAAACAAATAAGTTTTCTATTCCTTGTGTAATTGAAACGAAATGGTTGGATGCCTGTGTTTGCAATCATGAACATGAATAGATAAAATGTGAATTTGTTGTGTGTTCTTGGAGATGGCCTCTGTACTTGTCTGAAATAAATCTGCATGGAAATTTCTTGTCACTAAAGGCAGGTTGTCTCTGTCTTTAGCAAAATAACTGCAAGTATATGTCTGTGAAAAGCTTGTGTGATTTGTGAATACAAGAAGGGTATGAACATATATAGTTGTCGAGTATGTAAATACCTCAAATCTTGGTGATATCTTAAGTTGAAGGACAAAATAACATCCCTGCTCATTGTAGGTACCACTGTGTCCATATATATATAGATAGATAGATAGATAGATATGAGTCAAGATGTTGGGATTCCGGAAGCAAATGGGCCTTTTAGGATAGGACGAAACAAAAGGACCCTGGGTAAGCAATGGAGTGCCTGGGACCAATGCGAGAATCCTTGAAACTCAATAAGTATCGAAAAGGACTTAGAGAAATTCTTCATGAAATTGGCTAAGTCCTAAATCAGACCGTTAAGATTGTGTAAATATTTTTTTTACCACGAAAGATTGTCACCATCGATTTGGCAAGGAGGTTAGATATGGACCCTCTATCAGCGTAGGGACATGATTAAAATCTCGACTGTCGATCTAGGGAGATAGTAGATCCTAATTGTCCATCGTAGGGTGCCATTTGAAGTAATTTGTGGACCCGAGGAGGATGAACTCTGACGAGGGGACTTTGAGGTGAGATCTAGACCCTCGATCAAAGCAAGGGAAAGATTAACTCTTAGCCATCGATCCGTCGTGAGGGCCCCACATCTCCTTGGCGTGTGATAAGACCTTGTTTCACTCCGAAAGAATCGTAGCCACTCATTGGACGCAGCGACAAGATATGGTCGTTGATCGACATGGAGGCGAGTCTTTGGGCTAGACCAAATCTCGACCATCGATTTGGTGAGATAAAATGATCCTATCCATCCATCATAGGACATTGTTCAGAGTAATTTATAGTCCTAGAGGAGAAGCACTCTGAAGGAGGGACCTTGAAGGAAAATCTAGACCATTAATCAGAACTAGAGAAAGATCTGATCCTAGTTGTCCATTGTAGGATGTTTTTCAAATTTAGTTGCGGACCCGAGGGAGGTTTACTATGAAGGAGTAAATCTAAGGGCAGATCTGGACCGTTGATCTGCCGAAAACAGAGGGATTCCAAAAGGAGATCTAGACTGTTGATCTCCTACCAAAGGCTTAAGAGTGTGACATGGATGGTGCCATGTGTCAAGTAAATATCATGCCACGCATCAAGCAAAGATTGTGCCATGTGTCATGATGACTTGTCACCTACTAGAGAGAATTCATGGGAAGATGAGTGACACGTGTCAGGTGCAAATGATGCCACATATCTAGCAAATATTGTGCCATGTGTCAGGTGGCAAACCTTTTAGTAGTTGAATCTGAAGGGTTCGAAGTACAACCTTGAAGAGTTCAGAGTACAAATCCAAAGAGCTCAGATTAGGACTCTGAAGAGATAATATAGATCGTTGATCGATGAGTGGTGAGACGCGAAGATAGTCTTCGATTTGTCGTAGGTCCCACCTAAGCCATGAGAGGATGTGGTGCCGACCTGATGTTGTGTCCTGCCAATTTGGTAGTCCACGTGCCCAAGTAGTGACATGTGTCATCAAGGGATTGGCCAATGGGACAAAGGTGGGTCCCATTGGGGGAAGAGGTCCTTTAGATCATCATTTCCAATTATGGTCATTGGATCTGTCAGGGTTCATCCTCGAGAGATCTGCGTCGTATGTTAGGGTTTGAAGGGTTAGCAAAGTCATGTATGTCGACAACACAGGCATCGATGACACGACGAGAATCGTCGATCTATCATTGGGCAAGAGGAATATCCGTTGTTGATCTTTCGTGAGACTAGTTCAAAAGAGGAGTGAGGATGATGACGTCATGAATGACATGGCATGCCAGCAAGGCCGCCAGAGTGTCCTTAGGACGACATGTGTCAACTGTTGGTTGGTAGGGGAGGGTCTAGAGAGGAAGGATGATGATATCCGTTGATCTTATCGAAGATGTTACGAGGAGATCAAGATCATTGGATCTAGAGGCATCATCATCGAAATATGGGAGGTTGGTTAGGAGCGAGCGTTAACCCCCACACAATTTAGCGTCGCCAATGCAATTAGAACCCTATGATGTTTGGTCCGAAGACCCTTGGATCTGAAGTAGACCCAATAGAGGATTGTCATCAAAAATTTTGTGCTGGGGTGTGATGCTCCACGATGGAGTAATCGTCGATGATGATGGGAGTCGGGGCTAAGGACAATCATTGATCGACAAAGGGAAGAGATGAATTATCCGTCTTAGATCTCGTGGGTCACATCCATGTACCATGGAGACCATTGGGAGCTGGGAGTTAACCTCTACGCCAAATGATATCGTCAACGTGCTTTGAACCGTAGAGATCGATAGCTGAGAGTCGTAGGATTTGGGGAAGGTGCCCTTTGGTGTATCGTGATTGGAAGTTTCGTTGGTGGGAGTGAACTAAGGTATAAGAAATATCGACGACGACTATAGGATTATGTGGGCATAATTTCCACTGCAACAAGTTAGGCGGGTTCCACATCGGCGCCATGTTTTCGCCACGTCAGATGGCACGATTAACAAGGTGCCACATGGCAGTGAGAAGGGTTTTGACCATGCGAGCCCGGGAAACGTTAGGAGGTCATAAATTTGATCCCGAGCTCAGAATTGAGTATGGTTACAATCGTTGGAAAGCTCTTGACGAGAAAAAGATGATGGTACCCTCGAGAAGAGGTTTTGAGATGATTGAGAAAAAGAAAAAATTTAATACCCCATCCCTTAAAAAGGGTACTTAGGGGGATTGGGTGTGTTACAATTTGTGCCAATTATTTATGGAAAGGTGATGTAGAGTATAAAGTGGCGCACTAGGCTCAATGGGAGCTTATAGCCAAGCCCAAAAAATTTGGTGGTTGGAGGATACATGATCTGCATTCTTTCAGATGATCTTTGGTTGCTAAATCGCTCTAGCACATCATCTTGAATGACAACTTATGGTGAAAAATTCTTCATAACAAATACATAGCCCCTAGAAGCTTGGTGGATTGGATTAGAAATCCCAGTAAATCAACTCACCAAGTGTCGAATCACTAGAAATCCTTAACCTCAACATTCTCATTCATCGAAAACCATTTGGTGTGGAAAGTAAATGATGGTTCTCAACTCTGAATTGGATCAAATGTCATACTGGGTTGTAATCAAAATATTTTTCTTCCCAAGAGATTGTTAATCATCTCCAACTGAGAGGTTTATGCTTGTTGAATAAAATAGGTAAAGAAGATGCTACCTCTACATGGTCACAAGACTAGCTTACTACTCAAGAAGTTGGGCTCAAAGGTTTATAGGCAACTCATTGTGAAAGATACATTGCAGAACTTTCAAGAGCATGTGTTAGATTATTGGAGGGAGTTGATGAATTATCCTGGGTTGGGAAAGGTGAAGGTACTAAGTATTTTATTGCCTTGGGCTATGAAGCTCAAAAAGATCCTAATGTTCTCTCAAAGTACTAGTGGTGGAAGAAGAAGTGGAAGGTGAAAACACCTAGTAAGAGTATCTTATTGATATGGCTCATTCTTTATAATCGATTGCCTACATGGGACAAACTGCAAAAGAATAAATTGGCAGAGCCAGGATGGTGTACATTATGTAGAGATAATCTTGAATCCAACATCCATCTCTTCTGTGAATGCCCATTTTTTGTTCAAGTATGGAGGGATGTAGAATCGTCCTTGAAATTACAACAGTTGTGAACCAAAGGTAATGTTTTGGAAAACTTCAATGTATGGTTCATGAGGAAATATCTAAAACAACTAAGAGTTATTACTTTCTTGGTTTTGTGGACAATATGGATTGCTAGGAATGAAAGTATATTTGAAGGGAAGTTGGTCCCAAGTTTTCAAGTGGCTTCTCAGGTTCTCTCTTTACTTCCTTTTTTCCAGGTTCCATCTAAAGTTCCAAAAGTATCCACAAGCTCCCTCCCCAAATCAATAAATCCATTCCATGGGGTTTTTTTGATGGGGCCAGCCAGAGGGGAGGTACCAAATGCGGTGAAGGTTATGTATTCTAGTTTTTAGAAGACCATTATTATGTGGGTAAGTCTTTCTTGGGTCCTGGGACCAACAATAATGGTGAGATGGAAGCTCTTCTCCTTCTCATGAAATCTGACCTTAAGAAAGGATGCAAGTCACTCCAAATTTATGGTGACTCTGAACTAGTCATACAATGGATGAAAGGGAAAAATCAAATATTAAAATCTAGGCTCTTTAATATGGCTATCCTCCTTAAAGATATTGTAAGGATTTTTGATAAGGCATCATTCTTTCACGTCTATAGGCAACACAATTCCAAAGTTGTTACTCTTTCAAAGACATGATTATAAGGCAAACTTGAATAGGTGGTTGGAGATGAGCACAAAAATGGGACAATAGTCTCATCTAGAATATTTTCATTGAATGATGCTTAAATTATGACTGAGCGGAAAGTTTTTTTGAAATATGTCTAGATAAGATATAGAGACTCGGGTATTAATGTGTCATTTTTTATATATGTTTTACTGTATGAGAAAAATCTCAAAACATTTTTGGTAGACATTCTGAAGAACAAAAGGATGATTGGATCATCTTGACCTATGTTGATGAAGTCTTGAAAAGGACAAGTATGTAAGCCAATGTGAGGATTGTATTTACATCTCATGCTGAAATATAAATGTATTTTTTCTGAGGGAATATATATATATATATATATATTAAAAATTCAAAATTTACCATAAACATTTGTAATTACTTGTAAGCATAGCAGTCTATACTATATAGTAATATGCACAACCCTTACACTTGCCGGTTCTGAAAAAGCTCAGGCACTTTAAAAAAGGGTCGAGTGACATTCCATTATTGGCCCCTAGACATGAGCAAAATGTAGTTTAGCTTTAGGCAACTTAAGTGTAACTATTTTCAATTTGTAATAAGGTCCATGAAGGGTTTATGAGACAAAGAACTATCTCTATAACAGTGTGTCTTCCTCATATTTCTTGTTAATGATGATTATGTTAAAACTTAAAAGACATTTCATTCTCAATGAATTATGTAGATTTTATTGTTGTGTTGAAAACCACTACAAAACACTTTGATTTTGTAAATAGATTAGATTCATATTTTAGATTAAAAAGGTGATTGAATAAGAATTTATTCAAACATTTTGTACCAAATTTGAGTCTCTACTATCTGATTGATTTCATAATGCTTGAGGTTGGGATGGTGGAAGAACTGGACTTGAATGAACCCTAGAAATCCATGTACAATATGTAAAAGCCAAGATGGCCCCAAAAATGAGGAGAACAAGAGTAATAACCACAAGGATCAACCCTTTGAAATGTTGCATTTCCTAATTTTTTGGCGTGGAGACTTTGCTTCTATAATGTTGTTGCTGAAAAGACAATAATTAAATCACCAAAAACCCAAATTGAAAACCATCATACAAAACCCATGTTTTGAGTTGCAACTTGTACATCATATTTAGATTCAGTGTAATACAAAAAGAATGGATGGGGAAAATGATCATATTGTCCAATTATCAATGTCTATTGTCAAAACTAAAGATACATGCTCGGAATATCCCCAAAATTTTCCAAGAACATCACTAAAATCTATCCAAAACATCTCTGAAATATGTCGAGAATGCCTCTGAAATCTGCCTAGATTGTCTTGGGGACGACCAACAAGTCTCCAAGTCCCCGATGAAGTCCCCAACAATTTGGGGATATTTCCTAGATTTCCCCAAGTCACAAAACACCAATACAACAGGTACAAAGTTTTTTTTTGGGAGAGGGGGGCGATTCCCCGTGCAACATAGCTTTGGATTAAAGGAACATGATGTATATGTATGTTGATCTAATTTACTTCATTACTAAATATCAAACAAATGCAAACCTAACTAAATACATAATAACAAAATAATACACATAAAAAAATATGATACTCATTAATGAATACATAATAATAACTAAGTTATATAACTATGACCTATTACTAAATATATAATAAAAAAGTTAAATATATAACTTATGATTAAATATATAATAAAAAAGTTAAATATATATTACATAATAACAAAGTTATATACATATAGCATATGATTAAATATATAATAAAAAAGTTAAATATATGTGAGATATGATGAAAAACAATTAATACATAATAACAAAAGTAATATATTTAGAAAAGATGTGAGACAAACTTTAAGCATTAGTTTATAAAGTAAATATATAATAAAAAAGTTAAATATATGTTAGAAAAGTTAAATATGTGTTAGATATGATGTGCAACAATGAATACATAATAATAAAAGTAATATATTTAGAAAAGATATGAGACAAATTTTAAGCATTAGTTTCATAAATATAAATAAAATTTTAATGATTTACAATATTTAGGGGATAAAATGGATTCAAGTTTGTTGAAGATATGTGGGAATCAAGCTCTTCATTGTCTGGTATTTAATGTGTTGTAATTTAAGGTATTTAATACTTTTGGAACTTTAGGAAACATTGGTATTTAATGTGTTGTAATTTAAGATATTTAATACTTGGGGAACTCTAGGAAACATCCCAACAATTTGGGGATATTTTCTAAAGTTTCCCAAGTCACAAAACATCAATATTACATGTATAAGGTTTTTTTATTGGGAGGGGGCAATTCCCCATGCAACATAGCTTTGGATTAAAGAAACATGAGGTATATGTATGTCGATCTAATTTACTTCATTACTAAATATCAAACAAACACAAACCTAACTAAATACATAATAACAAAATAATATACATAAAAAAAAAATATGATACTCATCAATAAATACATAATAATAACAAAGTTATATAGCTATAACCTATTACTAAATATATAATAAAAAAATTAAATATATAACCTATGAATAAATATATAATAAAAAAGTTAAATATATGAATACATAATAATAAAGTTATATAAATATATGTGAGATATGATGCACAACACTGAATACATAATAACAAAAGTAATATATTTAGAAAAGATATGAGACAAATTTTGAAAACATGTGGGGACTTATATTTATCACTAATCCAATTTATATGTGGATTGTACGGATTTGAACTTGTGACCTCTTAAGAGGAAACACATGTTCTTAACCATTAGACCCACTGAAGCTGTATTCTTAATGATGTAAAATAATATGATTACATGAATTTATAATTAAAATAATATTAACAAACAACATTGCAAATAAATTCAAAATTTTATTTTTAATTAAATAAATAAATAGAAGCCCCCGGCGGGCAGCTCAATTGGCAAGTGCCGTGATATGAAGTGTTATGTTCGATGAGGTTCCAAGTTCAAAAAAAAAAATATGAAAAAAAATAAATAAATAGAAAAAAAAACACAACAAAACAATTACAATTACATCTATTGACTCTGAAGTAATTAATCTACTTTTTTATTAAAATAATATTAACCAACAACATTATAAATAAATCCAAAACTTTTTTATCCAATAAACATATAAATAAAATACGATAAGAGGAAAAACACACCAAAGCAATTACAATGACATCTATTGAACTCATTAATCTACATATATGATTCTGATTTAATTTACAAAGCAAATCTACATATCTATTCTGATTTAATTTACAAAACAATACATCTATTTACTCTGAATTAATTAATCTACATATCTGATTTACTGATCTAGAATAAACAAACTAAAAAACTAACCCCATTAACGGATGGGAGGCAGAATGCACCAAAGCAATTACATCGGATTTAATTAATCTACATATCTAATCTAATTTACAAATCTGATTTACGGATCTAAAATTTCTTTGTACAGAGTTAATAATATGCTAAAGAAAAGAAAGGAGCCGGAAACGGAGACTAAGTATGAAGAAATGTAACCTACCTGTTGACGGAGTGAGTTGGAGTCTTGGGCTTCCGCGTCGGATGTACGTTTGTCCCTTCCCTGTCCGATTTGATCGCCTAAGTTCAGATTGGATTCTCGAATGAATGAACTGGTCACCTTTATAATGTTCATTAAATCAGGGCATAGTATGTTATTCTGAACATGACATAATCCTTAATTACATTTTTTTTCCGGACATGTTCTTTAACGTAAAGATCAAAATAGTTGAAATGTTATACAATTTGAACAGATTTCAGTGATATATTAATTTTTTGTGGCATCGATTTTGATCGTATATGATTTCAAATCTTAAAACATTGAGACAACTCAGTAAAGATCAAACCGGGCTTTAGTGGGTTGTACTCTCAATTCAAATGCCCGTATTTCCATTGCATAATCTATCATTCGCAGGCCCATTTCCATTGCACGAGGAAGATTGGGCAGAGTGATCATGTTGAAAGCTTCTGCATGCTTTCCCTCGTTCCTTGATCTGGCAGATATATACATGCAGGTTTGGAAAATTATATTTAGAGTTGTTGGGTCTTTTTGGTTTTCTTCCCTCCTTTGGCCATATTTGATCCACCCAATATATGTATCATCTTCAGTATGTATTTGGGGCCAGCATGAAGAGATGGACGTGTGCTCTCCCATGCCTGCACTCACGGTGATCTTATCATCTGGCAGCTTCCGTCCAGCAATGATAATGGAAATGTTGTTGCTACTGTTCCCAACGCCCGCTAGACAGAACCAAGTAACTCCTATGTTTCTTCCACCTGCGAGATTTAACCATTAACATCAGATATCTCATCCCATCAAATTTTACCCATCAATGGGCAATTCACACTAATTAGTTAATGCATCAAACCAAAACCTGCAAATCAAAGAATGAATGAATGGTAACAAACAAACAGATCACATTGATCAATTCCGATCTTATTACCTCACCGTAACTCATCATGTACTACAACTCCTACGCTGGTCTGCTCCTCACGCATAATAAATGTCAAAACTCACATACAAACATTCACATTCACACAAAACAAAACAAAACAAGCACAGACAAGGAGCGCTCCACACAACACACAGAGAGCAGAGAGACACACCAACATCACTGCACTGACGTTCATATTCACACAACAAGCACAGACAAGCTCCACACCACAACATTACCACTACACCGTGGGAAAGGGAGAGAGCTCCACACCACATAACATTACCACAACAAGCACAGACAGAGCAGAAAGAAAGAGCAATGAAACGGTGAAACAATGTAAAACCAAACGCCACAATGAACGTTTTATCTCCATGATCAACCAACATGAGTTAAAGCAACGGTTTCATGGGATTTCTGGAGACTGCACCCTCGGATTTTCCTCCGATAACCACAATACCCGATTGAATGCTTTTTTGTGAGATTTTTCAGTTATGCACGTCAAAATCAAAGACACTCCTGGAGTTTTGCCGGAAGTTGGAACTCCGGGAGTTTTGGTCGAGGCTTAATGAATGAGATTGAAAGAGCTAGAACTTAGAGATGCAACTGACAATGGAAACAACACACATGGCCTTCAGATTTCATTTCCCAATATCTTTGGCGTTACATCTAATCATTCATTTTATTATCTGATCAAATTATACATGATGTTGATAGTGACGTCTAACTGACATCCACTCACCAGCGTGATTTTTCACCTCAATGAAGCCGACGTTGATAGTGACGTCTAATTAATACCGGCTGAGGACTCACCGTGCTTTCGTCGAAAATCGAAAAAGCAAACAAATTAAAGGAACACCGGCTTAGCATTCGCCGGTGAAACCCAAATTAAAGGAAACCCAAATAATTTTTGTTATGTACTATGATGAGATGCAAGAGAAGTTAGAAAACACATGGAGAATACCACCAGAAGTGGTGAAAGAGAATCAAAGCATGGCCAAATTCAAAGATTCAAGGCATAACATGTAAATCCAGGCTAAGAGGGATCCTAAAAAGGAATTGTTACAGTTGAGATATTGTGTTATAGGGGAAGAAGTACAATGGGATACAAAGGATTGGCCTGATGAGTGGAAGGTGCCAGTAATTTCCAAGAAAGTACCAAAGTTCAAACAACAAGAAGAAGTTGTACCTTCACAACAGTGAACTAGGCCAACAACAAACACTAGTTAAGCTATAGAGTGCACTAAAGAAACAAGGTGTAGTACAACAACTAGAAATCCAAGACATAAGAATACTATCCCAAAGGCACCAACACAGGAAAAGGAGCACACAGAAGCAATAAATGGAGGAACAAAAAAAGATACCAATGTTCCTATGTCAGAGGATAGGAGATGGAAATCTTTAAGATTTGGATATACCAGGTGAAACCACACAGACAGAGATACTGCCCAGGAAAAGGACAGTATTGCAGACAACAGGACAACACAAGAAAATTAAGGCACATAAGATCATTCTTGAGCTAACACTTACAGAGGATGATGCAAACTTGGTAGAAAAAAAGTGTAGGATCGCACAGTGGAAGCCTGGTATGGTGTTGAGAAGCAAAAGGAGAAAATAATGAAGAAATTGAGAGAGGTCAAGGATGCGTTGGATCAATTGTAGATTAATACAACGCAACAGAAAGGTCTGGCATGACAACAACAAACCTCTCAGGACATAACACTTCTAGAATAGGAGACAGTGCAGACTATAGTTATGGGGAGTGAAAATTTCCCTATCACCCAGGAGATGTTGCAAGTAGATGAAGCTACAACGCAGAAGCCACTGAAGGACATAGATCATCTGGAGTTGGCACTGCCAAATATTCCAACTAAAACGATGTACAAACTATAGGTAATTGTTATGTAGGAAATTCAGTCAAGGGCATGTGCAAATGCCACAAGCTTACATTTGGCCAAGGAAACAAATAATACACTGGAGATGACCCTTAATCAAGTGAAGTTTGAGAGGGATGAGACAAAGCAACACGTTGGAATAACATAACAACGAGTGGAAGAAGTATTTAAAACCATTCATGACAGGGCAGAAGGAGAGAATATACCCACAAAGGAGAAACTAGAGAAAATAACACTAGATATGGAGAATTACAGAAGCCATATTATAGATTTGAAAGAACTCCAAGAACCTAGTACTCCACCATAAGTAAGAACACAAAGAGAGTAGGAGGCTACAGGTCACACATAAAGCATTGTGATTATAATCCAGGAAATAACAGAACTTTACAATAAGAGCATGTAATTATGGACAAATGTTGAGGAGGATGGTAAACTTCAGGAGTTGGATCAGAAAGAAGAAGGGGTAAATACTGTGAAGTATGAATTGAAGTAGAAGAAAAATACTATGAAAATATCAGACATACTAAAAAGTGCACATGAGATGAAGAATATGCACGCAGAGTTGAAGTTCATACAAGTAGAGAAACAATCAAGGTAGGCCCGCTTGGAACCATTACAAGAAGAAGAAGAGTAGATTCTCACTGAGATTGACGCAACAAAGGGCCAAATTGAACAAGCTGGCTTGGAGAGTGTGGAACTGATGAAGGAACATATTCAAGGATAATTTTAAGGATGAAAATTTATATCAAAATGTAGAAACATGGGTTAATCTTACTAGTCCTTAATATGAAAAATGTAAAATGTTTGGCGATAGTTTTGTAAAAATATTCAAATTTCTAAGGATTTTCTAGAGTTTCTATAAAACTTTGGCGATTTTTAAGGTAAAATAATTTTATTCTATAGAATTTGGGTGAACCATTTTTAGAAAAAATGGAATTTGGCAAATCGTTTTTTGGGGAAAAACCATGGAAAATTATCCTATTGCCGAAATTTAGCCCCTAAAATCATCTATGAACATATTACTACACATACTATGGATATTATAGCAGAAAAGAGCACGCATATAAAATCCCAAGTTGAAGAAATGAAAAACATGTTTCAAGAGCTCGAGGATAGTTCCGGGTTTGAGTATTTTGAATTTAGAAACGTACTTCCTTGCAAGGATCATCTCAACCAGTAAGGGTTCCCCCTCACCATTTCCTTTCATGGAATCATTTATGTGGAAGTGCTCCACCCATAAAAAATTTCTTTTATTTTTCATCAAAATGCGTTTATCATTTTAATTGTTCATCAAGGTCCAAAACATTTAAACATACTATCCATGACTCACGGCAACATTTAGACAGATATGTACATATTGGCAAAAATGGAGTGTTATACACCCAGTCAACATTGATCATTTTTCCACCTACTGGATTATCTATTACACTGGTACACTCATATGTCTATTATGTTGGTACACTCATATGTCTATTACATTGGTATAGTCACTATCTATTACGCTGTGACCTCTGAGTGCTTGAATGGAAATTTGTTGTGATGCATATTGAATGAAATCTTGTATTCCAACGTAAGTCTGAAATGTGGTGATCTTCTTGACAAATCCATAAGGAGAAAACATGTGATGCAACACTTCCACTATGATAGGATACAACAGATAGAGGGAGACTACTCTATGATATATGAATGAACGTTGGAGGTGAATGTCAATCCCTTGCATTTTCGAGCATGAGACTAGGTACAATTACTTTATCAATGCGACTGCAGTGAAGACTTTGATAAATCCTTGTAAGTTTACTTGTACTCATTGAATTTAATTTTCATTGTAAACATGTGCATTTTCGGTAGAAGTCGACACCCTTCATTGGTTGAGCTTCATTTGTTGATTTTGCATCTGATTGTTAAAGGGTGGAGTTGCAAGAAACCCTTGAGGTCTTTTTCTATCTTTAAAATGGCTCGAGTTGAAGAACTATTAGAGTTACTGAACACTCTAATCCTCTCTTCTATGGAAAATGCAGTCACCACTGAAAAAATAACTCTACAGTCTATTGTAACATGTTTGTAAGTTACACAAACCAAAGAAGCACTGCTGCAAACTCAGACTCGACTTCTTTATAATGCACTTGAGCAAAAAAACCTTCGACAACATTATAAACTAGTCCTTTTTCAGAACAAGTATCTTTTCGAAAAAAATGATGATGTAGATTCATATCAATAGCTAGCGCAAGAACCACTCAGTGAGACAATGCCAGATTCAAGTGAAGATGAAGATCAACTTCCCCTTTCCAAGCAAAGCATCAAACCTTGGGAAGAAATCAGGAACAATAGACACACAAATGGTATCGGATATGAAATGGAAGTCACCTTTCATATTCTGGATTATACCAAATTGATCTAGTTTTAGAGTGTTGGATTGATTCAAGAGAGTTCATATTCACCTACTCCAGTTCAAGAGAAGATTCATAAATGCCAACATTGTCAGGGAGTTGGCCACATGGAGTATTAACGATTCAATATTCATCCTTGTGAGCATTGTAGAAAGAAGAATCATCCTTCAAATAGATATTCTAACATCAAGAAATATACAAGAATAAAGAACCACTATGGGTGGACGACTTCTTGGTGACTGTCATCAATAGTCAAGCAGATATCTCAATCATATCGTAGAATTCATTATCGCGTATTGACACATCTTGTAGTGAAAGGATTTGCATCTTCTCACATTGATCCTGGAAGGGGGGAACAACATCAACAATTATCAGTCAGGCTTCAAGTTTCGAAGTCTTCTCAATCGAGTAGTAACAAGCGAGCGTGACTTGGTCTGTGGTCATCTATAACCACCATATCGGTTTGTAGTTTTCCTTAAACCACCACTTAGTAGAAGACTTACAACTTCTGTTAGACAACCGTTTATGGTAATCTTTAAACCAACATTCGAGAGCACTTCCAATTAGCATAAGACATCAGCTTAAGCTTATAGCTAACTTAGGAAATTTTCAAGGAAGTT
Source organism: Picea engelmannii (assembly GCA_009831015.1). Lineage (NCBI taxonomy): Eukaryota > Viridiplantae > Streptophyta > Pinopsida > Pinales > Pinaceae > Picea > Picea engelmannii. The sequence goes on along the minus strand of ML782213.1, from coordinate 322,741 downwards.
GGAACCATTGAGCCTAGAGCAGTGTTCCAATGTTTGTTGTCATCCTTAAACCCCTAGATTGGTTTGTGGTCTTCCTTAAACCACCATCACCATTCAGTTTGTGGTCATCCCAAAACCACCAGATTCAGAGAACACATTCAACCTTCAGCGCTGCACACTTCTAGATTTCAACTGCTCACTTTCAGATTTCTGCTTTCAACTTAGACTCATTAATCTACTAAGGTTATGGTATTAGTCATTTGCGTAGGAATATGAAGAAAGTTATTGTAACGATCATATGGAGTCCAAGATACCTTGGAAGATTAATCCAACAATCATTGTATTTATATATGTATCATATTAATGATAAATGCACTTCACACTTATTCAATTTTGTGAGTTTAATAGAATAACATTGGCCATGACCAATTAACCCATTTCCCATGAGTTTTTGCACAATAATTATGTGTCTAACTATTTTATGTGTGATCGATACTTCAAAACAACATATTAAACGTAAAAAACACATAAGCAAATAAGAAAAGGTGTGTATTCACACTTTAAACGAGCTTAGATCCATCTTAAATCCGGATCTATCAAGTACCAAGAGGAATCAACTTTATTGATGTGTATTTTTGATCTACCACGGAGAGGAGAGGAATCAAATTTCTTAATGTGTATTTTTTTAGAGGAATCAAATTTCTTAATGTGTATTTTTTTTATTGTCATATGTAAGTAGTATATATATGTGTGTAATGTGTAATATGTAATGGTTCGTGTAATTGTTTTCTTTTAATTGAACAGACTTTATTTTTATTATTGTTAATTTTTTAAATGTTAATTTTTTTTAATTGAGCCTACTTTAATTTTTTTAATGTAACCATATCTAACATTATGGGTTGTAAAGTACCTTGCTACTCTCTTTGAAATGAGTAAAAATTAAAAGTTAAAAAAAAAGATATTAAAAAAGTGATGAGAAAGATAATCTAATAACAAAATAAATCCCAAAATAAAGTAGAATAAACTTAAACAATTAAAAATAACAAATATTTTTAAAACTTGCATAATATTAAGTGGTTCTTCCTTCATGCCCACCACAAAGTCATTGGAAAACCTAAATTATTTCAACATTTTGTTAAATGTTAAATAAGTATATTGGTGTCTTCATTACAATTCAATAGTGATTATTCTACCAAAAAAAAAGCTTTAGAATCTATTATAGAAGAGATGCTCATATAACATAACACATTAATATAATAATAATAGAAAATACAAATTTATGTTTTTTTCATTATATTATTTTATATTATAATGTTAGATAATAAATAATTAATTATTTAACTATAAATATATATAACTAGTATAGATCTGTTTTAACTCTAGATTTATAAAGAGTCTAAATGGATCAAATTTTTTGAGGTACAAACTTTTAACATTTTCTTAAATTTTCACTCTAAAAATTTTTTACATCTAAAGAGATTTGATCTCTCTTAATTCTTAATAAATCTAGAATTAAAACAAATATATATAATTAGAATAATAAGTTAAAAAAATATATTTTATATTATTTAATTACATAATTTTCCAACTATATTTTTTACTTTCCTTACATGTTTTTTTCCCTTTTTAAGGTCTTGTTACTGGTTGAAAAAAAGTTCACGTGGCTAATTGTAATTCCAAAAATTGTTATGTTGAACATTTTACATAAGAAATACGGTTTTTACCACCTGAAATAGTTGGGGTTGAACCAGAAGAACCTATTGAAATTGACCCAGACGTAGTTTAAGGAGCAGTCCCACCAGCATAATCCAACTTATTGAAAATGTGCCTGCAAATTTCTATAGTAAAGTTGTTTCCCTTTATTATAGTCCAAGTGGAATCCAATCCTTATCAACAACATCATCGGAGTGGAATTATTAAAGGAATTAGTCATATCACATAGTTTTGTTTTGTCTGAGTAAAGCCGTATGTTCTAATGCGTAATGACTTCATTTAATGGTACAGTGCACTTAAACAAAAATGGGCGGTGGAGGATCTTTACACTCTACAATCGATGCAGTCTATATTCACAATTAATATATGTAAATAATTTAAATGAGTGTAATCTTGACTTGGATCAATATATGTGAATAATTTATCAAAAATATTTAAAATTTGTTTGTTTTAATCCTAAAAATCTGTGCACTCTATTCTATAGATTCGTTGTGCACTCTAATCTAAAGATCAATATACTTGAATAATTTATAACTCGGAAAAGCAAACAAATTAAAGGAAACCCAAATTATTTTTTTTAAACGAATATTTTACAGTAAACTACTAATAAGCTTTGAAAACATCGTTGCTTGGTCTCATATAATTGCTCTTTGCTAGGAATGGTGGTAAAACCTCGTCTCCAAAGAATAGGCATCGTAACCTTCAGGCACTCATAGGATAGGAAGGGAGAGCTTTAAGTAGGCACTCTGTAAGCATCGTAGGTCTTGTTATCGCACGGTTTGTAGGAAAGGTCTAAGGCTTGAGTCAAGGCTTGAAACCGGCGTAACAGGAGCTTCCCCACCCACTGTCACCTCAATGGGGGGCTCTTTCTATTTAGGAGGGCTAGTCCAAGGGAGACGTCCCCAAGCAATCTGGGTTAATGAAGGGAAAAAGGGTAATGGGCTAAGTCAAAGAAGTTCCCTCTCACAGATTGTTGCCCACATGAGATAGTCAAAGAGAACAATCCACTGATGATGCACCTGTTTGCGAGACAAGACAAATACAACTAGAATATGTGCTTGCAGTGGGTTAGTACTTCAAGATATAAATGACTATCTTTCAATACATATATGAGCAAATGATCAATACTATTATTGACGAAGTCAATGATGGCTAAACAAAGCAAAGATTTATATTACTTCTTCAATAAAGCATAAAAGACAATGAGCATTCTATGTGCACAATTAAAACCTTGTATGATATCATTAATGCAATAAATATGTCAAATCAGCTCACATACATAAAGTTGTTGCGTCACCTATATTGTTGCTGCAATAGGTATGACGTCAGCTTTAAGTCAATAGGTCAAAATGATGACAAAGAGTGAAACGTTTTCCTTAATAAGCTTATGGATGCAATTGTTAACTCAATGTCTATCAAAGGAGCTGCCCAATGTCACAACGTTGCATTGTATAAACAAAGGTCAAAAGGGTGTGACGTCAGCCCTATATAAATTTTGTTGTCTGCAGGTTAGCTAGCCAAGGAGAGACGTTTTGACAAATTCAACCAACAAAAAGGTAAAACAACTCCACGGCTATGAAGAGATAACAAGGCCGCACCTTTCTATCCAGGCAGAAGTTTAATTAAGGCCAAACGTTATCATCTTTAGGTTAGTTCAAAAAACTAGCTAGGGTTAGACGCTAGGTTAGTTAGGATTGCAATTTAGAAGTAGTTTGAAAGAATTTAAGGCATAACAAGCTCAAGCAAGAGTTTCTAGACTAGTGCCTTGGGTTAATGGAGTCAATGGAGATGAGACTAATGGTTTAGGAAGGACTCAAACTTAGAGA
>ML782213.1:273153-310399 GCA_009831015.1 Picea engelmannii | reverse complement strand
CTTTGACTATCTCATGTGGGCAGCAATCTGTGAGAGGGAACTTCTTTGACTTAGCCCATTACCCTTTTGCCCTTCATTAACCCAGATTGCTTGGGGACGTCTCCCTTGGACTAGCCCTCCTAAATAGAAAGAGCCCCCCATCGAGGTGACAGTGGGTGGGGAAGCTCCTGTTACGCCGGTTTCAAGCCTTGACTCAAGCCTTAGACCTTTCCTACAAACCGTGCGATATCATACAAGGTTTTAATTGTGCACATAGATTGCTCATTGTCTTTTATGCTTTATTGAAGAAGTAATATAAATCTTTTCTTTGTTTAGCCATCATTGACTTCGTCAATAATAGTATTGATCATTTGCTCATATATGTATTGAAAGATAGTCATTTATATCTTGAAGTACTAACCCACTGCAAGCACATATTCTAGTTGTATTTGTATTGTCTCGCAAACAGGTGCATCATCAGTGGATTGTTCTCTTTGACTATCTCATGTGGGCAGCAATCTGTGAGAGGGAACTTCTTTGACTTAGCCCATTACCCTTTTGCCCTTCATTAACCCAGATTGCTTGGGGACGTCTCCCTTGGACTAGCCCTCCTAAATAGAAAGAGCCCCCCATCGGGGTGACAGTGGGTGGGGAAGCTCCTGTTACGCCGGTTTCAATCCTTGACTCAAGCCTTAAACCTTTCCTACAAACCATGCGATAACAGGTCCATAAGCGCCTTTAGGTAGGTCATCGGGGAAAGGGAGAGACTACAGCACGAAAAGCCACATCAAGAAATGCTTACATTGCCCCTTATCACCAATAGGAGAGGCCCTCCCACATCATAGGACATACAAACACTACACTTTCTTTATTGCCTTAGCAAAGAGGCATAATTATTCACTTGTAATGCCTGGTTTGTTGAAGTTTATTTTAGGTTTGCAAACACTTTATTTTAGGTTTGCAAACACTGCAATTGTTGGTTGGTGATTAGTGTGAATGATGGTTTCTTTGTCTATTAGATAGTGTTTCTATTTTTTAATAGCTTGGTTTTGGTAAATTTAATGGTTTCAATAAATTTAATAACTTGGGCGCATGAGAGGGAGGCCCTAGAAGGCCCAACGACTTCCACCCTCAACTCCAAGGACTTGCAAAAGATGTCAAAAAGTCACCTTAGAAGAGGGATGATGTCACATTAGGTTTTCTTATGTACAATTTTTAAAGTTAAAATTGAATTTAATAATGTAAAGGGGCAAAGTAAGGGTTGTTGGCCTCTTACTTTGTGGTTTACCCTAAGATTAAGTGGACAAACAATTTTAGGAGGATTTATATAAATAAGGATCACTTCTATTTCATTTTTATCATAGCTCTCCCATTGTGAGAGGACTAGTGGCTGAAATTTGCGCCCTACTTGGGCAATTTGGTATCTCTCTCTTGTGCAAATTATTTTTGGTGATATCTCTTGGTGAATTGTTGAGCTAAGTGGTGTGCACCTCTTGGAGACTTCTTCTGTTGCTTATGAATGGTCATTGCTTGGTGAACTAGGGTTTGATCTTGCATCTCTCTTGGAATTGGTAAGGAAAATCTACAATTGTTAGTTCTTCTTTCTTGTTTCATGATTATTGTTGGTTGAAACCCTAGGAGGAGTATAAGTGCATACACCCTCCATCAAGTTTCATCTCATTTTCTAGTTTACAAGTAATTCATTGCAAGGTTTCTAGGACGAGTACAAGGGTGTACACCCTCCTAGATTTGCCTTAGTTTGATTTGCATGCCCTAGGGAGTAAGAGGATTTACACCCCTAGGGATTTTGTTAATCTAACTCATGCTTTCAAGACTCTATTCACCCAAATTTTAAAGGCACTAATCTGAAGTTTGCATTGGAGAAATAAATTGTTTTCTTTGGTAAACATGATTTATAGATATATTTATCTTGTTTAAGTGGGAATCTTTTCTTAATGCTTTGAGGTTGCTAAGGCCTCTAGGGAATTTTCCTTTGATTGGTCTTCTTAGAGCTATAACTCAATAAAAGCTACAACAATTAGGGTTGCACCAAATTAATCTCTTAATTTGGTTATAACTTGCATTTCAACCGTCAAAATTTGTTAGAGAACTGTCATAATAATCTACTTGTCATTTAGCATCTTTTGGGTGGTTTACTTGCTTATTTTGTGGGTTGAAATTTTCTGTTGTAGCAATAGTTTGCTACAACCATAAGGCTGATAAAATATCTTTGCAATACTTTTTTATAACAACCTTAGTTTATTGCTAAAGTCTTATGCTTTCATACTTGAGTTATAGTAGTGATAGCTAGCTTATCTCATGCATCATTTACTTGACTTTTAGCATCATGTTAGCAGCTTTAAAAATCATTTACTTGCTAATATATATATATATATATATATATATATATATATATATATATATATATATATATATATATATATATATATATATATATATATCTTTGTTGACTGCTGCAATTAGGGACATCAAGATTAACGTGTTTGTCCAAGTAACCTTAAGCTTGTATACTTGTCTTTTCTTGTGTCTCGGGCAAGTATAATCATCTTTTGTAGGTACTCAAGTTTCTTGGAAACTATTAACTACTTTCGAGACTCATTTCCAAGTTATATTCCACTTAGTATATTGACCTATAGGGGCATCACTTCCATCATCTCACTTTTTGTCTCTTTTCCCCCTAGGGTCACCCAGGACTCCCCCCTTGCATTGGACTCTTCCTTCACTAAAGTGAGGGGAGGTTTTATCTAAGGTGATAGTGGGTAAACTCTCCCACCGTTATCACCATATTTTGGATTGGGTCGAGATTTTCCCAACCTACAATTTGTGCGATAACATGGCCGACCCCTCAAAAATAGCCTCTACAATGATAAATCATGCAAATAATACATCATAAAGTCACACGTGTGGTGACGTCAAGCCCTTAAGGGTGTGGAGGCCTCCAAAGGCCGTATGTCATCATCCGAGGAGAAAGCAAGGTAGAAGAATGCCATGTCACATCAAATCATCATGTGATGTCCATGTGGCAAGCAAACCCCATCATCTCCATCAAACCCTAACACATGACGTCATCATCAAAAACCCAATGTCCAAGGTGTAGAAGACAGTGTCCAAGGTGGAGAGAGGATGTGTCTCATCTCTGCATGATGTCTCATCATCTATCAGTGCAACGTCCTCCATCCAAGGAATAATAATCTCTAGGTTACAATGCCCAAGGGGTGGGCTCCTTGCCCATCTGTGTGCCATCATGGTTATATCTGCAAAATAAAAGCTCATTCGACCATTGTCATAGGTCCAAAATATGTGAGAGCTTGTATCTGAATATGTCAAGCCATCAAGGGAATCATCGCTCTTCATCACATGTGTTATATCCTACAATAAAGGCACAACGTCCTAGGTGAAAGCATGGGACGTCCTTCAAAAGACCATGTCAAGTGCATCTAAATCAATCAAAGATATGGAATTAAGTAATACCAATGTTTACAAGGTATTAAATTCCTTAGATCATACAAACTAAGCCATTACTTAATACAAAATCCATATTAACAATTCACGTCAAGTATCCCCTTCAAACTTCACATTAGCTCAAGCCTTTGTGCAATTTGGAAATTTTAGGTATGGTTGGGCTATCAAAAGACCCTATTAGGTGTGGCAACCAAAGCAGGAAAGAAAAGACCCAAGTAGAGGGATATGTCCTCAGGGCAAGCAAGAAAGAAAAAACCCAAGTAAAGGGATATGTCCTGGGGGCAAGTAAGAAAGAAAAGAACCCTTCAAAGAATAAGTGTGATGTGAAATTCATTGGGATTACTTCATGGTCATGAGATTATTAGGTCCATCTCTATGAGCACCTTTGTAGAGGGTGCACTTGCTCTCGAGGTACCCTTTTCAAGGTGTTACGTTTTTTCACCCCTTAATCTGCCTTTTATCTTTTATCCCCTTCATTAATTTGCAAGTCCCCTTTATAAGGTTTCAATCATTAGCATTCATTGCTTCATGGGACTGGGGTGAATACGGAAAAGGGTATAGCTCAAGTATGGACAATGGATTTTAAATGTCCTTGTATTTTCCATTTCCTTTCTTTCTTTCATAATATTATTTAGTTATCATTTTTTACTAACAATTGTAATCAACCTCTGGGCCTTTATCCCTTCTTCTCATGAGAGAATGAACCATGACCCATCCCTAAAGTTTAGTACACTGTGATAGGCTCCAAGATAGCAAGTGTTAAGTATGGGGAGAAATGGAACGTTACTCTCATCAAGACCCCCCATTAGTACCCTTGTTCCTTGGGAGTAACAACACGAGACTAGAGCACAAATGATAGCCACCAAGGTGAAACAAGGTCGTTTCACAAGCATAACTTCTTGAGTTGATGATTCATTATCCAACTTCAACCAATGATCCTTATTAACATGCCTAATATATTAAATTTGACACTTCATATGAAACAAGGGCTATTGTACCTCATGATGACATCGGTCCACCATCTCCCAAGAACTATGTTGATTGGATGTGATGAGATATGATAGGGAAGAAGAGGCATCTAAGGGGATGTTGGGCTGCTCTCTATGGAAATGTTGATCATCATCATGGTCGAGATCACTATATTCATTGCGAGCCATGAGACATGATCTCCTCTAGCTACCCCTAGGTGAGAGGGGATAATAGTGTCTATGATCAAGGTAATTGAGGGTGGTGTGAATGCCCATGTATGAAAAGAAGACATCAAAGGTTTAGGATTTGGGGTCAGAATAGGGCAAGCAAAGGTGTTAAAGAAGGAAGTGGTGGCATTTTTGAACCACTTTGAACCTCCAATCCTTCAAATCAAAGAGGAGACAGACCTACATATAGTTCCTAACCAATGTTATTAAAACCAAATATAATGTTGCTTGAACATTGGAGCTTTCCCAAATATGTAAATAAGACCAATGTCTTTGGTTATGATGATAATCTAATAACACCCATTAGGGGAGATAATGTAGTTCGTTGTGTTATTTGGTGTTATCGTAAATATCCATACTTAAAAGATTGCAAATAGTAAAACTATATTGTAGTAGATATATCAAACATTTGAAATCTCATGCTTAGAGGGTTGTTTTTTCTATCAATTCAAGTAGCTCTAATATTCATATGTTTGGAATTGGGAACTAAGAACTCACTTGAAAGGGTCAATGTTCTTTGGACTTCATTTTTTATTCACATCCATAAAATGAAACTACTTTGAGGTAGTCATTATGAAATTAAACCAAAATCACTAATAATGAAGATGCTTCCTTGAGAATTGGACTTCATTTTATATTCACATCCATAAAATGAAACTACTTTGAGGTAGTCCTTATGCAATTAAACCAAAATCACTAATAATGAAGATGCTTCCTTGAGAGGCTCATTGTTCTTTGGACTTCATTTTATATTCACATCCATAAAAACAAAACTATTTTTAAATAGTTGTTACTCAGTTAAACCAAACACTAATAATGACGATGAACTGCAAAACCCTATGTTCTAGGTGTTGTTTAATTACCAAAGTAATATTCTAATGTCGAAGATGCCACTTAGAGGAGCATGGCATATGAACTAGAACATAAACCCTTTTTCTAACAAAGTAAAATAAGAAAATGGTTGAAAATGACCTAGAACATAAACCCTTTTTCTAGAATTAGAAAATAGTTGAAACACGTATTGAAGTGGTGGAACTAGCCTCTATATTTAGGGGGAAAGGAGAAGGGGAAGTAATATTGTAACCCTTTGAAATCTACTTCACCTTCATTTTATGACTATACAACTAAGATAGACTTAGTTTAACCCCAGATCCTTTAACCTCACCTCTTTCAATGCAACAAACAACACATTATTGCACTATATAGGTCAAATAAGAACAAGGGTTGCATGGAAACGCAGTCCCTGCCGAGTTAGTTGGGAAATACATGTTGAACAATGAAACTTAATATAACTAAATGCACAAGTAATAAATATTTTTTGTCAAAAGATAATAATTGAGGGTTGTTTGTTATTCAAAATGTATAATGAACCATAAGATGAATGGAACTATAATATTCATAAATATAATATAAATATAATAAATATATAAATATAATATAAATATAATAATAAATAAAATATAAATATAATAATGCATAATAATAAATACATAGTACAACTTTTTATATTTAGATGTGGTGATTGGTGAAATTCATTGATTATGTCATTAATTCTATATATCGAAAGACGTAAAGGGAGTAATAACACTTCAATTCTATCAACCAATTAGAAATGAGAAACACAAATATTTTTATTATATCCAAAAATATATATTTGTTTTCCTATGTTAAACATTACATTGCATACACAAGTTTATAGTAAAAGGCAAATTGATGTCACATCAACGTCACATCAAAAGCAAACTCATTACTATAATCCCATATAGTCCCATCACAAAGACTTATAAGATTGTATATAAAGTATGATGCAAGGGAATGAAGTGTCAAGGAAAGAATATTGACAAATTAATGTTCAAAAAGAAAAAGTTACAACTTTAAAGATGCATGGTCTTTCTACTACAGATAGTGCAACAAGCATTCAACACGACTCTCATCTCTCATTCACCAATAACTTAATTGCACAAATATTAAAAAGTATAATATAATAAAAGCATTACTTACTAAGCCCATTTTAACTACACTTGAATTTAAGGAGTGATAAAGGTCATTACTTACTAAGCCCATTTTAATTACACTTGAATTTAAGGAATGATAAAGGTCAACAATAGTTAAAAAGAGATTTCAATTGAGAGAAAAACATGTTAAGTAGAAGTCATTTAAGTTTCCTTTATTGCATAAGTATTAAAAAGTATAATATTATAAAAGGATAACTTGTTAAGTCCATTTTAATCATAATGATAAATATCAATAATGGTTGGTCTCATTTAACAAGAAAAGTTGTTAAATATAATTCATTTAAATTTGTTTTATTTATAATTATGTTAAGAGAAGAAAAAATATTTTACACTTTAGATCTATGTTGCGCTGGTTTTTGGGACAAGGAATGGTAGAGATGGAGGACATGTTCTTAGAATGGCTAGAGCACACTCCTAAATTTTTCAAGGGATGATGGGTTGGATATATATATATATATATATATATATATATATATATATATATATATGGGATAGAACTAAAAGAAATGTTAATGTAGGGAACAAAATCTTCCTATGAGAAAGAATACGGAAGAGTACGAGGAGGGTTTGATGATGGCTCTACAATATGCATCTAAGGTTTCCGTAGATCCACAAGGGTTGGGGGATTTTGCATAACCAAAGGTTTTTTCCATAGGGTAATATTTCTTGAAAGGGGTTCTTGTTGGAGGTAGATCTGCAGCCATCAGTATAGATTGAGATGGAAAATCATGAACCATTGGTGGATTACATCAAGGATTCATTGTCAGAGATGGAGATATTCAGGTGGGGTGCCAAATCAAACTCCTGAGGGAGATGTCACCTCACCATTAATACTTCGTCTTTACTTAGATGCGACAAAACCCTCCTCAGATAATGGTGTAAAGCTTTGCTCTACTTTGGAAGGGGCTTTTACTCTTGATAGAAAGCCTTTGAGATTATCTCTTTTTCCCGGATCCTGCAATATTGGTTTTTCTCAATAGATATGCAAAGAAACAAAGTACGGGAATGTAGGGATTTTTGTAGAAAAGGGATCGAGTTTGATTCCACCTTGGGAGGCTCCATTTGAAAATAATGGGTTTGTGGGATCAAACCTCAAGGAGGCAGATCTTAGTGGAGAAAGGTGTTTGAAGACAAAGGAGGAAGATCGAAAGAAATGAGGAAAGGTAATCAAATCACATGGTAATGGGGTTACTCTAGTCGTAGGAAAATATATTCAGGTTGAACAGGGTGCCTCTCTGTTGGGGAAAGCCCTAATGGGAAATTTTTTGGGAATGAAGATGGGAGTCGAGCATATTAACTCCTGAATCCAAAAGCATCGAAGTCCTGCTTTGGAATATTATCATGTCTTCCATCTACTGGAGAAAGGATGGATTGGTTTCATTTTTCACATGGAAGAAGATGCATCTAAGATTCTAAGGGGTCAGTGGTTCTATGATCAGGCTTTACTATCACTGAAACCCCAACATCCAAAGTTTGATTCCCATGAAGAATTTTCAAAATCGACGTTGGTATGGATGAAGCTACCTCGACTACCAATGAGCTCTGGAATGATGCTTCGCTAAACGATATTGAAAACTCATTGGGTAAGTTTATTCTAGCAGACAAATCCTATAAAATTCAAATGCACATTTTGTAGTAAGAATATTGGTACACATTAATGTTAGTCTTGGATTGTACGAGACTATAGATATAGGGGTTGGTACATCAAAGTGTATTTAGCTACTAGATTACGATAATTTTCCATTTTGATGTGTGCGATGTCATCTATATGGACACATTGTTCAGGATTGTAACAATTCCTTTATCGGGAAGATAAGCAGAGTCAAAGATACTAGAGTCTCCCTAAGCCTAAGAAGAAGCGCCTCCCCCAGAGAACTCAACTCTTTATGTTTCAAGGAATGCATAACCCCTTGGGAAAGGTGACGAATCGATCTCTCTTATTCTAAGGAATCACTCGTCGGCTTCGAAGGAATTCCATGTTGGCTCGGTTGTTATTCCATTGGAAGAAAGGGAGCCTTTAGCCCCAAGCATTGTTGAATTTATGGATCTTTCGTCATCCCAACAGGAAAATTGGATGAGATTTGGAAGAAGAGTGTGGCTTCTCTAGATGCCTCCCGATGTCATTCTCCAACTACCAAAGTTGGGAAGGATCTTCTATCCAAAAAAACCCCTTCTGTTAGCGTCGGAAGTCACCCCTGGATTGCTTGCGAGAGCAGAGCCCGACACCCATCAGTTTAGTGTCACGATTTGTTTAATTGGGTGATCAAATGGAGATTAACTCAAACGATGTGGTTCCAACTCTGAAACTAGGCCAAGCATGCATGCGCAAGTGAGGTCTTGGATAACTTTAGACAGTGAGTTGTAGTAAGGGCGAGTAGGGGGAAGACTTGTATCAGAGAGATGCAATGGTCTGTTATAAACATCAGGCTCCTAACAGCCTGTAGAAGAAGGCATTTAAACGCAATATCTTCTTACGCTCAAACGTAGAAAACCAGAGAGAACAATAATGCCACAATAAATCCTTTATCATAACATAATGCCACAATTCGTGTGAATCAGTCGATCACGAACTCTCTTAGTGTAAGACAAAAACTTAGATGGGAAAAGAAAGACTGTCTGCCATTAAACAAGAAATCTTACATACAGATGCATAACCAGAGCTGAGATATCTGTTAAAACTTTACAATCGGGAGCTTCGCTCTACCATCGATGGGTTACAAAAATACAAAGACTGAGTCTATATACTCAGGAAAATTCGCCCAACAGAGGCGTGCTTGAATCCCCGAGGCTTGGTGTATTTTCAGTCAAACTCATATTGATATTCTCTGTCGGACATTATCTTAACTGCACATGGTTCCAGCAGGGGAAGTAGTTGAATCAGTAAATGCAGAATTAGCGTGTGTAGGCCTCTCCTGGCTAGTCGAGGACTCAGCATGGCCTTTCTGAAAGGAAAGGTACACAGGACCCTCTGGAGCGGAACGTTCACCAGACCTTCCATACTTCACAATTAATGAATGAAGAGAGGTCTCAACCACCTCTTCTCGCTTTCATTTATTCCAAACGAAAACCAGGCTTGAGGTTGAGTCTGATGGCTACTTGGAGGTCATGTTGGGCTTCTCTAAAACTCGGCGCCTTTGGCCACTTTCGCGCAGCTCTTCTCTTTCTTCAGTGACCGCGAGCTGTGACCCTGTGCCTGCTTTCAAATGCGCTTTTCGATGTTCGTGAGTAGGAATGGCTACTCCTTGCTCCTAGGAATCGCGATGAGCGATATGCCGAGACAAACCGATCTGGTTCCATGCGCCCTTCAAATCCGACGGTTCAAAATTCACCCGAAGCTATGGTGGGCCCCAAGTCCTGGGGGCTCTCGTCACTTCGCGTATCGGGACATGACGGAACTATTTTTCGCGCGTTGAAACCGCGATGGGCGAGAAGGCGAGGAGCTTAATCGCGCACCACGTGTCCCTCTAGATCTAACGACTCTGATATTTTCGGCACCTCTATGGGCTCGGATGCTCTTGCCTCTCGCTACTCGGGACCTCGTGAGTCGGAGTACCAGACTTTAGCATTCTCCCTTTACGAAGTCCCGAGACGCGATGGTCGGCGACGGTTGACTTTCTCCGGACCCTTTTTCGTAACTCGGGATCTCGCGCAACCAGCAGGATATGGTTCACCCTTTGAATTTATGAACCCCGAGCTCGCGAAACAACTGTTGCACCGATACTGATCGCGATTGATGCCCCTTGAACATTTTCCTACTATTCTTGGCGCGACTTGTTTAATTTGCAATTACTCATCAATTGTTGTCCTACTCTATCGCTGAAACCTTTCTGCTGAAGACTGAACTGCCCCGCTCACTTGATTTTAAGTCCGAAAAGGACTTCTTTTATGTACTGCACTTGGGCGGATCTCGAGCAACCTGCAAACCTGTGTCTTCTGATACCGAAGACAAGAAATGTTGCTAACATTAGGCTCCATGGAGGATAGAGTCGTCCCTGTGATGCTCTAAGGACTCATTTTGTAGTTCCAGTGCCTTGTTGTTGGGCTATGGAGTCACTTACTAAGCCGATACAATAAAAATAATAAACGAAGAACAGAGAAGACAATATTTATAGGATACAGAAGCCATTAAAGGCTCAGAAAAAATATTTTTTAAGAAAATGCCCATTTACAGGGCTGTTGAAAACTTCTTCGCCCTCCAAATATCGTATCTGATATGTGTTATTTGAGAAGACTTCAGAGATTCTGAAAGGCCCAATCCATAGGGCTTCAAATTTGTCGTACTTGCCCTTGTCTTGCTTAGGAGAATCCCACTTCAGCACTAGGTCTCCTATCTGGAACTCCTCCTTCCTGGCTTTCTTGTCAAAAACCTACTTGATCCTCTGCTGATGATCCTGAATCCTTTCCATTACCTGCTCTCTGGCCTGTTGGACCTCCACCAGTTGATGAATTCTTCTGATCATGTCATTGGGCTCTTCCTGATAGTCCTGGAAGAATTTCGCTACGGGAATGGCCAGCTGAGAAGGGAAAACAACTTCCGCCCCATACACCAGCTGGAAAGGAGAGGTGCTTATGGATCTTTTTGAGGTCACCCGATCGGCCCATAGAGCGAATTTCAGCTTCGAGTTCCAAGCCCTTTTGTTGTCTTCCAACAGTCTTTTGATGATCCTTATTAGACTTTTGTTGGAGGATTTTGCTAAACCATTGCCCTGTGGTTAATATGGGGTGGAGTGAATCAGTTTGATCCCGAACTGCTCGCAGAACTTGGCTAGTGGCTCAGACCCGAAAGCGGCTACATTATCAGTGACAATCTTACTTGGGCAGCCGAACCTTGTGATGAGGTCCTCCAGGAACCCAATGATTACCTTATGGGAAGCGCTCCTGGTAGGGATGGCTTCTATCCATTTAGTAAAGAAATCTGTGGCCGTCAGGATCCATCTGTGCTGCCCACTGGAAGCAGGGTGTATTTCTCCAATGAAATCAAGGCCCCATTGCTGGAAAGGCCCTGAAACCGCCACCGGATGCAAAGGCAGGGACTTGAGCTGCTGCTTTCCTGAAAATATTTGGCATGTGATACAGGCTCTAACTCCTCTATGGACATCAACGAACAAGGTGGGCCAGTAGTATCCAGCTCTAAGAATTTTGTGAGCTGTAGTTTTCCAGGAATGGTGCCCTCCACATAGGCCGCTGTGAAACTCGGCCATGATCCTGTCGGCTTCTTGTGGATCCATGCATTTTAAAAGCACCCCCAGGGGGGTCTTTTCAGTATAGAATTTGATCAATAAGGCAGTACCTGACTGCCTTGAGCTTAAGAGCTCTCGCTTTGTTTCTTTGCAGGCCATCTGGGGGCCGCAATTCCTACAGAAAATATATGACATCCTTATACCAAGGACATCGAGCCAATGGGGGCTCTCTTTGAGGGTCTGTTTCAGACAGCTGACCCTGTTGAATTCCCAAGCATTTGTTCATGAAATTTATCCCTAGAGCTTGGCAATTGGCTTCAGCCAACAACTTGGCTAAGCCTTGCCCTTTGATCAATTTGGTAGGCCTAATTTCCAGGTCAAATTCCAGGATCTTGGCTATCCATTTACTCCTCTTCCCGTCAATGTCGGGTTGTACAAGAATGTCCTTCACAGAGGCTGAAGGAACGTATGCGATCACCTTTGAGTGTAGGACATAGACCCTAAAAGATTTGAGAGCTTTTACTAAGGCATAGGCTTGTTTCTCCATGATTTCATATCTGACCTATGCATCTCTTAACGCTTTGCTAAAGAAGGCAATGGGCTGCTCTCGCCCCTCTTCATTCCTCTGCAACAAGACTGCTGCTACTGTATCGAAAGAAGTGAAGGAGAAAATTAGGAAATCTTTCGAATAGTCAGGGCTGATCAGCACTGGTGCCTTAGTCAATGCCTTCTTTATCTGGACAAAATATTCCCTGGGTTCAGCGGTCCATTTTACTTCGTTTCCCTTTTTGAGCATGGTTGTGATGTGTTTCACCAGCTCAACGAAATTCGAGACGAATCTCCTCAGAAAATTGATCTGCCCCAAAAAGGCCTGCACCTCCTTCTTCGATCTGGGAAGCGACAAGGTCTGAATTGCCTCCACTCTACTAGGGTCAATCCTCACTCCTTCTGCTGATACTATATGGCCCAGTAGCTTGCCCTCCTCCATAGCAAACAAAGATTTCTTGGGGTTCAGCGAAAGGCCGAATTTTCGACATTTTGAGAAAACTTTCCTCAAGTGACTGCAGTGCTCTTTGTCGGACCGCGAGAAGACTGTGATGTCATCTAGATAGATCACCACAAACTGATATTTTTCTCCGATGAAAGCTATGTCCATGGCTCGCTGAAACATCGCTCCCGCATTCATCAGTCCGAATGACATTTTGGCATACATGAATGTGCCCCAAGGAGTGGTGAAGGCTGTCTTTTCTCTGTCTTCAGGCATGACTGATATCTTATTGTAGCCAGAGAAACCATCGATCATGGAAATCCTAGCTGCTCCAGTTACCCTCTGCAAGATGTGCTCCATATTGGGTAGTGGGTAATAATCTTTCTTTGAGCTTCTGTTCAGGTTCCTGAAGTCAACACAGAGCCTGATTTCTCCGCTTTTCTTCCTTACCGGAACCAAGTTGGCCACCCTATCGGAATATCTCAAGGGGACGATGATCTGGGCCTCCAATAACTTCTTTACTTCTTTCTCCATGACAGGCAGCAACATGGGATTTATCTGTCTTAGATTTTGCTTGAACGGCTTAGCTCCTTCCTTTAATGGGATCTTGTGCTCAATGACAAATGTGTCATACGTCTTGAGGTCTCCGTAGGTCCATGCGAACACATTGGCAAATTCTTTCAGCAGCTCATTATATTCGGCCCTTTTCTCTGTGGTCAGACTGCTTGACAACTTGACAAATTTAGGCTCCTCTGGTGTACCAATGTTGCACTCGGCTGTATCAGCATTTTTATCTGAAACCCTGTCCTTTAATGCCACATCATTCCCATCGAACAATCTTTCTAAAGGAATAATCCCCCTCGGGATGTGATTGATGGGTAGCTGAATGATCTGGTGGTCTGCAATTTTATTTAGAAACACCTTGGAGTGAGCGCTTTCCTCTGTATCAGGATCCGGATCAATGTGCAACGCAGAAAATTCATCAACTGACTGGAGAAATATTTCGATTTCCAGATCGTCCTCGAATACCTTCCAATGCTTGACATTGTCTGGTACAGAGGGCCTATATTTTATCTCAACATCGGAGCTAACCATAGGCTGCAGGGGGACATTGAGTAAACTGGCTGAGATAGCTAAAGAATCGGCCACAGCATTATCCTCCCTTGGAATGAAAGATATATTGAAGGCTGAGAAGAAATTGTCAATTAGGTCCCACGCCTCATTCCTGTAATTTCTAAGTCGAGGATGTTTAGCTTGATAAGCACCTCTGATCTGTTGGACCACCAACTCTGCATCTCCGAACACCGCTACCTCTTGAATTCCCATTTCCCTTGCAGTTCTCAATCCTAGGACAAGGGCTTCATACTCGGCTACATTGTTGGTGGTTTCAAATTCTAATCTGTATGACAGAGATACGGTTTCCTGAGTAGGTGATACAAAAAACACCCCAGCACCAGCGCCTTCCCTGGAACAGGCTCCATCAAAAAACATTTTCCAAACGGGGGTGACAAAAGGAGGAAGTTCGTGAGGAGAGGTGGGCTTCTTTCTGAGTTTGAGAGGAGGCTCAGGGGCATGGGTGAGCTGGAGTAAGATGGAACCTAAATCAGTGTCTAAGGCAAAAATAGGATGGTTGGTTGGATTGGCTTCATCACTGATTATGTAGGCCAGTTGGGCTTCTCTGTATAGTCTCCTATGATCTCCTCCGAATACTGGGATAGTAGCATATTTGAGGTCTATATGCAAGGTTCCCCCTAGTCTTTTTATCCAAGATCTTGATAACAACATACCAAACTTGGGGGGGACATCGGCTACTACAATATCCATGACCACACTTTTCATGGGCAGCTGAAACAAGGTCACAACCAGGTCCTTGATAACTCCGAGACACTGAACTCTCCTGGAGTCAAAGGAATAGAGGTCATGATAGGCTCGGGTGACTTCTAGCCCTAGTTCTTCCATGACCGTTTTGGGCATGAGGTTATGAGAAGCCCCTGAATCCATCAAACAATTGTGCAGCACCTTATCATGAATGTTCAGGGATGTGTAGAAGGGAGGGGATGAATCATCTCTGTCTTCTACCATGGAGCCTAAGATAACCGCCGGATTTTCGTCTTGGAGGTTTATGGAGTCTGTGGGAAGGCATGAGGCTTCAGACTGTAAAAGCTCAGAAAATCATTTTTTAAACTCTCCATGTTTAATTAGCTCGGTGAGGGGCACAGGGATTCTGATCTTTTGGATCTCATGCTCAAAATTAAAAGAAGATGCAAGCTTTGGGATTTCTCTTACTTCGGGAGCATGGTTCTGAATAATGGGAGAGAGGGGTTGGGCCTTCTTACCTATGTAGCCATCTGCTGCTTCATTAGCAGGCTTCTCTGTTCTAGTGGACCACTCAGGAATATCAGGCGTTGTTGTCCTTTTATCGGACCTTAGGTTGTACCTGCCTCGACCGCCACTAACCTTGTCTCCCTTGCTCAACTCATTTAGTTGACTGTCCATGAGAGACTCCTCGTATGCTGATTGGGTGAGATGAGGAAAAGGAGGAGTGTCTCCGACGCAATGGATTTCAGGATCAAGCTCGTCGGCTTCTCTTTCTTCCTCCTCGACCATGAAATTGTTCTGAAAAGGGGCCTGAATCTTCGGGTCCTCTCTGTCTCTTCCCTTCTCTCTTTGCATATTCGGGTGAGAAAAATTATTTGGCCTCCTGAAACCTCCTTTATTTTCGGTGATCTGAGGGCCTTTATATGCTTGCCTCCCCTCCACCCTCATTCTCTCCATCTTTGCGGACAGAGACTTCACCATCTTGGTTAGTTCGTCTACTTGAGGGTGGGGCACCGATGGGTTAGAAGTTGAGGCTTCTGACCTTCCCTTTCTTCTGTCTGCGTCAGCCTTATTCCTCAGTCTGTCAGCTGCTAACACATTGGATTCCACTTCTATGGCCGCATCTTGCATTTGGGCTAAGGAGGTGGCTCTTCTTTCTCTCAACAAAAGGCAGAAATCAGGGTCAAATGCACCAGCATCGGAAATTTGGGCAAAGGCTTCTGAGGGCTTTATCTCTGCAGGAATCTTATTATACATTTTATTGAATATTTTGGAGAAATCAAAGACAAACTCTCCATCCATCTTCTTCAGAGACCCGAAATATGTCATGTAATACATGAAGTCCTTTCTATCTCCCCACTGCCTCAGGAAAACATCATCCAGGGCTTTGATACCAGCAATAGACCCAGGGGCCAATCCCCTGAACCATTTTCTCACCGCGCCGTCCAGGCTCTGGACGAAGACTCTCATCCAGACGTCTTCATTTTCAATGTTGAGGTTGTCTGCATAACTGTAGAAAGCATCCAGGTGCTCTTCGGCAGTTATGTCTCCTTCCCCAGTAAACTTGGGCATATACTTTAAGTAATCTCCAACAGGAAGAGGGTTCACAGGATGAGGTAGGACTAATGGAGAATATCTAGCAACGACTATGGCGTCCATTCTATTCGGAGGAGGATTAGCACCAGCCATAGGAATATTAGGTAGAGGAGAGCTCGGAGGAGAAGGGGTACGCGAAGGAGGTACTGGGAATGAGTCCCAAAGTGGAGTGGAGAACAAGAGAGGATTTAAGGCGGAGGCTAATGAACTCGGGTTGGCAGGTGCTCCTCTTCGTGCAAGAGTGGGAAAATCCTCTGCAACTGCGGATCTTCGCCGATAAACAACGTCAAAGGAGAGGGGAGTGACAAGGGTTTCTCCTTCTAGTCCCAGACCAGGAGGGGAAAACTCAGTAGGAACACTCCCAAAATTCAGGAAACGAGAAGCCTCTGAAGGTGGTCTACCAAGAAACTGAGGAGGAGAAAAAGGAGTTCTCACAGAAGGGGATGGCGTATTACCTGTTTCAGTGATAGGAACTTGTTTTGCAGAGCTCTTTCCCTTTCTACGCACCGCTTCGGAGTCAGCTTCAAGTGTAGCTAGAGGCAGCTGTGGATGAGACCATGTATGTCTGCCTCTGGAAGCCACAATTAAAATAGCGGGTTCTCTCCAGTGGAGTCGTCACAATGGAGTCGCCAGGTGCATAGTAGCAATCTCAATAGTTCTGATGTCTGATGCACCTTCAGAATCAGCTAATCGTTGTCGTTCAATCCCGGGGAAAATATTCAACTTCGTCCCTGGAAACGGCGCCAGAAATGTTAGCATCGGAAGTCACCCCTGGATTGCTTGCTAGAGCAGAGCCCGACACCCATCAGTTTAGTGTCACGATTTGTTTAATTGGGTGATCAAATGGAGATTAACTCAAACGATGTGGTTCCAACTCTCAAACTAGGCCAGGCATGCATGTGCAAGTGAGGTCTTGGATAACTTTAGACAGTGAGTTGTAGTAAGGGCGAGTAGGGGGAAGACTTGTATCAGAGAGATGCAATGGTCTGTTATAAACATTAGGTTCCTAACAGCCTGTAGAAGAAGGCATTTAAACGCAAGATCTTCTTACGCTCAAACGTAGAAAACCAGAGAGAACAATAATGCCACAATAAATCTTTTATCATAACATAATGCCACAATTCATGCAAATCAGTCGATCACGAACTCTCTTAGTGTAAGATGGAAACTTAGACAGGAAAAGAAAGAATGTCTGCCATTCAACAAGAAATCTTACATACAGATGCATAACCAGCGCTGAGATATCTGTTAAAACTTTACAATCGGGAGCTTCGCTCTACCATTGATGGGTTACAAAAATACAAAGACTGAGTCTATATACTCAGGAAAATTCGCCCAACAGAGGCGTGCTTGGATCCCCGAGGCTTGGTGTCTTTTCAGTCAAACTCATATTGATATTCTCTGTCGGACATTATCTTAACTGCGCATGGTTCCAGCAGGGGAAGTAGCTGAATCAGTAAATGCCAAATTAGCGTGTGCAGGCCTCTCCTGGCTAGTCGAGGACTCGGCATGGCCTTTCTGAAAGGAAAGGTACACAGGACCCTCTCGAGCGGAACGCTCACCAG
The DNA here is from genome assembly GCA_009831015.1 of Picea engelmannii. Lineage (NCBI taxonomy): Eukaryota > Viridiplantae > Streptophyta > Pinopsida > Pinales > Pinaceae > Picea > Picea engelmannii. The sequence continues at coordinate 292,579 of ML782213.1, read as the reverse complement.
ACCTTCCATACTTCACAATTAATGAATCAAGAGAGGTCTCAACCACCTCTTCTTGCTTTCATTTATTCCAAATGAAAACCAGGCTTGAGGTCGGGTCTGATGGCTACTTGGAGGTCGTGTCGGGCTTCTCTGAAACTCGATGCCTTTGGCCCCTTTCGCGTAGCTCTTCTCTTTCTTCAGTGACCGCGGGCTGTGACCCTGTGCCTGCTTTCAAATTCTCTTTTCGGCATTCGTGAGTAGGAATGGCTACTCCTTGCTCCTCGGAATCGCGATGAGCGATATGCCGAGACAACCCGATCTGGTGCCACGTGCCCTTCAAATCCGACGGTTCAAAATTCACCCGAAGCTATGGTGGGCCCCAAGTCCTGGGGGCTCTCGTCACTTCGCGTATCGGGACATGACGGAACTGTTTTTCGCGCGTTGAAACCGCGATCGGTGAGAAGGCGGGGAGCCTAATCGTGCGCCACGCGTCCCTCTGGATCTAATGGCTCTGATATTTTCGGCACCTCTATGAGCTCGGATGCTCGCGCCTCTCGCTACTCAGTACCTCGTGAGTCGGAGTACCAGACTTTAGCATTCTCCCTTCGCGAAGTCCCGAGACGCGATGGTCAGCGACGGTTGACTTTCTCCGGACCCTTTTTCGTAACTCAGGATCTCGCGCAACCAGCAGGATATGGTTCGCCCTTTGAATTTACGAACCCCGAGCTCGCGAAACAACTGTTGTGACGATATTGATCGCGATTGACGCCCCTTGAACATTTTCCTACTATTCTTGGCGTGACTTGTTTAATTTGCAATTACTCATCAATTGCTGTCGTGCTTTATCACTGAAACCTTTCTGCTGAAGACTGAACTGCCCCGCTCGCTTGATTTTAAGTCCGAAAAGGACTTATTTTATGTACTTCACTTGGGCGGATCTCGAGCAACCTGCAGACCTGTGTCTTCTGATACCGAAGACAAGAAATGTTGCTAACACCTTCTACAGTTGGGATTGAAACAACTCACGAGATTATTACCTCTAATGAGAACTCTCTTGGTAAGGTTGTCTTCACACAAGGACTCCAGGTTGTTAATCTCTCTAATGATTCATACAATTGTGTCCAGGCTCCAATGGAATCCATCGATTGTTCAAGAGAGGTGGTTGTATCACCAAAGAAACAAGGAGGGCATTAACATCCCCGACCTCGTGAACCCTCTCAATCCCAAGGGAGATGTTAGTTAGGAGGTCTTGGTTTAGATGTCATTAAAGAGGTAGGGGGTTCCAAAGTAGGTAAAAAATATGCCATCAACATTTCCCATGCCAAAGAAGCTCATGAAGTCAATAAAGGCAGGCAAAGTCTTCTCCTAGGGGTTCTTAAAGAAGCAAACACCCCTTGTGGGGTTGATCCATGAAAATCATTTCTCTGAATGTGAGAGGATTAGGGGGCCAAGACAAGCAATTGGCCCTCAAACAATTTGTTCTTTCAAATCAACTTGATGTAATCTTCATCCAAGAAGCTATGTTGCCAGGAGTCTTAGCTGAAAATATCATGAAACACATTTTTATGAACTGGAATTTTGTATCGTTGGATTCCTTTGGTTTTTCGGGAGGGTTGGTTACTAGATGGTCACCCTCTCTAGAACTAATTAACTCTTTTGTTGTTGTTTTAGGGATGTGCACAATTGTACATAGACAGGAATTGGGAAGACCATTTCAAATTCTAAATGTATATGATCCCTATGAAAATAGGGAGGAATTCTTGAATTCCATGTTGGCAATGGATTGGCTTGGGAATGAAATGCTTATTATAGGTGGGGACCTCAACCTCATTATGCACAGAGGAGAATTATGGGCGTTGGCGTAAAGAGTAGATCAATTGGAAAATTTATTTGCCAATAAATTTGATTCCTTGGATCTGGTGGATGTGGAGCCCCTAGAGGTAAAGCCCAATTGGGTGAACAATCGCTTAGGTGATGCAAGTATAGCCAAATTCCTTGATTTTTTTTTATTCATCATAGGGTCCTTGAATTTTTATGCAATTACCGATCGTGGATAAAGACATATCAAATATCCGATCACTTATTGATTCTTCTTGAACTTAGTCTTGGTGCAACTAAGCCTAAAGTGCCCTTTAAGTACATTCCTAATTCGGATGCGGAAGAGGAATTTAGGAAACTGGTGGTTGACAGTTTGAAGGGCTATGATATGGGAATGATGGAGTCTACGAGCCATCAATTTGTAAATTTGTTAAAATTAGTAAAGGATCGGGTCATCCCTTGGGCCCGAGATCGGTTGATCGCTAGAGACAAAGATCTTAATCGAATTTAGCAAGAGTTGAAAGGATGGTATGAATATTACACCGATGGATTGTTCTCAGATGAATCCACTTCGTCCATCAAAGGCTTGGAGTCTCAGAGGTCAAAACTACTACTATATCATAAAAAGGATTGGCGAATCAAAAGTCGAGCATTATAGTTATCCTCATGTGATCAAAATACAAAATTATTCCACCAATACGTCTACCATAAAAAGGATACAGACACAATATGGGACTTGAAGGATGCATCCAACAACAAGGTTACTAGTTTTCAAGATTTGGTTGTCGTTGGAGTTAATTATTTCTTTAACCTCCTGAAGGAACCAGATCATTTGAACATGGGGAATATTCTGAAAGTGATTTATTTAGTCCCCATAATGGTGGAAGAGGAATATAATGCCCACCTCTTCAAGGATATTACATCTGAGGAGCTATTAATGGTTATGTCTTCTTTCCAGAAGGAGAGGAGCCCTAGGCTGGATGGATGGCCTATCGAATTCTTCATCGATTTTTATGATGTGCTAGGGGTTGATCTCCTTTGGATGGTGGAAAAAGTGAGGGTGCACGAGAAAATACCGAGGAGTCTAAATTCAAAATTCCTTTCTTTAATACCCAAGCAAGACAAGCTAGACTCCTTTGATAGATTTAGGTCAATTTCCCTGTGTAATTGTGCTTATAAGATCATATCAAAATTCTTAGCCCTGAGAATCAAACCTTTACTGTCTAAATTCATAAGCATAGAATAGTTTGGATTTCTTTAGGGATGTATGATTCATGAAGCCATTAGGTCTGCACAGGAAGCACTCGATTCAATTAAAGTTTCATCTCTCTCAACTTTCATTCTAAGGCTGGAGGGATTGAGAAAAGAACTTTATTGGGAAAAAAACCAACGACTATTAAATGGTGTAATAATTGTAGGATAGCTCTCAATTTCCCACCCTCTATTTGTTGATGACATCCTATTATCTGGCTTGAGATCTGTTAGGGAAGGACAAGTTCTAAAAGACATTTTAAATGTTTTTTCCTCGGCTATAGGTATGTTAATCAATTTGGAAAAATCAACTATATACATAAATGCAGTGGATGATGGCACAACAAGGTCGATAGGAAGAATTTTCTCCATTCCCTTGAAATATTGGGAGGGAGGATTAAGATATTTGGGATATTCTTTAAAGATGAACAGGTATAGAATGACATATTGGAATTGGCTTATTGCTACAGATTGATGTGGCATCCACCTAGACATGGGTCACATTTTCCCATGACATGATCATTTAATAATTAATTAATTTAGCTAAAGGGGGGTGCATAAATGGGTCCCATTTCCCATACATTACTCCTCACACTCACCTCTCCACTTTCCATGGATCACTTCCACAAAATTCACCCCCATTTGAGTTTAAACCGTAAATTCCTAAAATTTAGGAGATTCCCTAAAATTTAGGGCGAATTTGACTTGACCATAACTCACCCTCTTTTTCTATATCCCTAAGTGCACCCACTTCTCTCTCTCACATGTGGGCGCATAATTGAGTTAACTCTCACTTATCTCTTGCATGTCACAGTTACTTGGACTCATGGCTATTCTTGGCTAGTGTCATGCATCCATGTGTTCCATCTACCACTCCTACTTCATCTAACTTAAGCGCATGTTCCATTCACTCACTCTCTCTTTATATTTCTCCAAACGCCCTCTCTTCTCTCACACATGTGGGCGCATTACTATCATCTCTCACTCATGTGCTTGCATGCCAATTACACTTGGACTAAACTCTATATTTGGTCACTCTCATGCAACCATGCACCTATATCCCTCACTTCCATTCATTCTACACCTCATTATTCCATCTTCTCTTCCTCTAGTGCACATTCTCCTTCTCTTGTGTGCATATCTCCTCTCTCATGCTCGTCCACCTCATCACCCACACTACTAGGAATTCACTCCCACTTCCTTTTTTATCTCCTCTCATGCACTTGGACTCCAAATGTAAGCACTTGTGCATCTTCTCCTTCTCCCTTGGGATATGCTCCCTCATTATTCTATATATTGGATGCTTGACAGAGGTTCTTGGTCAATTCTTGTAGCAGTAGCATAGTGTTTCTCTCTCTCTCTCTCTCTCTCTCTCTCTCTCCCTCTCTCTCTATAGTTTGGTGGTTTTTCTCTGAGCAAAGGAAGAATTGTACTGGTTGTAAGCTTTCCAAGTTTGGCACAATCAACCCTCTTGTAAGCTTGATCAATAAAGAAGTGTGTGTTTTGTCTTCTAACTTCTGTTCTTGGTGGTACTGTGGTAAAATTTTGATCTGATTTGTCATTTTTTGAACTATTTATTGTGATTATTTTGATATTTTGAATAGTTTTCTCTTCTTTTTCCAGTCTATTATCATTGTGCTAACCCTCCAGGTTCCCTCCAAGGGTTAAATATCACTTATCCTCATCGTTTTGGGCTGCCTTTACATGTTGTCCAAGATGAACAACTTGTTGTTTTGTAGGTTCTACACATAGAAATCGGACCTAAGGGAAACACCAAGGCACTTTAGTGTGCCTAGGGACCCCCCCGATAGGCTAGCAAGCACTGGCCGAAATAGAGAGGGGGTTTGGTCAGTGACAATTTGGGGCCACTACTTCTTTAATTAGCCAGGTTTTCATCGTTGTCCTAACACCATTATCAACTCAATTGGAGGGTGGAAATTTGTGCTAACAACACTATAATTATATTAATGTTGGCTCAACACGCCAATCAACTGACTGTGAGGGTGAAGCCTTGAAGTATTGTCCATGATACCACTAGAGGGAAGAGTGAGGAAGCCTTTAGAGGTAGTTCATCATGCTAAGATGACCCAATCCTCCTTGCTGAAATATTTGAATTGGAAATATTAAGATATTTCCCTTAACTCTAATTTCAAGGCAAACCATTTAATGAACAAGGGATGGTGGTTGAGGAACTAACCACCCTCAATGAATGGATTTATGGGGAGACTGCTTGAGGTGACCTATACTGTCAGCTAAAGGACGACATGAAATCTCACCACGGGTCCCCATGATTGACCCACGAGCTCCCTTCTGACAAAAGAAAACAAGGTACAGGTTGAGAACTTTCCCAAGGGGGATTTCGAGCAGATGAGATTTTTAGGCAGGGAGAGTGAGAATTCAGGAGGGGAGCTCTGAACAGAGAGGACGAAGAATAAAAGTGCAGGAGAGGCCCCGAGTGTGGGCTAAGAGACACGAATCTCAAGCAAAATTTTGGTTACAGGGCTAGTTGGAAAGCCTACATCCCAACCTAAGCTGAGAAGGTCATGAATTTGAGTTTAGAGAGCATATAATAAACCTCGTAAAGGCCTAGGCTAGGTGGGTAGGAGAAAATATTGACTAAGAGTGGTATGCAGGAGAGTACCCTGCACCTGACGATCTCCTTGAGAATCTAAGAGAGACTCCCTAGTGGTATCATGGCTTGGCATGGGGGTGGTCTGCTATCAAAGTGACTGAGCACGAAGAGCCTATGTTTGGGTGTGTTATCCAACAAGTTGCACTAGGATGGACTTGCATTTGAGCCGCCAAATATTGAGCAATCAGTTGCTCAAAGTTTAGAGTTCAGAAGTCCAGTCGATCAAATTGACCACCTTTTTTCGCATTTCCATCCCCTGTGGGGCATTGTAATAAGATGAGATTAACATGATGAATTTGTAAAAGGATTGGCCTCCTAAGACTTAATCATGAGTACATACTCTAGAGTGTTTTTTTTCACTTGTTAATTATTTCTTGCCTGAAATTCATTTTAGGCGAGTTATAATTTCTAAGTTTTTTCACTCAAATACCTCCAAAGTTGGGGTATGTTACTGATGGTTAGGCCTTAGTTTGGTTATCCAAGTATAGTGTCTAAAATGTTTATAAGACCATGCTATGTCATCATTTTGAGTCATATGAAAATTGCGCTAAGTCTCCCTTAGGGTTTTTTAATGTTTTGAGTCAATAAATAATTTCCCGCAAAACGAGATTTTTTAATTGTAATTGGTCAATAAGTTAAAAAAGTAGTACTAGGAGGAATTATATGCCTTGTGGGTACTCGTTTTCACGTCTAGAGTACCTACTTTGCATAAGTACCACCTTTTCGAAGGAAAATATTGATTTTTACTTGAGAAAAATTGATTTTCTCTCGAGAAAGGTAAATAATTGACAAATAAAAGACAAAAATCAGCAAGCCTATTAATAAGGAAACATGTCGAGGACATGTTTTCCTCTTGTCTTTAGTCAACTAAAAGAAAGGGCGAGTTATCTAGAGAGGTAGGCGACTTGTTTATTGAGTTGTCAAGAGGAGGAAATCCCAATGCTAAGATGGCACACCATGAGAAGAGGGGCATCAATCCCAAGAGGGATGACTCACCCTCTTCACCTACCACTCCACACATGGAGAGTTATCACATTTTGACTCCTCTCTCACTCAAAACAACTCGCCCTATACTTAGATATGTGGCATGTTATCTCCTCCTTCATTACCACTCATCTACACTTCAGACATGCACTCTCTCCACTTGGAAATGCGCCCTTCCTTGGGATTATCACCCATTTTTCTATAAAAGCAAGTCGATCCCTCCATTATTAGATAATGGGAGTTGGACTATGCTTGATGTAAAGATATTGTAATCATTTTTATTGGAATAAAAGACTTTGGAGGTCATTGGTGGTGTGTCTCACTTGTGGATGATTGTCACATGATAAAAGTTTGAGGTGATGTTATTTCATATGCTTGTTATTTAATTATTGTTAAATATTGGCCTTGGTAAGAGTACTATTGCTCAATAGGGTAGGAATACAAATCTAGTTTGAATTTTTAATCCTATTGCTTAATTGTTTTGGAATTTCAATATACATTATATGTTTATTTTAACTAATCTTGCCATTGAGTTTCCTTTGTAGGTAGTGTTATCCCCATTTTGTGGATAACTAAGGAGATGATGTCTCGAGGCCCTCAGGTCGCAGATATGGAGTTCCGAGAGACTACATGACCATCAATACCCTTTTCACAGATGGAAAACCACAAATGGTCACATGTTTACAGATGGCATCCACCACACCAGTTGGTTTCCGGAAGGCAGTGGGCCTTGCTCCATGAGGTACAAGTTAGTATTATGGTGAGAATCATTTCAATACCTAATCCATTTGATTATGTTGTATCTTGGATTGCTCTAGATTTCATGATATGTTCCTGGACATTACGCCTTTTTCCCTGCTTCACCTTGGTGGTTGACATTGTGCCCTAGTAAGTGGCCTTCTTTGGGAATGGGTTTGCTACTGGGAAATCCCTTAATTAGCCATCGTACCGTTCCCAACCATACTTACCATTTTCCACATTATTCACCTTAGTTTCCTTATCTCTTGTGATTTTAGGGTGTATTGACCCAAGAAGGGGTTTTCCCTCATTCTATGGGAAGAAGGGGCTAAAGGCCCAGAGGGGTTGGTGTTGGGTAAAAGATAAAATCCATATATGAACCTTCCAGATGCTTCGCCCAGGGATCACCCAAGAAAGAAATAAAACGTTTATCTTTGAATAAAAGGAGACCCATAATATAACAAAGAAATGCTTGAAAGGTAGATTGAAGGATATGAGGTCTCATCATGATCCGACCTATCACGTCCATGGATATCTGGTGGTATGACATTTTGATTATCTGGTCACCAAACCAGGACAGTGGCTCTCATTTGCATGGTTGAGAGAAAGGGGGTCTCATCACGAGCCAACCTTCTCATTTCCATTAGGCATTTGTGGGTGACAATTCCACCATCTGGTCACCATTCCAGGGCAGCGACCTTCAACCTCTCCTTGTGCTAAAGAAAATATAAAGAAAGAAAGATAAAAGGCAAATAAAGGGCTTAGAAAAAATGCATTGCAGACGAAGGTACCACACACCCTCTACAAAGGCACCCATGAATGACACACTACGGCCCCTAGTATGTCATGAGCCCTATGCCCATTGAGTCTTGACCCCATCCACCTCATACACTTTACATGGCTTAGAGAGGGACCTCCTGGGGGCTCTCCTTGACCTAGGGCAAGATCTACCCAATAGGACACCTCGTCAACCCTCCCATACTTAAGCTTGACAAGTCACATAGTGTCTTTGAGCTGTTAATTGTTTGATATGGTAATCTTTGATGCACATGATTATATGGATTGTTTATTGATTGGATCCACTTATCATGATGTTATAACTTGAGATCCTTGGAGGGTGTGTCCATTTTTTTTTTTGCAGGACCTAGCTCGTGGACGGTTTTGGGAGAACAAGCCTAGCTTGGGATTCCATGGGGCTACAAGCCCACAGGTTGGATGCCATGGGCCTGCATGCCAGATGAGAGAGATATGACTTGGACAACCTTGATGATGATTTGGATGACCTAGCCCACCCATTTCTTGCTAAACTGTTTTCCCAGGAGTGGAAAAACGTCCCACTTTTGAGCATGATGTCATGGTATTGGGAGTTTGGGCTTGGTGGTTTTGTGCCACTCACTTGCACTTCGACGTTTTGAGGAGAAGAGGGTTTTCACCAAGAAGAGATCATCTAGATGCTTGACACATGGCCATGGGAGTCCCTTCCATTATTCTCCATCACCAACGACCTCCTCAAAGTGGCAAAACGTCCTCTAAAGGGGTGACACCATCCTTAATTAGGGTTTAATTTGTGCAAAAGATGAAATTTTAAGTGAATTGTTTAATATTATTGTGTTAAGGGGACAAGATTAGGGTTTTTGACCCCTAATATTGTGTTTTACTCCTTATTTTGTGGACAAGCCATGTTGGCTAATTTTTGTATAAATAGAGATCATAACATCTCATTTAAAATCATAACTTTCCTCTCACAAGAGGTTTTGATCTGAAATTTTTGGCCTCTTTAGTTCTTTATCCCTTTTGCACTTGTGAATGGCTACGGTTTTGAATGGTTGGTGGAAGAAGGTCTAGCGCTATCTTTGGATGATGCATTTCTAGCTCTTGTGGTGATTTGTCTTGGTATTTATCTTGATCTTGGTATGGTTTTATACTATTATGCTATCATTATTTCAAGTTCAAGTGTTTTATGCTAGGAGCTAGGTGGGAAGCATAAGGGAATACACCCACACCATATCTTTCACCATTGTTATTTGCTTCATCTGAATGATCAAGGGTTTGCTAAGAGAAGTATAAGGGCATACACCCTCTTAGCTTAAACCCTAGCTTAGAGAAATTTGCCTTGGGAAGTAAAAGGGATTACACCCCAAGGAGGTAGCTTCTCTAAGCACCTTGTGACTCCATTAAACCAATAGTAAAGGCACTAGTCATTAATTTGTTGCATTAAAGAAATAAATTATTTCATTGGGAAACGTGAATTTTGGTTTTTTTACTTCTTGCAAAAGTGGATTCTCTTCCTTGTGTGTTGGGAACCTCACAACCACTAGGGCGTCCTCATATAAGAGCTAATTTTTTCTGTTGTTACAAATTTCCATCTTCAGCCATTAGGGCTGCAGAAACCCTAACATACTTGCTCAAATAACTCTTTATTCAACCATTGGTTTTGACTCAAATTTTGCACACTTACTCTATTTGTCCTAGCGCATTTTCTGGCAAATGTTGAGGGGATTCTAGTGGCTGATTTTCTTTCTATAATACATTGAATGTTACAGCCATAAGGCTGATACAATTTTCTTCTGAAAATCGTTTACAACAACCTTATCATTTATGCTAAGAGTACTAGTTCTTTCACCTTGAGTTTAGTTAATCAATTAATAGTTTTTCTCTTGTTTTTTCTACTTGATCCTTAGCATTTATTGAGCAACTTATAGTATCGTTTTCTTGCTGATTTATATTGTCATATATTTCTGAAAAATAGGGACATCAAACTTAACTTGTTGATCCAACTAACATATATTGTTGAAAGGTGTGTTTTCTTGTGTCTCGGGCAGGTACAATCATCCGAAAAAGCACTATACTTGTGGGGCATCCTTTACTTGACTTACAAGGCATCTCTCCCTACCTTCCATTCCATTTATAATTGACCTATAGAGGATCCATTTCCACTTCCTTCCATCTCTGTCTCAATCCCCCTAGGGTCACCAAGATCGCCTCTCTAGAATAACGTAGTCACCCTTTGAAGCGTGGGACCTACATCGAGGTGACATTGGGTGTGGGATTCCCATAGTTGTAGCACTTGTTCCTTGGTTGGGTCGGGATTTTCCCAACCTACAACTTGTTCCATAACATTTTGGCATCGTTTCCGGGGAGGATTATGAATCCTCTTCTAAACTCTAACGACACTTTGGTAAGCTATCCCAAAGCCTAACCCTTAGCTTACTTGGTGACTCCACCCAAGGGATGTTCCCTTTCCACCCTCTTTGATGAGCTCATCTTGAAGATAATATGGCGAATCCACCTTCCCAGAAGATTCCTTTCCCCAAACCTTTTCCCCCTAGGAAATTCAAGCCTTCTAAGGTTTACCAAAAAAGACCTCCTCTCAAGTCTCTCGTTGCTAAAAAGATTTTCCATAAAACCCTTCCCCTTGCTCCAATGGCTCGCCCTTGGGCAAGAGACCTCTACAAACCCCTCAACATGGCCAATATCCAAGGTCACCCTAACTAGATGCCAATAGATGTCAACAAGTGGTTGCCAAATTTCCTAGGAAACAATGTGATAACTCCCGAAGACCACATTTATGTCATGGCTGAGATATGGACAATGCAAGTATTGATCATGAAGATGTGGCCATGAGACTATTTTCCTCATCACTCACTAAGGAGGCTCTTGATTGGTTCAAGGGACTCCCTGATAATTAGATCACAACCTATGATGCCTTTACTGCCTTATTTAAAAGAAGATGGTCAAGGAAAGCAGATGGTGGGACACTTGCAACTCAATTCAATCAAATGAAGAAAAAGGAAAATGGAACGGTAAGGGAATTCATTTCAATATTTGACAGGTTGCACAATCAAATTCCAACAGATTTCCATCCTACATCATCATCAGTTTGTCTCCTTTACTTGAATTCCTTGGAAGTGCAGTTCTGATACATTCTTAAATACAAAAATCCCACAACATTGGCACAGGCTAAAGAATTCAATATCGACATTGAAGAAAATATCCTTGATTAAAAAATAGAACCTTTTTAGTATCCCCGCAACAAGACTGAATCAAGGACTAAGGTTTCCAACAAAAGCACTCCTTATTTGATTGCTCTCCTAACTTAGAAGATAGTCCAGATGAATACTCAGTTTGATCATGTAAGAAATCAACTTATGAACCATATGACTACAGTGGAAAGAAATCAATCTACTCCCTGACATAAGTTTGCTAGACAACAGAGAGATGTCGCCGATTGGAAGCCAAGACCTCAACAAGAGGCAAAGGCCCCGAACACTTTGAAACCTATTGGGACAGTTGATTTAGAATATTGGTGTCTCCCATGCCAAGAGCCCCACAGGGAAGATGAATTCCCCCGAAAAGACGAAGATTATCCTAACGATATAAACTTCATGATTTGCAATCTCAACGAAGAACAGACTGCTCAAGATCTGGTTGATAAATCCAGAAGAATAGGAGAAAGAGAGGGGAGAATCCGAGCCTTAACCAAGTTGACACATGATCAAAAGAAGGAACTAAAGCGGAGGAAATTCTAGTCTACAAAAGAAAAAATGCTTCATCCCCTCTGTCACAGCCTGACACTCCTATTCCACCAGCCGAAAAGGTGGCTCCACCACCACCACCGGTATGTGATTTTCTTCTTAAGTCAACTCCTGCAAATGATATTCAGTTGAATATAGATGTTGCAGATATGTTTGGAAAACTGAATATGACGGTCCCAGTAACAGAGATGTGTAATATTCCTTCTGTGAAAAGGGAAATTTTGAGGACATTATAGGTGCCAGCTGAGAAAGAGGATCCTCCCATTGTACTAAACACTATGTATCTCGATTGGCCAAAGGATAAGAACCCTCCCTTCTATATCTCGTTAGGCATGAATGGCCTCCACCTAAGAAATTGCATGCTTGATTCAGCGGCCTCTGCAAATGTCATATATTTGAAGGTAATGAAACATCTTGGTCTAAGGACAACCCGACCTTATGGAAATGTATGCAATATTGATTCAATAAGAGTTAAGGTCTTGGGAGTATGTGAATACGTTGAGGTATTCTTGATTGACTTCATACATATCAACATTCTCATGGAAATAATAGTGAATGACGTTCCATATGCTTGGGGGATGATTTTATCTATGAGTTGGTCTACTTCTCTCAGGGGTTTCCTAAGAATGGATCTCACCCATGCAGACATTCCTATTGGGGATGGTACTTTTTAGATACTATACAATCGAGAAAAAGTTGATAGACATGTGATGGATCCTGATGGTCCTGATTATGCTAGTGAATGTGATTATGATGTACTCCCACAGACCATTGAGTATGATCCATCTGAGATACCTTTTATGCAAGAGGACTCCATAGACACACTTCTTCCGTGGACAGATCAATACAAAGACAAACTTGCAAAATACCATGGGAAGGAGCCAGGGTCTATCCAAATTTTGAAGAAGGAAGATGAGAAAAGTAAAGAAATCATTAAAGATATCGTCCACATAGAGCTGCCATACAATGAGAATACACCTTGCTCCGATTTCGATGAAGGGACTCTTGTGCTCATGTGGGACAAAAGGAAGGGCAAGCCAAGATATGAACAGAAAGACAATAACTCATGGCTTGGCCCTTACATCATCAAAAAGAAGTTTGAAAAAGAAAAGTACTATCTGGCAACATTATATGGGAGAAAGATGCCATTTCCCGTAGATGGGCTCTTCTCCAACCTCACATCTAGGTCACATGACTTCTTTAGGGCCTGTGCCCCAGGTAAGTAGGTAAGTCATTTTGATTCCATGAATTTGCATCTTGATTTCTCATACTAGTTTAGATGCATTTCATTTTTCATTCTACTCTACTTGCATATTGATTTCATGCTTAGTTTAAGAATTTTTTTTAAAAAATGTCAAAATTTTCTTTTTTGGTTTAGTGGGTTTTGACATATGAGAAAAAGGATGAGTAGGCCATCCTGCACTTGACAGTTTTATTTTTACTTCAGGCACAGGTCTACCAGGAGATGTTGCAGTTCTCATGCACTCTACGATGAGCACATGTCCCCAAGTAGGAGCCATATGTTATCCCCATTTTGTGGATAACTAAGGAGATGATGTCTCGAGGCCCTCGGGTTGCAGATATGGATTGCCAAGAGACTACATGACAGCAATACCCTTTTCACATATGGAAAACCCACTCACCACCACAGATGGTCACAGGTTTACAGATGGCATCCACCACACCAATTGGATTCTAGAAGGTAGTGGGCCTTGCTCCATGAGGTACAAGTCAATATCATGGTGAGAATCATTTCAATACCTAAGCCATTTGATTATGTTGTATCTTGGATTGCTCTAGATTTAATGATATTTTCTTGGAAATTATGTCTTTTTCCCTGCTTCACCTTGGTGTTTGACATTGTTCCCTAGTAAGTGGTTTTCTTTGGGAATGGGTTTGCTACTGGGAAATCCCTTAATTATCCATTGTACCGTTCCCAACCATACTTACCATTTTCCATCATTATTCCCCTATGTTTCCTTATCTCTTGGGATTTTAGGATGTATTGACCCAAGAAGGGGTTGTCCCTCATTCTATGGGAAGAAGGGGCTAAAGGACCAGAGGGGTTGGTGTTGGGTAAAAGATAAAATCCATATATGAACCTTTCGGATGCTTCACCCAGGCATGACCCAAGAAAGCAATAAAATGCTTATCTTTGAATAAAAGGGGACCCATAATATAACAAAGAAATGTCTGGAAGGTAGATTGAAGGATAGGAGGTCTCATCACGAGTCGACCTATCATGTCCATGGATATCTAGTGGTATGACATTGTCATTATCTGGTCACCAAACCAGGGCAGTGGCTCTTAGTTGCATGGCTGAGAGAAAGGGGGTCTCATCACGAGTCAACCTTCTCATTTCCATTAGGAATTTGTGGGTGACATTACCACCATCTGGTCACCACGCCAGGGTAGTGACCTTCAACCTCTCCTTGTACTAAATAAAATATAAAGAAAGATATATAAAAGGAAAATAAAGGGCTTGGAAAAAATGCATTGCGGACGAAGGTACCACACACCCTTTGCAAAGGCACCCATGAATGAGACACTATGACCCCTAGTATGTCATGAGCCCTATTCCCACTGAGTCTTGACCCCATCCACTTCATACACTTTACATGGCTTAGAGAGGGACCTCCTAGAGACTCTCCTTGACCTAGGGAAAGATCTACCCAATAGGACACCTCGTCAACTCTCCAATACTTAAGCTTGGCAAGTCGCATAGTGTGTTTGAGTTGTTAATTGTTTGATATGGTAATATTTTATGCACATGCTTAGATGGCTTATTTATTGATTGGATCCACTTATTATGATGTTATGACTTGAGATCCTTGGAGGGCGTGTCCATTTGTTATTGCAGGACCTAGTTGGTGGACAGTTTTGGGAGAACAAGCCTAGTTTGGGCTTCCATGGGGCTACAAGCCCACAGGTTGGATGCCAGGGGCCCGCATGCCAGATGAGAGAGAAATGATTTGGACAGCCTTTATGATGATTTGGATGACCTAACCCACCCTTTGCTTACTAAACGATTTGCCCAGGAGGGGAAAAACGTCCCACTTTTGAGCATGATGTCATGGTATTGGGGGTTTGGGCTTGGTGGTGAGGTGCCACTCACTTGCACTTGGAATTTTTGAGGAGAAGAGGGTTTTCACCAAGAAGAGATCATCTATATGCTTGACACATGGCCTTGGGAGGCCCTTCCATCCTTCTCCAGCACCATCAACCTCCTCAAAGTGGAAAAACGTCCCTTAAAGGGGTGACGTCATCCTGAATTAGGGTTTAATTTGTGCAAAAGATGAAATTTTAAGTGAATTGTTTAATATTATTGTGTTAAGGGGGAAAGATTAGGGTTTTTGACCCCTAATCTTGTGTTTTACTCCTTATTTTGTGGACAAGCCATGTTGGCTAATATTTGTATAAATAGAGATCATAAGATCTCATTTAAAATCATAACTTTCCTCTCACAAGAGGTTTTGATCTGAAATTTTCGGCCTCTTTAGCTCTTTAGCTCTTGTGCACTTGTGAATGGCTATGGTTTCGAATGGTTGGTGGAAGAAGGCCTAACGCTAGCTTTGGATGATGCATTTCTATCTCTTGTGGTGATTTGTCTTGGTATTTCTCTTTATCTTGGTATGGTTTGCTACTATTATTCTATCATTATTTCAAGTTCAAGCGTTTTATGTTAGGATCTAGGCGGGAACTATAAGGGAATACACCCCCACCATAGTTTTCACCCTTTTTATTTGCTTCATCTCATTGATCAAGGGTTTTCTAAGAGAAGTATAAGGGCATACACCCTCTTAGCTTAAACCCTAACTTAGAGAAACTTGCCTTGGGAAGTAAAAGGGCTTACACCCCCAAGGAGGTAGCTTCTCTAAGTTCCTTGTGACTCCATTAACCCAATAGTAAAGGAACTAGTCATTAATTTGTTGCATTGGAGAAATAAATTATTGCATTGGGAAATGTGAATTTTGGTCTTTTTACTTCTTGCAAAAGTGGATTGTCTTCCTTGTGCCTTGGGCACCTCACAGCCACTGGGGCGTCCTCATCTAAGGGATACTTATTGCTGTTTTTACAAGTTTTCATATTCAACCATTAGGGCTGCAGAAACCCTAACATACTTGCTTAAATAACTCTTTATTCAACCATTGGTTTTGGCTCAAATTTTGCACACTTACTCTACTTGTCCTAGCGCACTTTTTGGAAAATTTTGAGGGGATTCTAGTGGGTGATTTTCTTGTTGTAATACATTGAATGTTACAGACATAAGGCTGATACAATTTTCTGTAGACAAGCATTTACAACTGCCTTATCTTTTATGCTAAGAGTACTAGTTCTTTCACCTTGAGTTTAGCTAGTCAATTGCTAGTTTTTCTCTTTCTTTTTCTACTTGATCCTTAGCATTTATTGAGAAACTTACAATATATTTTTCTTGCTGATTTATATTGTCATCTATTTATGCAAATTAGGGACAACAATATTAACTTGCCGATCCAACTAACATATATTGTTGCAAGGTGTGTTTTCTTGTGTCTCGGGAGGGTACAATCATCTGAAAAAACGCTATACTTGTGGGGCAGCCTTTACTTGAATTACAAGGAATCTCTCCCTACCTTCCATTCCATTTATACTTGACCTATAGGGGCTCTATTTCCACTTCCTTCCATCTCCGTCTCAATCCCCCTAGGGTCACTTGGATCGCCTCCCTAGAGTGACCTAGTCACCTTTTGAAGTGTGGGACCTACATCGAGGTGACATTGGGTGTAGGATTCCCATAGTTGTAGCACTTGTTCCTTGGTTGGGTTGGGCTTTTCCCAACCTACAACTTGTGTGACATAATAGGTAGCACCAAGAATTTGACTTTGTTGTCCAAGTATTGTGAAGCTTTTCAGGATCTCAACACATTGAAGAATTGGTGGAGCTTTATTGCAATCCATCTTTCTTCAAAAAAATTTCAAGGACAATCCCCTCTTCACCACCAAAAGGAACCCATTGACCAAAGGAAGTTCCAAGATCAAGAGTGTCTTTATCTACTTCATAAAATTCCTATCTTTTCTTGGCTACTTTATAGTTTGCATGCAAGTAAATTTCAATATTCAAAGTCATATCAAATAGATTTCATGCATGCATAATTGTCTAGATCTAGATTCAATCTTTCTTTTCAATATCTAAAAAAGGCTAGATCTAAGGTAGTAGTTTCACTTTATTTGCAAGTTCTTTATATAAATTTCCAAAGGCATAAAGTGATTCTTTTCAAGAGTAGTTCTCATTGTATAATCAAGCTAATTAGTGTCTTATGCTTGCTGTTTTAGGACAACAAACAAAAAGCCACTAAAATAGTCTTCTTTTAATTTCATTCTAGCATCAAAAACTCATAAAAATTTTGTTTTTATACTTAGGTTTTTTCTAGCAAGTTTGAGCTTTAATGTTTATTATCCAAAGGCACTCTTAAAGTGTCTTTCTGGTTTTTAGCAGGTCACTAATAAAAGAAGGGAGAAACTCTATTGAATTTGGTCAAAGTCGGAGCATTTTGAACCCCAGAAGCTTACCTTTGAAGACTAGACCTTATTTCAAACATTGCAATACTTGTGATCCAAGGTTATAAGGATCACAAGCCTCCCCCAAAAAAGGAAAAAACATTGTAAATATCAGTAATAAAAATAAGTGGGCTAAGGAGGCCTCACTTTTCTTTTCCCCACGGAGGGACCGGTGTTGTGGTGTGATCTATTTTTACATGGTTTCCTTTTCTTGCATAAGTTTAACTAATATCACATCTTAAGGCTGAGATAAAAGGAACCTCAATCGTACACACTACAAAGAAATCTTAGATTAGCTCTTTTATTTGTTGCAAAGTAGAATATTAAATGCTAGACTAGATTTTATTTCGGCAATCTATTTTCATTTTACTTTTGCAAATAAACTAGTCCCCTCAGCGCCCCTACTTAGGCTCATGCCGAATAGGGGCTGGAAAGTGTGGAATTAGTAATTAGAGAAATATTTACTTTTATGTCATTTCATTTTCTTGCAAATAAACCTGTCCCCTTAGTGCTTCCTCTAAGATTTACGCTGAAAGGAGGTTGGTCAGTGTGGACTTAGTTTATTAGAAAACATTTATTTTCTGCAATTTACTTTCATTCTTTATTTTATTACAAATAAACCCTTCCCTTTAGCTCCCCAGTGTGTGATTTAAACCCTTGTGAGCCTAGATCGATATAGGGAACTCATCAGAACCAAGGCTGGTCAGTGTGGAGTAGTTTAATTAGGACAATCTCTAAGGAAGCTGTTGTTTGGTTTGGAAAACTGCATAAAGAGAGTGTGTGAAGTCAGACATAATACCTCATGCTTTTTCCCCTTTGTGTTGAACCTCCGACACCTTTATTGAGTTTGTTGGTGAAGCCATTTAGGTTTCGGCAAGCTCTCCACAAATTTTCACGCTAAGGGATAGCCTCTCAAGAGGCCACATTTTGGATTAAGTTTTATTTTCAAGCATTGTGATTTCACACAAGCAATAAAGTAACGTTCATAATAATCTTGCTCACACTCAACAACCTTTAAAATTTAAAAGCAACACACTTGCAAGACTCCACTTTTCAGCAACAATTTGTGACACACAACAACTCGTAGCATTTCAATTACATTTGGCACTAGTCAATGCAATTTGCTTATCATATTTAATTCAAGTATTGTATCCTTTTTATGTAAGTTGTATCTCTCATACAAGTGTCTTGAATGTTTTACTTTCTAGCATAAGCAGTCTTTACTTTTTCACGTAAGTTGTATCTTGAATTCTTCAATTTCAAAGCCATATATTATATATCATTTATGTTGCTGGTGTAATCTTAACTATATGGTGTTGATGTGATCATTGATATATCTTGCTATTGTGGTTGTAATAAAAACTCCTAGATTTTACCTTTTGTTCTTAGTTTAGAACAAAACTTAGATTTAATTTCATAGGGACTACCCCCCTTGGCTTCGTTAGGATTTGGCCTAGACGAAGGCGCCGAGGATCAGATGATATCACCTTGATTCAAGACTTGTCCACAAGGACACACCTAGTGGATTAAAAGTTTTTCCACGTTAAAACCGAGGTGTGTATAAAGGTGGAAACAGGGTGGAAAGGCAAACACCCATAGTTAGTTGGTTGGTTACACCATGTAAACAGATAAGTATTTCTATTCCTTGTGTAAATTAAATGAAATGGTTGGATGCTTGTGTTTGCAATCATGAACATGAATACCTGAAATGTGAATTTGTTGTGTATTCCTGCAGATGGCCTCTGTACTTGTCTGAAATAAATCTGCATGGAATTTTCTTGTCACTAAAGGCAAGTTGTCTCTGTCTTTAGCAAAATAACTGCAAGTATATCTCTGTGAAAAGCTTGTGTGGTTTGTGAATACATGAAGGGTATGAACATATATAGTCATTGAGTATGTAAATACCTCAAATATCGATGATATCTTAAGTTGAAGAACGAAATAACATCCAT
>ML782213.1:248286-273103 GCA_009831015.1 Picea engelmannii | reverse complement strand
TGGGATTCCCAAGGAAAATGAACCTTTCAAGATAGGACGAAATAGACGAAACTTAGGTAAGCGATGGAGTGCTTGGGACCAATGCGAGAATAATTGAAACTCGGTAAGTATCGAAAAGGACTTAGAGAAATTCTTCATGGCTAAGTCCTGAATCAGACCGTTAAGCCTGTGTAAATATTTGTTTTACCACGAAAGATCGTGACCATCGATTTGGCATTGCGATTAGATCTGGACCCTCTATTAGTGTAGGGACAGGATTAAAATCTCGACTGTTGATCTAGCGAGATAGTAGATCCTAACTGTCAATCGTAGGGTTCCATTCGAAGTAATTTGTGGACTCGAGGAGGATGAAATCCGACGAGGGGATTCTGAGGTGAGATCTAGATCCTCAATCAAAGCAAGGGAAAGATTAATTCTTAGCCATCGATCTGTTGTGAGGGCCCCACATCTCCTTGGCGTGTGATAAGACATTTTTTCACTCTGAAAGAATCATAGCCACTGATTGGACGTGGTGACAATATCTGGCCATTGATCGGCATGGAGGCAAGTCTTGGGGCTAGACCAAATCTCGACCATTGATTAGGTGAGATAAAATGATCCTATCCATCCATTGTAAGAAATTGTTCAGAGTAAGTTATAGTCCCAGAGGAGAAACACTCCGAAGGAGGGACCTCGAAGGAAAATCATAACCAGAGCAAGATCTGATCCTAGTTGTCCATCACAGGATGTTGTTCGAAGTAAGTTGCGGACCCGAGGGAGGTGTACTCCGAAGGATGAACTCCGAGGAAAGATCTGGACCATTGATCTGTCAAGAACAGAGGAATTCCAAAAGGATATCTAGACCGTTGATCTCCTACCAAAGGCTTAAGAGTGTGACATGGATGGTTCCATGTGTCAATTAAATATCATGCCATGCGTCAAGCAAATATTGTGCCACATGTCATGATGACCTGGCACCTACTTGCGAGAATTCGTGGGAAGACGAGTGACACGTTTCAGGTGGAAATGATGCCACATATCTAGCAGATATTGTGCCACATGTCAGGTGATGAACCTTTTAGTATTTGAATATGAAGGGTTCGGAGTACAACCCTGAAGGGTTCAAATTACAACTCCAAGGAACTCAGGGTAGGACTTCGAAGAATAATCTAGATCGTTGATCGGTGAGTGGTGAGACGCAACGATAGTCGTCAATCTGTCGTAGGTCCCACCTAAGCCATGAGAGGATGTGGTGATGACATGTTGTGGCCTGCCAATTTGGTATTCCATGTGCCAAAGTAGTGACAGGTGTCATCAAGAGATTGGCCAAGGGGTCGAAGGTGGGTCCCATTGGGAGAAGAGGTCCTTTAGATCATTGTTTTCATTTATGGTCATTGGATCTGTCAGGTTTCGTCCTTGAGAGATCTGGGTCGTACGTTGGGGTTTGAAGGGTTAGCAAAGTCATGTATGTCGACGACACATGCATCGATGACACAACGAGAACCATCAATCTATCGTTGGGAAAGAGGAATAATCATCGTTGATCTTTCGTGAGACTAGTTCAAAAGAGGAGTGAGGACGATGACATCATGAATGACATGGCATGCCAACAAGGACGCTAGAGTGTCCCTGCGATGACAAGTGTGATATGTTGGTTGGTCGGGGAGGGTATAGAGATGAAGGGCAGTGATATTCATTGATCTTGTCAGAGATGTTATGAGGAGATCTGGATCATTGGATCTAGAGGCATCGTCATAGGAATATGGGAGGTTGGTTAGGAATGGTTGTTAACCCCCACACGAGTTGGCATTGCCAATGCAATTAGAACCCTAGGATGTTCGATTCGAAGACCCTTGGATCTGAAGTAGATCCAATAGAGGGTTGTCGTAAAAAAAATTGTGTTGGGGTCTGATGCTCCACAATGGAGTAATCGTTGACAATGATGGGAGTCGGGGCTATTGACAATCGTTGATTGGCAAAGGGAAGAGACGAATTATTCACCGTAGATATCGCGGGTCACATCCATGTACCGTGGAGACCATTGGGAGCTGGGATTTAACCTATGCACCAAATGATGTCGTCGACGTGCTCTGAACCGCATAGATCGAGAGCTGAGAGTCGTAGGATTTGGGGAAGGTGCCCTTTGGTGTATCGTCATCAGAAGTTTCATTGGTGGGAGTGAACTAAGGGATAATAAATCCCGATGACGACTATAGGATTATGTGGGAAGAAGTTCCACAACAACAAGTTAGGTGGGTGCCACATCGACGACATGTTTTATCCATGTCAGATGGCACGATTAACAAGGTGCCACATGGAAGTGAGAAGGGTTTTGACTATGTAAGCCCGGGAAACCTTAGAAGGTCATAAATTTGATCCCAAGCTCATAATTGAGCATGGTCATAGTCGTTGGAAATCTCTTGACGAGCAAAATATGATGGTTCCCTCGAGAAGAGGTTTTGAGATGATTGAGAAAAAAGAAAATTTTTAATACCCCATCCGTTAAAAAGGGTACTTAGGGGGATTGGGTGTGTTACAATTTGTGCCAATTATTTGTGGAAAGGTGATGCAAAGTATAAAGGGGTGCACTGGGATCGATGGGAGCTTATAGTCAGGCCCAAAAAATTTGGTGGTTGGGTGATAAAGGATCTGCATTCTTTCAGATGATCTTTGGTTGTTAAATCGCTCTAGCACATCATCTTGAATGACAACTTGTGGTGCAGAATTGTTCATAACAAATACATAGCCCCTGTAAGCTTGGTGGATTGGATTAGAAATCCCAGTAAATCAACTCACCAAGTGTCGAATCACTTGAAATCCTTAACCTCAACATTCTCAGTCATCGGAAACCATTTGGCGTGGAAAGTAAATGATGGTTCTCAAGTCTAAATTGGATCAAATGCCATATTGGGATGTAATCAAAATATTTTTCTTCCCCAAGAGATTGTTAATCATCTCCAACTGAGAGGTTTATGCTCGTTGAATAAAATAGGTAAAGAAGATGCTACCTCTATTAGCTTATTGCTCAAGAAGTTGAGCTCAAAGGTTTATAGGAAACTCATTGTGAAAGATACATTGCAGAACTTTCAAGAGCACGTGTTATATTATTGGAGGGAGTTGATGAATTAGCCTAGGCTGGGAAAGGTGAAGTTACTAAGTATTTGATTGCCTTGGGCTATGAAGCTCAGCGAGATCCTAGTGTTCTCTCAAAGGACTAGTGGTGGAAGAAGAAGTGGAAGGTGCGAGCACTTAATAAGAGTATCTCATTGATATGGCTCATTCTTTATAATCTATTGCCTACATGGGACAAACTGCAAAAGAAGAAATTGGCAGAGCCTGGATAGTGTACATTATGTAGAGATAATCTTGAATCCAACATCCATCTCTTTTGTGAATGCCCATTTTTTGTTCAAGTATGGAGGGATGTAGAATCCTCCTTGAAATTACAATAGTTGTGGACCAAAGGTATTGTTTTGGAAAACTTCAATGTATGGTTAATGAGGAAAGATCTAAAACAACTAAGAGTTATTCCTTTCTTGGTTTTATGGAGAATATGGATTGCTAGGAATGAAAGTATATTTGAAGGGAAGTTGGTCCCAAGTTTTCAAGTGGCTTCCCAGGTTCTCTCTTTACTGCCTTTTTTCCAGGTTCCAAAAGTATCCACAAGCTCCCTCCCCAAATCAATAAATTAATTCCATGTGGTTTTTTCTATGGGGCCAGCCAGAGGGGAGGTACCAAATGAGAGGTTATGTCCTCTAGTTTTCAAAAGACCATTGTTATGTAGGTAAGTCTTTCTTGTGTCCTGGGACCAACAATAATGGTGAGATGGAAGTTCTTCTCCTTCTCATGAAATTTGACCTTAATAAAGGATGTAAGTCACTCCAAATTTATGGTGATTCTGAACTAGTCATACGATGGATGAAAGGAAAAATTCAAATATTAAAATCTAGGCTCTAATATGGCTATCCTCCTTAAATATATTGCAAGGATTTTTTTATAAGGCATCATTCTTTCACGTCTACAGGCAACACAATTCCAAAGTTGTTACTCTTTCAAAGACATGATTAGAAGGAAAACTTGAATAGGTGGTTGATGATGAGCACATAAATGGGACAATAGTCTCATCGAGAATGTTTTCATTGAATGATACTTAAATTATGACTAAGCGGAAAGTTTTTTTGAAATATGTCTAGATAAGATATAGAGACTCAGGTATTAATGTATCATTTTTTATATATGTTTTACTGTATGAGAAAAATCTTAGAACTTTTTTGGTAGACATTCTGAAGAACAAAAGGATGATTGTATCATCTTGACCTATGTTGATGAAGTCTTGAAAAGGACATGCATGTAAGCCGATGTGAGGATTGTATTTACATCTCATGCTGAAATATATATATATATATATATTCAAAATTCAAAATTTACCATAAACATTTGTAATTGCGTGTAAACATAACAGTCTATACTATATAGTATTATGCACAACCCTTACACTTGCCGGTTTTGAAAAAGCTCGGGCAATTTAAAAAATGGTCGAGTGGCATTCCGTTATTGGCCCCTAGACATGAGCAAAATGTATTTTAGCTTTAGGCAACTTAAGTGTAACTATTTTCAATTTGTAATAAGGTCCATGAAGGATTTATGGGACAAATAACTATCCCTATAACAGTGTTTCTTTCTCATATTTTTTTGTTAATAATGATTATATTAAAACTTAAAAGGCATTCCATTCTCAATGGATTATGCATTCCATTCATATTCCATGATCAACCAACATGAGTTAAAGCAACGGTTTCATTGGATTTATGGAGACTGCACCCTCGGATTTTCCTCGGATAACCACAAAACCCGGTTGAATGCTTTTTGTGAGATCTTTCGGCTATGCACGTCAAAATCGAATTATCTGTCTGTGTTTAGACACATAGGGAGCCGGAAGTTGGAACTCCTGGGGTTTTGCTCGAGGCTTAATGAGATTGAAAGAGTTAGAGATGTAACTGCGATCGAAACAACACACATGGCCTTCAGATTTCATTTCTGACCATCTCCGGCGTTACATCTAACCATTCATTTTATTATCTTTATTATCTGATAAAATGATACATGACGTTGATAGTGAAATATAAATGTATTTTTTTCTGAGGGAATATATATATAGATTTCATTTCCGACCATCTCCGGCGTTACATCTAACCATTCACTTTATTATCTGATAAAATGATACATGACGTTGATAGTGAAATATAAATGTATTTTTTTTTCGAGGGAATATATATATATATATATATATTAAAAATTCAAAATTTACCATAAACATTTGTAATTGCAGGTAAGCATAGCAGTTTATATTATATAGTATTATGCACAGTTTTTATATTTGTCTGTTTTTAAAAAGCTAGGGCAATTTAAAAAAGGGTCGAGTGACATTCCATTATTGGCCTTAGACATGAGCAAAATGTAGTTTAACTTTAGGAAACTTAAATGTAACTATTTTCAATTTGTAATAAGGTCCATGAAGAGTTTATGAGACAAAGAACTATCTCTATAGCAGTGTTTCTTCCTCTTATTTCTTGTTAATGATGATTATGTTAAAACTTAAAAGGCATTCCATGCTCAATGGATTCTGCAGATTTTACAGTTGTGTTGAAAACCATTGCAAAACACTTTGGTTTTGTAAAGAGATTAGATTCATATTTAAGATTAAAAAGGTGATTGAATAGGAATTTATTCAAACATTTTGTACCCAATCTGAGTCGCTACTATCTGATTGTTTTCACAATGCTTTAGGTTGGGATGGTGGAAGCACTGAAATTGAATGAACCCTAGAAACCCATGTACAATATGTAAAATCCAAGATGGCCCCAAAAATGAGGAGAACAAGAGCAATAACCACAAGGATCATCCCTTTGAAATGTTGCATTTACTGGTTTTTTGGCGTGGAGACTTTGTTTCTATAATGTTGTTGTTGAAAAGACAATAATTAAATCACCAATAACCCAAATTGAAACCCATCATACAAAACCCATGTTTTGAGCTGCAACTTGTACATCATATTTAGATTCAGTGTAATACAAAAAGAATGGATGGGGAAATGATCATATTGTCTAATTATCAATGTCTATTGTCAAAACTAAAGATACATGCTCGGAATATCCACAAAATCTGCCAAGAATAACACTGAAATATGTCCAAAACATCTCTTAAATTTGTCAAGAATGTCCCTGAAATCTTCCCAGATTGTCTTGGGGACGATCACAAGTCTCCAAGTCCCCGATGAAGTCCCCAACAATTTAGGGATGCTTCGTAAAGTTCCCCAAGTCACAAAACACCAATATGACATGTACAGGTTTTTTTTTTGAGGGAACGATTCCGGTTCAACATAGCTTTGGATTAAAGGAACGTGATGTATATGTATGTCTACCTAATTTACTTCATTACTAAATATCAAACAAATGCAAACCTAACTAAATAAATAATAAAAAAATAATATACATAAAAAAAAATATGATACTCATTAATGAGTAAATAATAATAACAAAGTTATATAGCTATAGCTTAGGACTAAATATATAATAAAAAAGTTAAATATATGTGAGGAATACATATTTTGTTCATTACAACAAAAATAATATATTTAAAAAATATATGATAAAAACTTTGAGCATTAGTTTCATAAATATATAATAAAAAACTTAAATATATGTGAGATATGATAAGCAATACTCAATACATCAGTAATATATTTAGAAAATATATGAGTATTAGTTTCATAAATATAAGTAAATATATAATAAAAAAGTTAAACATAGGTTAGATATGATGCGTAACAATGAATACATAATAACAATAGTAATATATTTAGAAAATATATGAGATAAGCTTTAAACATTAGTTTCATAAATATAAATAATTTTTTAATGTTTTATAAAATTCAGGGTATAAAGATATAAAACATGTTACATTATATTTTCAAAACAAGTATTTATGGAAAATATATTTAGGCATCCACTTTTGTTGAAGACATGTGGGGATCAAGCTCTTCATTGTAAGGTATTTAATGTCCTGTAATTTGAGTTTCAGATCTAAAATAACTTTAAATCTAATTATATACAACATAGACTTAAAATACCCTATAACAAGGTGCTTAGGGTACCCTATAATTAGGTGCTTTAAATACGTTGGTACTTATAATAATGTGTTTAGGTTACCCTATAACAATATGGCTCTTCATAGCTTCAACGTGGCTCTCCATAGCTCCATTGGCCAGCATAGCTCCAACATGGCTCTCCATATCTCCATGGTATGAGAGTCTTCCCTATGTTTAACATAGCTACAACATGGCTCTCCATAGCTCCACTGGCCATAGCCCCTTTCAGGTGGGGTTGGGATTCCAACCCTTGGGTCCCATTGATGTTGCACTACCTCTTGCAACCACATAGACAAATTCTTCCCATGTTCAGTCTGAGGCCAACAAAGCCACCAAATTCATTGAGAAGATTCAACACATCTGCCAACAGGTCCAAGAGATTTTGCATAAAGCCAATGCTAACTACAAGCAACGTCGTGATCAACACCAGGTACCACACAAGGTTCAGGTGAGAGACAAGGTTTGGTTACATTTGCAGAAAGAACGTCTTACAGGGCCCCATCAGAAGCTCCGTCCACTTCGCTATGGGCCTTACACTATCACCAAGGCTGTGGGTGACAATGATTTTGAGCTCAACACTCCCCCCTTCCTTGGCTTGCACCCAGTGTTCAATGTGGACCTCCTTCAACCATATTTTCCACCATTATTGGACACCTCGGAGATCGAAAAACAATTGACACCAACATAGCTCAACCTTGACTGCATGGAACAAGCATCCACTGATCAGATAGTGGACACACAGTTCAAGGGCACTCGCCAACATAGGATCCAGCGTTATCGGGTTTTTAAGGCAGGGCAACTCCTGCACCAAGGCAAGTGGCTCACCCAAAGCCAAATTCAACAGAAATTTCGTTACCTGATGGGGGCACTCAACGCAATAGACACCATTTCTTTCTAAGGGGGGAGGACTGATCTAGGTGGATATTGGTGGCCATCCACCTATTCCAACTGGCTCCTCTTGACAGATTTTTAGTTCAACACGTTCTTTTGTAATTCTTTGTAATTGTGGGTTCTACACATCCGAGGATGTCTCAAGCCCTACACAGCTTCCAGGTGGATATTGGTGGTCGCCCACCTAATCCAACTAGCTTATTTTGGAATTTTTCATGTCAATACATCTTTTTGTACTTTTAGGGCCGTTTTGGCGCCCTAAACAATGTTTTTTTGGCTTGCCATAGTCAAACTGTAGACAGCGTCAAAGTTTGACATCATAATGTGTAGTTCTCGAAAATACCTTTCCAACGGGCTATCACACGCTTAAAATAGAGGTCATATGCAAAAGTTACAACCTTGGGGAGTCGAGGTACCAACTTACCCATCAGGGCCCACATAACTTTTGGTGTTTCATCTCCTAGGGTTAGGTTTTTGTATGTCTAGGGTTTTGGCATTCATGAGTAATGTTAAAAAGGCCTCTAGAGCCTCATTGTAATAATTATGCTCAGACGGATGTGCGTAGCAACCACATCTCTTCTCAGAGATAGCTACCACCATTCGAGCAAGTTGTTTTCAGTTATGCAATTTTACAATTTCAGCCTATTTTATTTATTCAGTAGAAGTTTTTTTTCACTGGATATTTGTTGTTGTTCTTCATATCTCTGTGTTATTGTATTCAATCTATTATTCGTTTAGTTCTGCTCATAAATCCGGATCACTTTGGTTTTTTAAATTAGATTCATATTTTATATTAAGAAGGTGATTGAATAAGAATTTATTCAACCATTTTGTACCCAATCTGAGTCGCTACTATCTGATTGTTTTCACAATGCTTGAGGTTGGGATGGTGGAAGAACTAGACTTGAATGAACCCTAGAAACCCATGTACAATATGTAAAAGCCAAGATGACCCCAAAAATGAGGAGAACAAGAGAAATAACCTCAAGGATCAACCCTTTGAAGTGTTGCATTTCCTATTTTTTTGGTGTGGAGACTTTGCTTTTATAATGTTGTTGCTAAAAAGACAATAACTAAATCACCAAAAACCCAAATTGAAACCTAACATACAAAACCCATGTTTTGAGCTGCAACTTGTACATCATATTTAGATGCAGTGTAATACAAAAAGAATGGATGGGGAAAATGATCATATTGTCCAATTATCAATGTCTATTGTCAAAACTAAAGATACATGCTCGGAATATCCCCAAAATATTGCAAGAACATCATTGAAATTTGTCCAAAATATCTCTTAAATCTGTTGAGAATGTCCCTAAAATATGCCCAGATTGTCTTGGGGACGACTAACAAGTCTCCAAGTCCTCGATGAAGTCCCCAACAATTTTGGGATGTTTCCTAGAACTCCTCGAGTCACAAAACACCAATACAATAGGTACAAGGTTTTTTGGGGGAGGGGGGGCGATTTCCCATGCAACATAGTTTTGGATTAAAGAAGCATGATGTATATATATTTAGACCTAATTTATTTCATTACTAAATATCAAACAAATGCAAACCTAACTAAATAGATAATAACAAAATAATATACATAAAAAAAAAAATATGATACTCATTAATGAATACATAATAATAACAAAATTATATAGTCATAGACCATGACTAAATATATAATAAAAAAGTTAAATATATGAAGACATAATAACAAAGTTTTATAGCTATAGCCTATGACTAAATATATAATAAAAAAATTAAACATATTTAAGAAATGATGCCGAGCAATGAGTGCATAATAACAAAATATATTTAGAAAAAATATGAGACAAACTTTAAGTATTAGTTTCATAAATATAAGTAAATACATAATAAATAAATTAAATATATTAGATATGATACCCAACAACGAATACATAATAACAAAAGTAATATATTTAGAAAAAATATGAAACAAACTTTAATCATTAGTTTTATTAATATAAATAAAATTTTAATGTTTTACAAAATTCAGGGGAATAAAACATGTTACATTATAATTTCAAAATATAAGTTTTATAAATATAAATAAAATTTAATGTTTTACAAAATTCAGGCGCATAAAATATGTTACATTATAATTTCAAAACAAGCAAACATTTATGGAAAATATATTTAGGGATCCAGGTTTATTGAAGACATGTGGGGATTAAGCTCTCCATTATAGGGTATTTAATGCCCTGTAATTTGAATTTCAAATCTAAAATAACTTTAAATCCAATTATATACAACCAGAACTTAAAATACCCTATAATAAGTTGCTTAGGGTACCCATAACTAGGTGCTTTAAATACGTTGGTACTTATAACAAGGTGCTTAGGGTACCCTATAACTAGATGCTTTAAATACGTTGGTACTTATTGCATGTAGTTGAGTACATCGAAGACTCTTCAACCATCTCCAAAATATCATTACCCAAAAGATAAAAAAAATCCAGAAAAAATTCTATAGTCCAGCCATCCAGCCCAGGACATTTTGAAGCATTAAAACCTTTAAATGTTGACAGTATTTCTGCTAAAGTTACTGGCTCAGCCAATCTGAGACCTTCTTCCTCTAAAAACATCCTTGGATAATTCCTTAAAACTGCTAGTTGATTAGATATGGAAAGGTTAGCCCGAGCCTTGAATATATTATGGAAATATCCAACTGCTTCCTTTTGTAGACCTTGATTACTAGTGATCATTGTTCCATCTTCCTTGATAATATCCCAAATAGTATTGTTTTTTTTTCTCGAATTTGCATAAGCATGAAAGAACTTAGTATTCTTGTCTCCCGAAGCCAGCCAGTTTAACCTACTCTTTTGCCTCCAAGTTTCCTCCTCCTGTTTCAGTAGAACCAATTTCCTCTTTTCTTTTTCTAGTACCAACACTTTGTCGTCCTCCTTCTCAAATCCCTCGAGGAAATTAGTGTATAGTGTATCCAATTCAATTTCAATCTTTACCAGCTCTTCCTTTGCTTCAAGTTTTTTCTTTCTTTCCTAGTTTATCACCAAAGACTTAAGTATCTTAAGCTTTTTAACCAAAGAATCCATAGGATTTATCATCTTTGTTCCCAACAATCCATTCTAGTTGTCTCTCACTAAATTAACAAACTCTGGTTCCTTAAGACATACAGAATTAAATTTAAAAGGATAGCAGGCATTTCCTTTATCTTGTTCCAAATGGAGAATCACATGCATATGATCATAAATATTTAAATTACACACCCAAGTTCTGTATCTAAACCATGGCAGCGCTAGATCCTTAGATATCAAAATTCGGTCCAATCTCTTAGCAATGTAGTCCTGACCTCCTCTTCCATTTTTCCAGGTAGGGAGTAGTTCTAAAGGCTCAACATCCACCAGTCCCTCAACTTGTATCAAGTGGCTAAAATAAAGTTGTAAGGGATCAAATCTAGCATGGGCTCCTCACACTTCTTTGTTTGAGGTATTAAAGTTTAGGTCGCCTCTCAGAATAATATTGTGTTCATTAAGAAGCCCATCCCTTTTCATAACCTCCCAAAAATCCTCTCTGTCGGAACAAGGTCCATAGCAATTTATCAACTTCAGTCTTTTATTTATATCTTTAACTAATCCATCTAGTAGTATCCCTGCAGGGGTCAAAAAAGTAGAAAATTCATCTTTTCTTGGATTCCAAGCAATTAGTAGCCCACCTGAGAGTCCTAAAGAATCCACCCCACAAAAATACCAATTAGGAAGTAATTTGTTAAAAAAATCTCTCGCTTTTGCTTCACAGACCATTGTTTCCTGGATAAATAAAACATTTGGTTTTGCTAACTTTAGGAACCTTTTGAGGGCTAAAAACTTTGAAGTGCCCCCCACTCCCCTAACATTTAGGGTTGCAACAATAATTTTTTAACCCTTGCCAAATATTTCTGAGCTCTAAGTGCCCTAGGTCCATCAATCATCGTAAAACTAGTATTAGAAATATTCTCCTTCTCTTTCCTTAGCTTCCTCACACTTCTAGTTTTAAGCAGGGAAAAATCTTTCTCTAGACCTCCATGAACAACCCCTTTCAACAGTGAAGCCTCTCCCACCGTGTTGTGAGCAGACACACTCCTTAAATTCTCATCCTTCACATTCTTTTCTAAATTCTTTGGTAAAGGTTCCCCCCAGCATAAATCGATAGAGGATACCAGGTAAGAATATCTATGTAGGTAGGAATAAAATTAATTAAAGACTGATCTATCTCAGAGAGGACAATTGGGTCTTTCTGAAAAATAACACTCTGGGTTTCTGCATAATCCTCGACAACCCCACTAAAAATTACATCCCATATAGTTAAAGGAGAGGGATCATCCCTCCCCTCCAATCCTACAGGAATCTTTGCTACAGGGTTTTCCAAAGAATTAGTAATGCAGACGGAACTCCCTTCAATCAATAAAGACTCAGACTTCAATAATGATGTCGAAAAAAGAGTATTTGATATACCCCCCCCCCAAAGTAAAATCATCTGGTTTCCTACTCCGCAGAACAAACCTATATTCCTCAATCCCAGAAATTAGGTCAACCCTCTCCATAGTAGGACAACCCTCACCCGCACAATTGGAATTCCCTCCAAAGCTGGTAGAAAATTCATCTTTTCTTGGATTCCAAGCAATTAGTAGCCCACCTGAGAGTCCTAAAGAATCCACCCCACAGAAATACCAATTAGGAAGTAATTTGACAAAAAATTCTCTCGTTTTTGCTTCACAGACCATTGTTTCCTGGATAAATAAAACATCTGGTTTTGCTAACTCTAGGAACCTTTTGAGGGCTAAAAAATTTGAAGTGCCCCCCACTCCCCTAACATTTAGGGTTTCAACAATAATTGTTTAACCCTTGCCAAGGATTTTTGAGCTCTAAGCGCCCTAGGTCCATCAATCATCGTAAAACTGGTATTAGAAATATTCTCCTTCTCTTTCCTTAGCTTCCTCACACTTCTAATTTTAAGTGGGGAAAAATCTTTCTCTAGACCTCCATGAACAACCCCTTTCAACAGTGAAGCCTCTCCCACCGTGTTGTGAGCAGACACACTCCTTAAATTCTCATCCTTCACATTCTTTTCTAAAGTCTTTGGTAAAGGTTCCCCCCCAACATAAATCGACAGAGGATACTGGGTAAGAATATCTATGTAGGTAGGAATAAAATTAATTAAAGACTGACCTATCTTAGAGAGGACAATTGGTTCTTTCTGACAAATAACACTCTAGGTTTCTGCATAATCCTCGACAACCCCACTGAAAATTACATCCTATATAGTTAAAGGAGAGGGATCATCCCTCTCCTCCAATCCTACAGGAAGCTTTGCTATAGGGTTTTCCAAAGAATTAGTAATGCAGACGGAACCCCCTTCAATCAATAAAGACTCAAACTTCAATAATGATGTCAAAAAAAGAGTATTTGATATACCCCCTCAAGTAAAATCATCGGGTTTCCCGCTCCGCAGAACAAACCTATATTCCTCAATCCCATAAATTAGGTCAACCCTCCCCACAGTAGGACAACCCTCACCTGCACAATTGGAATTCCCTCCAAAGCTGGTAGTTCCACCCCCCCTCCCCCCCTTCACCAACTCACTCGACTGAACCATAGTCATCACAGGCCAAGAAAAATTCCCCCCTCCCACAGAGCAACCTACTCCCTTCCCTTCCAAATCCCTCCCAATACCAAAAGGTTCTTCTAAGGATTCTTCCTAAGATCCCTCCCTGCACAACTCCCTTAAGCCCTCAGTAATATCTACACAATCAAGGTTACATATAGGCCCTAACCTCTCCTTAGTTAAGTTCTCAAACTTGGAGGACTCTGATCCAGGTGGATATCGGTGGCCATGCACCTGTTCCAATTGGCTCAAAATAGTTTTCTGGCAATTTTGGTAATTTACTATTTTTAGCAGTTTTTAACTTCCAGGGCCATTTTGAGGCCCTAAACGACATTTTTGGGAATACAGGAAGAAAAATGGGAGTTGCCTCGATATTTTCCCCAAAATGAATAGCCTCGACGATACCTTTCCAATGGGCTATCATGCACCTAAAACGAAGATCGTATGCAAAAGTTACGACCCTGGGAAGTTGATGTACTAACTTACCCAAACGGGCCCCACATGACTTTTGGCGCTTCATCTCCTAGGGTTAGGTTTTTGGATGTCTAGGGTTTTTGGCATTCCTGTTTATTGTAAAAAGGCCTTCAGAGCCTCATTGTAATCATCTTCTTATGAATGCGAGTAACTGTCTGTTAGCGATATTTCTTGTAACAGGGATAAAATGCGAAGGAGCGGGTTAAAAACCCACCTACCCTAAGTTTGGGATGCAAATGCGTATGTGTTTAAATAGAAATCAAATCTGGATGGAAGAGATTCATGCGCCCGGATCAACGACACACATAGGATTCCGGAACCCCCCCCACCTTTCTACCTTTAAGCGGAGGGGGGGGGTCCGGAATCGAAGGCGCATCTCTTCAACGACTGCGATTGGAGCGCCCGGATCAACGACGCACAGGGTGATTCCGGACCCCCCCCCGCCTTTCTACTTTTAATCGGATGGGGTGGGGTCCAGAATCGAGGACGCATCTCTCCGACGGCTACGATTGGAGCGCTCGGATCAACGACGCACGAGCAATCCGGACATCCTTTGTCTTTCTGCGTTTAATCAGCGTGGGACCACCTTTTCTTGTCGTTTCATCTTGCCATCTGTTCTCCCCCTGACCATGTAATGAGGCTCGCTCCCTTTTAGCCCCTTCCTCATCCTCCGACATCTGTATGTCTCCCCTCTTCTGGTCCGTGTGGTCCCTTCCCCATCTCATCATCCACTCACCACTCGCCATATGTTTTCCCCTGTAACCTCTCACACACCTCGTCACTTCTTATCACACCCTCATAGTTTTGATGTCACCACTCCCGTTATGCGCCCTATCCTTCACACCAACCTCCATGCCTATTCATCAGGTCGTTCAGCTGATCTAGGTGGCAGCGCGAGGGGTCGTCCACGTCCCAAAGGTGCTGAGTTGGCCGGGCCATCCTCAATCCCAATGAAGCAGTTATTGAAGTAGTTGGTGGTGGTTATACATCGCCTTCGCCATAATGGGAAAGTTCGGTGACGAATTAAAGGCACGTCGATTCGCCCACGGAACTGTCAGGAGTTCGATTACGTCTGCCATAAGTTGCACGATCATTCATAGACGACAGCTGCAGATTGTCAGAAGCCATGCAGACGCAATGTGTTTAATGCAACGTCTCGATTTTGTTGTTGTTGTTGTTTTGAGTATATGAAGGCATTTTCGCCATTTTCGTATCTATCGATGGTTGAGCAAGGCTCCCGGTTGTAAAGCTTTAACAAAGCACTGTTATCTCCGGTTATGTATGAACTCTTGAGACTTCTTGCCTTATGAATATCAGTTTCTTTCATGTCTTTGTTAAAACTGTGTTAGAGCAGCTCGGAATTGGAGAATCCAGTCGAGTTGAAGCTGTTATAGGATGATGTAGAATTTGATCACTGTGAAAGTCACATTGTCTCTAATCAGTTCTTGTGATTTTCCTAACGCTGAACGACTTGGAATTGGAGAATCCAGTCAAGTCCCTTTTTCAGTATCTTGAAGCCCTGAACCCGAGGATCTTGTATTCGGGGTTTTTCTTCTACAAATTGCTGAAAGCCTGTTGCCCGAAGTAGTTTGTTCACTCTTCTTATCAAGTCTTCCACTTGTTCACCCTTTAATCAACCCACTAATTGAAGTTAGATCAAGACCTCCTTTGTTTCTTACATGCCGGACCCAGTCTCTGAGTTAGAGTGACATCTCCCTGAGTCTCTATCCATTTGATCACCCATTAAAAACCACCGTGACATAAAACTGATGGGCGTCGGGCTCTGCTCCTGCTAGCAATCCGGGAGTGACTTTCGTCGCCAACATTTCTGGCACCGTTGCCGGGGACGAAGTTGAATATTTTCCCCGGGATTGAACGACAACGATCAACTGATTTTGAAGGTGCATTAGATATCAGAACTATTGAGATTGCTACTGTGCACCTGGCGACTCCATTGTGACGACTCCACTGGAGCGAACCCGTTGTTTTAATTGTGGCTTCTAGAGGCAGACATACGCGGTCACATCCACAACTGCCTCTAGCTACACCTGTAACTGATCCAGAGGTGGTTCTCAGAAAAGAAAAGGCCCCTAAAGAAGAAGCTTCCACCGCCGAAACAGGTAATCCGCCTTTTCCTTCTGTAAGAACTCCTTTTTCTCCTCCTCAGTTTCTTGATAGACCTCCTTCAGAGGTTTCTTGTTTCTTGAATTTTGGGAGTGTTCCTGCTGAGCTTTCCCCTCCTGGTCTGGGACTAGAGGGAGAAATCCTTGTCACTCCCCTCTCCTTTGAAGCTGTTTCTCGGCGAAGACCCGTGACTGCAAAGGATTTCCCCACTCCTGCGCAAAGAGGAGCGCCTGCTGACTTGAGTTCATTAGCCTTCTCCTTAAATCCTCTCTTGTTTCCCACTCCACTTTGAGACTCGTTCCCAGTAGCCCCTTCGCGAACTCCTTCTCCTCCCAGCTCTCCTCAACCTAATATTCCTATGGCTGGTGCTAATCCCCCTCTGAATAGAATGGACGCCATAGTTGCTGCCAGATATGCTCCCTTAGTCTTACCCCATCCCATGAATCCTCTCCCTGCTGGAGACTATTTGAAATACATGCCCAAGTTCACTGGAGAAGGGGACATAACTGCAGAAGAGCACTTGGCTGCTTTCTACAGTTATGCAGACAACCTAAACATTGAAAATGAAGATGTCTGGATGAGAGTCTTCGTCCAGAGCCTGGACGATGAGGTAAGGAAATGGTTCAGGGGACTGGCCCCTAGATCTATTGCTGGAATTGAAGCCCTGGATGATGTTTTCTTGAGGCAGTGGGGAGATAGGAAAGATTTCATGTATTACATGACAGAGTTTGGGTCGTTGAAGAAAATGGAAGGAGAATCTGTCTTTGACTTCTCCAAAAGATTCAATAAGATGTATAACAAGATTCCTGCAGAGATAAAGCCCTCAGAAGCCTCTGCCCAAATTTCCTATGTTGGTGCATTCGACCCTAATTTCTGTCTTCTATTGAGAGAAAGAAGAGCCACCTGCTTAGCTCAAATGCAATATGCGGCCATAGAAGTAGAATCCAACATATTAGCAACTGACAAACTGAGGAACAAGGTCGACGCAGACAGAAGAAAGGGAAAGTCTGAAGCCTCAACTTTCGTCCCATCATTACCCCACCCTCAAGTGGATGAACTGACCAAGATGATGAAGTTTCTATCTGAAGAGATGGAGAGACTGAAGGTGGAAAGGAAGCAAATGAACAAGGGCCCTCAGAGCACTGAAATCAAAGGGGGTTTCAGGAGGCCAAACAATATCGCTCCCCTGACTATGCACAAAGAAAGGGGAAGAGACAGAGAAGACCAAAGAATTCAGGCCCCCTTACAGAACAATTTTGTGGCCGAAGATGAAGAAAGGGAAATAGATGAGATTGAGCCTAAGATCCATTGCCTCGAAGAGACTCCCCCTTTTCCTCATCTGACTCAATCAGCATATGAGGAGTCTCTCATGAACAATCAGCTAAATGAATTGAGCAAGGGAGACAAGGTTAGCGGCGGCCGAGGCAGGTATAACCTGAGGTCCAACAAAAAGACAGCAACACCTGATATTCCTGAGCAGTCCACTAGAACAGAGAAACTTGCTAATGAAGTAGCAGATGGCCACAGAGGTAAGAAGGCTCAACCCCTCTCTCCCATTGTCCACAATCATGTCCCTGAAATAAGAGAAATTCCAAAGCTTGCATCTTCTTTTAATTTCGAGCATGAGATTCAAAAAATCAGAATCCCTGTGCCCCTCACTGAGCTAATCAAACATGAAGAATTCAAAAAACGCTTCTCTGAGCTTTTGCAGTCTGAAGCCTCATCCCCTCCCGTGGACTCCATAAACCTCCAAGATGAAAGGCCAGCAGTTATCCTAGGCCCCATGGTAGAAGATAGACACGATTCGTCCCCTCCATTCTACACCTCCCTGAACATACACAATAAAGTGTTGCATAATTGCCTCATGGATTCAAGGGCTTCTCACAACCTCATGCCCAAAACCGTCATGGAAGAATTGGGACTAGAAGTCACCCGAGCCTATCATGACCTCTATTCTTTTGACTCCAGGAGAGTTCAGTTTCTTGGAGTTATTAAAGACCTGGTTGTGACCTTGTTTCAACTACCCATGAAAAGTGTGGTCATGGATGTTGTAGTGGCCGATGTTCCCCCCAAGTTCGGTATGCTGTTATCAAGATCTTGGATAAAAAGACTGGGGGGAACCTTGCAAATGGACCTCACGTATGCTACTATCCCAGTGTTCGGTGGAGAGCATAGAAGACTATACAGGGAAGCCCAACTGGCCTACATAATCAGTGACGAAGCCAACCCAACCAATCATCCCATCCTTGCCTTGGACACTAATTTAGGGTCCAGTTTACTACAACTCACCCATGCCCCCGAGCCTCTGCTGAAACTCAGAAAGCAACCCACTGCTTTCCCTGAACTTCCTCCCTCCATCGCCCCAATCTGGAAAATGTTTTTTGATGGAGCCTGTTCCCAAGAAGGCGCTGGTGCTGGGGTGTTTTTTGTGTCCCCTTCTCAGGAAACCATATCCCTGTCCTATAAGATGGAATTTGAAACCACTAACAATGTGGTAGAGTATGAAGCTCTTATCCTAGGATTAAGAGCCGCAAGGGAAATGGGAATTCAAGAGGTAGCAGTGTTCGGAGATGTTGAATTGGTAGTCCAGCAGATTAGAAGCGCTTATCAGGCCAAGCATCCTCGACTCAGGAGTTACAAAAATGAGGTATGGGACCTTATTGACAATTTCTTCTCAACGTTTAACATTTCCTTCATCCCAAGAGAGGATAACACAGTGGTAGATTCCTTGGCTACATCAGCAAGCAATTTCAAAGTACCCCTGCCGCCCAAGCTTAGGTATGATGTAGAAGTAAAATACGGGCCCTCCATACCTGACAATGTCAAGCAATGGAAGGTGTTTGAGGATGATCTTGAGATCAAGAAGTTCTTGGAGACTATCGAAGAGTTTTCAGAGATGCATATCGACCAAGATTTCGTCTCTGAGGAAAGGTTGGATGGGGGTAAGCTGCTGAGTAGAATAGAAAAGCACGACATTATTTAGCTGCCTAGCAATCACATTCCGAGGGGACTAGTCCCATTGGAGAGGTTGTTCGATGGGAATGACGTGGTAGTGAAGGGGAGAGTTTCAGGTGATGGTGCTGACACAACTGAGTGCAACATTGGCACACCAGAGGAGCCTAAGTTTGTCAAGATGTCAAGGAGTTTGACCAAGGAGCAGAGGGTTGAATATACCGAGTTGCTGAGAGAGTTTGTTGATGTGTTTGCATGGACCTACGAATACCTCAAGACGTATGACACATCGGTCATTGAGCACAAGATCCCACTGAAAGAAGAGGCTAAGCCATTCAAGCAAAAGCTGAGGTAGATAAATCCCATGTTGCTACCTGTCATGGAGAAAGAAGTGAAGAAGCTGCTAGATGCCCAAATCATTGTCCCCTTGAGATATTCCGATTGGGTGGCCAATTTGGTCCCGGTAAGGAAGAAAAGTGGGGAAATCAGACTTTGTGTTGATTTCAGGAACCTGACCAGGAGCTCAAGGAAAGACAATTATCCCCTGCCCAACATGGATCACATATTGCAGAGGGTAACCGGTGCATCTAGAATATCCATGATTGATGGTTTCTCTGGTTACAATCAAATATCAGTCATGCTTGAGGATAGAGAAAAAACGGCCTTCACTACTCCTTGGGGCACATTCATGTATGCCAAAATGCCTTTCGGATTGATGAATGCAGGAGCAACATTTCAGCGAGCCATGGACATAGCCTTCATCAGGGAGAAGGACCAGTTCGTGGTAATCTATCTAGATGACATCACGGTCTTCTCCAGGACAGACGAAGAGCACTGTTGCCACTTGAAGAGTGTTTTCCTGAAGTGTCGAAGGTTTGGCCTATCTTTAAACCCCAATAAATCTTTGTTCACTATGAAGGAAGGGAAGCTATTAGGCCATATAGTGTCAGCAGAGGGAGTAAGGATTGACCCTAGCAGGGTAGAAGCACTTCAGACCCTATCACTTCCCAGATCTAAGAAGGAAGTTCAGGCCTTTCTGGGAAAGATAAATTTTCTTAGGAGATTTGTCTCACATTTTGTTGAGTTGGTGAAACACATCACAGCCATGCTCAGGAAGGGAAATGAAGTGAGATGGACTACTGAACCCTGGGAATCTTTTGCCCAGATAAAAAGGGCGTTGACTGAGGCACCTGTGCTAATCAGTCCTGATTATTCTAAAGATTTCCTGATATTTTCTTTCGCTTCTTGTGATACAGTGGCAGCAGTCTTGTTGTAGAAAAATGAGCAAGGGCGAGAGAAACCTATTGCCTTCTTTATCAAGGCATTAAGAGACGCAGAACTCTGGTATGAGATCATGGAGAAGCAGGCTTATGCCTTGGTGAAAGCCCTCAAAGCTTTCAGAGTCTATGTCTTGTACTCAAAGATCACCGCGTACGTTCCTTCTGCCTCTGTGAAGGACATCCTCGTACAACCTGACATAGACGGGAGAAGAGGTAAATGGATTGCCAAGATCCTGGAATTTGATCTGGAGGTTAAGCCCACCAAATTGATAAAGGGGCAGGGTTTAGCTAAGTTGTTGGCTGAATCCAATTGCAAAGCCTTGGGAATTAACTTCATCAACGAGCAAGCTGAGTCATCCAACGAGTATTTCCAGAATGCCTTATCACTAGCAGCATGCCCCTGGTACAAGGATATCTTGTATTTTTTGCAAGAATTGAGGCCTCCTGATGGAATGGAAAAGAGCAAGGCGAGAGATTTAAAGCTCAAGGCGGTCAGATATTGCCTCATTGACCAAACCTTGTACTGGAAAGACCCTTTAGGGGTATTTTTAAGGTGCCTGGACCCATAAGAAGCCCAGTAGGTTACATTTGATTTCCACGGTGGTCTTTGTGGGGGTCATCATTTCTGGAAGACCACAGCCCATAAGATCCTCCGAGCTGGGTATTACTGGCCCACTTTATTCCCTGATGTCTACAGAGAAATCAGAGCTTGCATCAAATGCCAGAATTTCTTAGAAAAACAGCAGCTCAAACCTTTGCCATTAAAGCCTGTAGTGGTTTCAGCACCCTTTCAGCAGTGGGGATTGGACTTCATTGGGGAAATTCATCCTCCCTCAAGTGGCCAGCACAAATGGATCCTCACTGTGACAGATTACTTCACCAAATGGATAGAGGTTGTTCCCACCAGAAGCACTTCCCACAAAGTAATTATCATCCTCCTGGAGGATATCATAGCTAGATTTGGCTGCCCTAGCAGAATTGTCACTGATAACGCCACCCCCTTCAGGTCTGAGCCTCTGGTCAAGTTCTGTGAACAGTTTGAGATTTCGCTAATTCACTCTACTCCCTATTATCCTCAGGGAAATGGACTGGCAAAGTCCTCCAATAAAAGCCTGATCAAGCTCATTAAGAAATTACTAGAAGACAATAAAAGGGCCTGGGATTCGAAGCTCAAATTTGCTCTATGGACTGATCGGGTGACAACCAAGAAGTCCCTGGGCATCTCACCTTTCCAACTTGTCTACGGAACGAAGGCTGTTTTCCCTACTCAGCTCGCCTTATCTGTGGAAAAATTCCTCCAGGACCTTGAAGGAGAGCCTGACAATATGGTCAGAAGGATTCATTAGATGATGGAAGTGCAACAGATTAGAGAGCAGGTCATGAATAGGGCCTACGATCATCATCAGAAGATCAAGCAGGTTTTTGACAGGAAGGGCAGAAAGAAAGAATTCAAGCAGGGTGATCTGGTGCTCAAATGGGATGCACCCAGGCAGGACAGGGGCAAGCACAGTAAGTTTGATGCCCTCTGGTTTGGGCCTTTCAAGATCCTTGAAGTATTTTCGAACAACACTTACAGGTTGCAGGATCTGGAAGGCGAAGAAGTTTTTAGTGGCCCAGTGAATGGGCATTTCTTGAAAAAAAAAAATCTGTGAGCTGCAGTCGGCTCTTTTTTTTTTTGTAAATATTATTTTTGTTTTCAACTTAATAAACGACTCCATAGCCCAACAGCAAGGCACTGAATCTGCAAAAGTGTTCTTAGAGCATCACAGGGATGACTCTATCCCCCATGGAGCCAAATGTTAGCGATATTTCTTGTAACAGGGATAAAATGCGAAGGAGCAGGTTAAAAACCCACCTACCCTAAGTTTGGGATGCAAATGCGTCCGTGTTTAAATAGAAATCAAATCTGGATGGTAGAGATTCATGTGCCCAGATCAACGACGCACATAGGATTCCGGAGCCCCCCCGCCTTTCTACCTTTAAGCGGAGGGGGGGGGTCCGGAATCGAAGGCGCATCTCTTCAACGACTGCGATTGGAGCGCCCGGATCAACGACGCACAGGGTGATTCCGAACCCCCCCTGCCTTTNTCTCTCCGACGGCTGCGATTGGAGCGCCCGGATCAACGACGCACGGGCAATCCGGACATCCTTTGTCTTTCTGCGTTTAATCAGCGTGGGGCCCCCTTTTCTTGTCGTGTCATCTTTCCATCTGTTATCCTCCTGACCATGTAATGAGGCTCGCTTCCTTTTAGCCCCTTCCTCATCCTCCGACATCTGTCTGTCTCCCCTCTTCTGGTCCGTGTGGTCCCTTCCCCATCTCATCATCCACTCACCACCCGCCATATGTTTTCCCCTGTAACCTCTCACACACCTCGTCACTTCTTATCACACCCTCATAGTTTTGATGCCACCACTCCCGTTATGCGCCCTATCCTTCGCACCGACCTCCATGCCTATTCATCAGGTCATTCAGCTGATCCAGGTGGCAGCGCGAGGGGTCGTCCACGTCCCAAAGGTGCCGAGTTGGCCGAGCCATCCTCAATCCCTATGAAGCAGTTATTGAAGTAGTTGGTGGTGGTTATACATCGCCTCCGCCATAATGGGAAAGTTCGGCAACGAATTAAAGGCACGTCGATTCGCCCACGGAACTGTCAGGAGTTCGATTGCGTCTGCCATAAGTTGCACGATCATTCAGAGACGGTAGCTGCAGATTGTCAGAAGCCATGCAGACGCAATGTGTTTAATGCAACGTCTCGATTTTGTTGTTGTTGTTGTTTTGAGTATATGAAGGCGTTTTCGCCATTTTTGTATCTATCGATGGTTAAGCAAGGCTCTCGGTTGTAAAGCTTTAACGAAGCACTGTTATCTCCGGTTATGTATGAACTCTTGAGACTTCTTGCCTTATTAATATCAGTTTCTTTCATGTCTTTGTTAAAACTGTGTTAGAGCAGCTCGGAATTGGAGAATCCAGTCGAGTTGAAGCTGTTATAGGATGATGTAGAATTTGATCACTGTGACAGTCGCATTGTCTCTAATCAGTTCTTGTGATTTTCCTAACGCTGAACGACTTGGAATTGGAGAATCCAGTCAAGTCTCTTTTTCAGTATCTCAAAGCCCTGAACCCGAGGATCTCGCATTCGGGGTTTTTCTTCTACAAATTGTTGAAAGCCTATTGCCCGAAGTAGTTTGTTCACTCTTCTTATCAAGTCTTCCACCTGTTCACCCTTTAATCAACCCACTGATTGAAGTTAGATCAAGACCTCCTTTGTTTCTTACATGCCGGACCCAGTCTCTGAGTTAGAGTGACATCTCCCTGAGTCTTTGTCCATTTGATCACCCATTAAAAACCACCGTGACATAAAACTGATGGGCATCGGGCTCTGCTCCTGCTAGCAATCTGAGAGTGACTTCCGTCGCCAACACTGTCACATCTCTTCTCAGAGATAAGTTGCCACCATTCTAGCGAGTCTTTCACTCTGTATTTTTATAGTCTCTGTACATTTCTTTCATTAATAGAAATCATGTATTACTATATCTCTGTTTTTATGGTTGCATCTCTGATACATTTTTGTTATATTATTGGATATCCACGATATCTCTGTGCATTTCTTTATTATATCTTCGCTCTCATTTCGTGCCAAAAACAATCCAGATCAGGCTCCTCCCTTAAATTCTTCCTCCAAATAACATCA
Source organism: Picea engelmannii (assembly GCA_009831015.1). NCBI lineage: Eukaryota > Viridiplantae > Streptophyta > Pinopsida > Pinales > Pinaceae > Picea > Picea engelmannii. Next base: position 248,952 of record ML782213.1, on the reverse strand, counting down.
CTAATAGACAGAGTGGAAGAAATATTAGAGCACAATAGGTTTAAATTACCAAACGTTGTATCACTATCCAAGGCCGAAGGATGTAGGGTCTCTATCCAATCTTCATTAGTTGTATTTGTGACTATTGGTTGCATATTCACTTCCACTTCGTCGGCCACATCAACCCAACCTGGTATCGCTTTCTTACTAACCCCATTACACTGATGTCGCAGGTGCCCCGTCTCCTTACACACTGCACACCTGAAAGGAACCCCCAAATAATCCAGCCTTTGCTGAAACACGAGCTAAATTGCCACTTGTCCCTAACATAGAGCGGGCCTCCATCTCTGACTTGACCTTACTGACCCTCACGTCATCCTTTATTAAAGTTTGACGGTACATCCTTAACTCCTCCCTCAGCCAAGCCATCTTCTGAAACCACAACATCTAACACCATAAACCCTAGTAACTACCAGGTCAACCACAGAAAAGGTTTGTAACCCTAGTCTAACCCCTTACCCACCTGTCATCACCCAGGCCTTCTAGGCACAAAGCCGACTCCTCTCCCAAAGCCCCCGAGGATCCATAAACTAGCTCGCATAGATCCTAACCAGGATCAACCCCTGGCTTTCATGGCCCTCCATGAACTAAAGAAAAGTAAATATATTATGCTTGTTATGTTAATTA